>OY735239.1:7337425-7487425 GCA_963457665.1 Thysanoteuthis rhombus | reverse complement strand
TTCTATCATATCTGAATGCTCAATATTCTGGTAAAGAACGAATAAAAGGCTCCCAATTCCATTATTGCGAAAACAACCGACCAATATGTTGAATATACTTTTGGAGGTCTTTTTATGTCTCTTTGAGCCTGCTGTGTTTAACTACAAAATTTTAGATCCGTAAGACCAAGAATTCTCATCAACTCTAATTTACAATGCTTGGTAACATGAAGCAAGTATTAGTTTTCTTTATTTTTCTGAGTCTTTGTAGGTATTCATCATCATCATCATCATCATCATCTTAACGTTCGTCGTTGGATAAAGAACTTCGCCCAAATCCGCCAAGACTCTCATTCATGGGCGTCACTGCACCTTCTGAACTTGTCTAAATCGTCACGCTATCGTATTTTTCGTTGGCCACAATTTCACATATGATCTCTGAGAATCTGGAGAACGCCTTGGTTGTAGTCCCTTCATGTTGGTATTCATATGTTATCCAAAATATTCCCCTCCCTTCACTTCTGCTACTGTTTTAAATTTGTAGTTTTTAGTCATCCCTCTTCCCCCCTCTCTCTCTTTAAGTCAGTATGATTCACCTTTCCTTTTTCTATTTGTTATTGTTTTTCCTCTCTGTCTTTCACCTTTTTCTTCTTTACTTTCTCTTCCGTCGCTAGGATGCAAGTGTAGTATCTGTTTTATCGTGTCCTTGTCTTTGGGCAGAATGCATCATTGACAAGATGAGCCTAGTCCTGGGGATTCCAACGCTAGCACAACACCTACCCCGTAGCGCTATAAGTGGGGAGTCGGAAGGACATTTCTGACGCCCTTGTGACACAGGTGGCAGGGACCGGGCAAATCTTGTCTTTGCATGTACGTAAACGTGTGGGACCCCCACGTTCAACTGACCCTGTGTCACATTCCTCCCTCGTCGGGATAGTGAATAAATAACCGCCTTTTATTCAATAGTTGAGCTCCATCCAAAACTTTTTCCAGAAGCGCTAGCATCTCTTGCATCGATTGCCGTCACTGACTGACCGACACACCAAAATGTGAATAACGTCCTTTGCTCATGTTGCCAATATAAGTGTTTTGAATTTTAATATAGATTTTTTTGTTGCGTGTAAGTGTTGGAAATACTCATTTAGGTGATATTTGATGGAATAAGTAAAATCTTTTTAATCTATAGTAATCAAATTGGTAATATTTTTAATAAATTAGGAAAATTTTGAAAAAAATAAAAGTCTGAGAATGAAGCCTCAATTGATTTAGTAATGATGTGTAATATATCCGTACCTCGCATAAATGAATAGCCGTAGCCCGCGCGTATACCAGAACTAACTATCTAAAAAAGTTATCAAAAAACATACCTTCACAAGATTTACACATTGTTGGCCACGAAATGACTTTAAAAACACTTTAAAAAACAAAACAGCAAAAGAAAACTGATTTTACGAGGTGTGTAGTCGTGTACTCATACGAACTTCCAGAGAGAGAGGGATAGAGAGAGAGAGAGAGAGAGAGAGAGAGAGAGAGAGAGAGAGAGAGAGAGAGAGGCAGACAGATAAACAGACAGAGACCGAGATAGAGAGAGACCGAGATAGATAGATAGATAGAGAGAGAGAGTGAGTGAGAGAGAGACAAAGAGAGAGAGAGAGAGAGAGAGAGAGAGAGAGAGAAAGAGAGAGAGAAGACTCCGTAGCCCCCTTGGCTGATTATTCGAGCCTTTTTTACGGCTATGGTGATTCAATATTTCCTTGTTGTTCTAGATGATGCAAGATGTTTTAAAGTTTGCCACACAGCCCATGCTAGATCTTCACACAAGAAAAGAACTAGAGCACGTATTGTCTGGCTTTCAGGCTCGTTGAGTACAAAACAGCGTCACTTTAGACAATGACCTTTACAAACAAACACACAACAGTTCATTATAACTTCTCCGGCCACACACTCACTTAATTAATTTCGGTCAATGAGTTGAAAAGAAAAAAAAAGAAAGGATGAATAAGCACAAGTATTTTGTTTGTCACCATTGAGAGAAATAAGTTGCCCCCCCTTTTGCCCCCACCTCGATCTTTTCACTCATCTTTGTTTAATGTGAGTCACCCACTCGAGAGATCTGCCCACGAAAATTTTGCTCAACACTTCATTGAGGAAAAAAATAAAACCGACAAAAACGGCCGCTTCAGGGTCGATCTCCCGCTGTTGCCAACTCATCTTTGATTCTTTTGGCTAAAACAGCATCAAAAAATGGCTAAAAGTTGACTTTTCCTCTTCCGACGAACTTCATAGCAAAAAATGTTTTTTTTACTCTCATTTACAGTCCAATTATCGAATAAGATAAATCTATACTAAGACTCCAATAGAAACGATTAATACAAATTGAACATTTCATCATCATCATCATCATCATCATCATCATCATCATCATCATCAGTCTTGTAGTGTCTGTTGTTGGGTATAGACCTTTCCCTAGACTCGTAAGACTCCTCTATCATAGGCAACTCAGAGACAGTACTTTCTGAATTTATCTAGATCGTCACGCCAGCTTTGCACCTGATCTCTGGAGATCCACGTCGTGAGTCGGGATGTCTAGTAGTTGTCTAACGTTCTTGCAACATGTCCAGCCCATAGCCATTTGAGTTTTTTTAACAGATTCTATAATGTCGCGGTCTTTTCTCTAATATAGTGCTATCTTATGATCCCTTCATGTGAGTTTGAGTATGATTCTCTCATGTATGCGTTGCATAGTTCTCAGTTTAAGGGAAAATCTTCTAGTTACATTTCACGTTTCAGCTCCATAGGTGACTATCGGTAAGATACATTGATTGTATGCCCTTCTTTTTAGAACTAGTGGGACTCACCAGATTAGATCTGAATTTGCTAAAAGAAATTTTAATATTTGACTCCAAGAAAAGAGATTCGGTTCATCGATCTTGAGTAAAAAAAAAAAAATCAAAATTATGAAAAGATATTTTTCCTAAGTTGTTTGATTTGCTGCGACTGATCCGCAAAAAATGGCTGAAATTGTCTAAATTCTCCTCCCTTTCAGCTAACTTCTTGGATGAAAATAATAAATATATGTTTTCAGTTAGCTCTAATGTAAAATCAAATCGGCTGATTATTTCTTTTTTTGGATGGACAGATTTACGGCTATCTGATATTGCAGATTTATATCGGCTAAATAAAGATTAATGGCTAGATATAACCAAAAAATGGCGGACGTGGCGTGCACAGTGCCGCCTGTACACGTGACTTATATGGATTGAAAAATGTAACTATTTCATCCACTAAGCGAGATAAAAAAAAACAACTGTTTTCCCCACTTTTCGATAGGAGCGTGTGTGCTGAACTTCAAGTTTCCTCTATGAACAGATAGGGATGAGAAAAGAAGAGAATGAAAATAAAAAATAATTGGAGTAAAAATTAAAAATAAAAGTGATGAATTTCTAATCTTGTTAGCGACATCAGCGTCCGCAGCTTTTTATTTTCTCTTTCTCTCCTTTTCCTCTTCCTTTATCCCTCTCTCTTTCTCTCTCTCTCTTTTTCCCCATTTCTTTGTTTCTTTCTCCCTTTCGTTTATTGATGACGTAGGAATAGTATGTGTCCCTCTATTCTCTTGTTTTCATAATAATCATTCAAATGTTATAACCTTTTCATGAAAAAAGTCATCATATTCTAAATATGGGCTTGACGTCATTGTTGTTATGGAGGAAAATAAAGTCAACTCCAAAGACAGGAGTTTGACAATAGGTTTGGTCAGTCGTTCAATAGAAACTGTCACCTGACCAATGTTTTTGCAGCTTGCCGTGTTGTGGGAGATCAATTTAAAAACAAAGGGTAATCAATAAATAGATTACTTCTCTCGCCTTTTGTTGGGCAGCGATCACTGAAAGAGTCCGAATTTTCGAAAGATAAACGTGTATATAGCTGGACACAGATTAACAGACGAATTTAGTGTAAACTTACATTGCAAATTGAACCCCTACCGAAATGTTTTTAGGGGGCATTGAAAGATAAAAAAGAACAAAAGTTTTCTCTTGACATGATATGGGGTAAATTCTCAGCCTTTTCTGCACACACAGTAGCTAACTGAGTACACCATAAGCTGTGTGACTTGGGCACAAAGAAATGAGGTTGAAGTCATGTCCTCCCCTGTTCGAAATGATTGTAGCGAAGGAAAGAGGGGTCATCGAGCCGCCCCCTTACTTCCAGCAAAGTCGACTTGCAAACATGCAAATATTCATATTTTCAACTTGCTCCATAGATCCAACCTGTACTTACGATATGTACATAGATAGTCAGGCAGCTGGACTTAAAAACTGAAGAAACCCATGTTGATAGTTATGGCGGCAGTTATGGTTTCTAACAAAGGATGGTTAAACGTGAGTACTTTGTTTGACACCATTGAGAGAGAAGAGCTTTCTTTTTCCCTGATCTTGTATCATTTGCAATTAGATAATTTCACTCAGGACTTCATTGAGAAAATTAAAAGATATATATTGGTTACTTAAACGTATTATAAACGGGTCAAATACGCTATGTATGTATATTAAGAAATGGATATATAATCTGATAATATTTATGAATGAATTATATTTTTTGAAACACTATTGGGAATAACCTCCAATCGAACAGGTTGAAGAAAAATTGGGCCGATGCAGAAATCGAACCTGCGATCGACAAAGTAGCTGCTCGCTTGACCATTGAGCTGAATATTTGAATAATATAGAACCTTCATATATTGTATATATGTTTGTATTCTAAAAAAAACCAGTCAACATGGGGGTTTTTGAGTCGGTCTGTCTCACTGGCTGTTTATCGCACGTACAGGCCACACAAATGGAGTTAAAGGGTTGAAATTTTCAGATATCTACTCCTTATCACATACGGATATTTTTTTCCATCCCCAGCCCCCGATGATTTTTAGGGGGTTCAATTTACAAGTTTATGCTAAATTGTTCGAGTCCGACAGCGTCCACAATTGTTTTTTTAAAAAATTCGGTGTTTTCATTGATCACCCGTTTTTTCTCCAATTTTTAATTGATTACCGCCAACACGGCACACCACCATAAGACGATAGTCACCTGACGATTTCTATCAACTGACTAACCAGACCTGCCCACGGCTTGTCTTCGGAATTCCTAATTAATTACCATTGTTGGTCTGGTTTTTCGTTCCGCTCTGAAACACAGTCGTCTGTTGCCAGTGATGCAAATTCAGATGTTCTCGCGCTAAATTCAGCGCATTTATTGTTTGGGTATTCTGAAAGGCGCTCTCTGGCAATCAAAATAGCGCTAAAACATTTTTTGAGTTTGCAACACTAATTGACATTCATTGTTGATTTCTTTTCGATTTTAGTTTTCTGGAGGCTGATGATATCAACGTTTTGTGAGTCCATGCCTGTGGTGACTTGATGTTTTTAACCAAAAGACTGGCTTCCAAACTGGTGACCGTGCAACGTGCACAAAAAAGGACCTTGTTCAATATCACAAGGAGAGACAACAAGATAGCACAGTATATTAGAGAAGAAAAAAGTTGTCAGAGATATCACAGAATCCATTAGAAATTCCAGGCCATGTTGAAAAAATGTCAGACAACGGCTGGACATCACGATTCACAAGTGGGTCGTATGTGAAATTGTGACCGGCAAAAAATAAGATGACGTAACTATAGAGAGTTCCCCTTTTCAATTCTTTGTGCATTGCATTGTACTGCTTATAGTTTGACCGGTGATTTAAATTACAAAAAATCAAGTATTTTAGTAGAATCTTTGCTACTAATAAAATAAATAACTATTTCTTTTCCAAGATTTATTTATCGAGTTCTTAATAATATTCTGTTTGATTAGACGGTTTAACTACAAGTATCACCATGCAATACACAGAAAAGTAAAAAAAAGAGGAATCTATTTTGATGAGTTCAGGTGATACTGGGGCGGCAACACCTGCGTGACCCAGAGGTCTGATGTATCTTGGAGAAGGCAAATGTCCAACGACGGACGTTAAAACAATGATGATGATGCTGATGATGATTTCAGCCCTTGGACCCTGAACGTTGATGGTTTAAAAGAAGTTGGGTCATGATACCGACGTTCTTGGACATTCAGAATAGTTCACACATTGCCACTACGATGCACTTGCAAATACGAGGATGACGTCGAATACAAATTAAGATTCAAACAATGAAAAATACGCACTATTTGCCATTTGGAAGAGTTAATTAGAAGCCGTCAACTAAAACTGTCACCAAAACCGTCAACATAGGTTTCTTCAGTTTTCAAGTTAATCTAGCTGGCTTGCGATCCATGTATGTGTCAAGATGATAGGTCGTAACAATAGAACTGGAGGGCTGAAAATTTTAAACATCTACTCCATATTACGTCTATGAATAAAGTTTTTTGTCTTAAAAAAAATTTCCTCAATAGGTAGGGAGTTTCAATTTAGAATGTAAGTTTGAGCTAAATGTAATCCTTAGTTTATGTCTGGCAGCATTCACGCTTGTTTTTTTTTGTTTTTTTTTTAATTCGAACTTTTCTTGGTGATCAGTGTCCAACAAAAGGCGAAATAAGTAATTATTTCATTTTTCACCTTTTTCACCCGATTCTTTTAATTGATCACCCGAATACAGTATGCTGTCAAAAGACGTTGGTCATGAGGCAGTTTCTATCGAGTGACTAAACAGACTATTTCTAGGTTTTTTTCTCCAATATTCTTAATTGCAAAATTAAAAATAGAAACTGAAATGAAAAAAAAAAAAAAAATTCACCAAAAAAACAAAACTGGAAAGCAATTTTGATTCTTCAAGACAACATTCAACACACTCAGCAAGAATCCAAAAACTTGCCATAATATGCAAATTAGGGGAAACATTCCCAAATCCCCGACTGTCATTAGATTTAAACGTGTTATTGCATAGAAATTAGATTTTAATTCGCTTCCAACGTTTTGTTTTTTGTTTTCAAAATTATTATTCTTCTCTTTGGAATGTTATGTAATCTCCTGCTTTTTAATTTCGTTGGTCAAAGAAGAAAATAGAAACAGGTCTGGTTAGTCACTCAATAGAAATCGTCACATATGGTTTTTACCGTGTTGGGGATGATCAATTAAAAATTGGAAGAAAAGAAGAGAATAATGAATTAGTTACTTCTCTTGCCTTTTGTTTCCATTGAAATCCAGCCAGCCATAAACAGTTAAAATCTATCGCTTTTTTGAGGGCAGTGATCAATGGAGGTTCTATCGAAATCCAGCCAGCCATCTAGGAGGAGAGACCGAACCCTTCTATTTTTTAAAATTTTGTTGGATATAGAAACAGGTCTGGTTACTCCCTAAATCGAAACCGTCACGGGACCAATGACTTAGGAAGCATATTGTGTCTGGAAAAAAAGGGGTGATCAATGAATGTTACCTTTTGTTTGGTAGTGATCATTGAAAATTCTATCGGTTGATCACTAAAAATAAATAAAAACAAACGTCTATTGGCAGCACGTCGTATTAGGGATGATCAATTCGAAAATTAAAAAAAACAAAACAAACTAAGCACAATATACACTGGAAATTGAACCTGCCAAAGCTGATTTGAAAAGCCTGTTTTTTTTTTTTGATACCTAATAATAAGTAAATGTTGAAATTTTAAGCATCTCAACTCCATCGGTGTATCCTATACACGTGACAGATACTTGCATACAGAGAGTCAGACAGACTCTCTTAAAAACTGAAGAAAACCTATGTCGACACTCTTGGTTGACAGATTTTTAATCGGAAGTGTGAAACGTGCAAGTAATGGAAGCCATTGAAATGACACATCCGCTGGAAGAAGCCAACAAGTGCAGAAAATATTAATGGAAAATATGCGTTGTCTATCTCATACGAATTTCTTTTACAAATGCAAATTGTCATTTGGAAGAGATCCACAAGTTCAACGATTCCTCCACCATACATCGTGGTAGTCGTGGAAAGAGGAAAGGGAGGAGGGAGAGGAGCAAGTAGGCTTTCTTTGATTGAATTGATCCTCGTACTTATAGAATAGTGCGATATGGAAACATTCCGAGAGTATTACTTTCAATAAAAATCGCAGATAGCTTCTTTTTTTTTTCAATACAAAAATGTCGAACCCGTATGTTCTATTATTACGTCATAATTTAATTATTTCTTACCTATTTCCGTTGTTCAACGTAAGTGGGTCCGACCAACCGACCGACACACTGTTCTATCGAAAGGTGTCTAATAGATACTTGTATGTATCGAAATACGTGTTTGCTCATCAAACAAAGGAAGCAAGGGAGGTTGGTTTTAGCGGGAAATAGTTGTGAGGTCGGTTGGCTAATCGCAGTCTCCCTTACGGAGAGTTTTGGTTCACCATGCCAATCAGCATGCAGCTTGAAAATAGCTCTTTCTTCACATTGGTTGACTCTCCAAACAAAGACATCCTAAGCGTCAGCGACAGGGGAATTGGAAGCAGGATGATACGGCTAGTGAGGCAGTAAGGTGGTAGTGAAAAATTAAGCGTTGAATCCAGGGGCTATTCTGTTCACCGTTCCCACTATAGAGGAAGTAGCCAGCGAATCACTTGTCCAACTATGTATATGGAGGGATTTCGTTGTGAAAACTAATTTCTTGACTTCTTCGTTGTCCTGTCTGATTTGAATCCTTTATTTCCCTCGACAAATCGTTGTCTGGTTTTGTTTCACGTCTTGATTTTGTCCTTTTGTTTTCTGGAAGCTTTTCTTGTGTTCAACAAAACTGTTTGATTCACAGTAACTTCTCGTTGGAGCTTCGCACCATGAGGCAAATATATTTTCAATGCAGCGATACTAGACGAACCATCATCGTTATTTCGAATGCCACCATTGTCTTCTAATATTTTTGTCATTGTTGTTCATCGCGTTAGCAGTTCATATATATCTGTAAATCAATTTATTTTTTCCTTTCGTCATATAACTTTCTTCACGTAATTTTTTTCCTCCGGCTTAGCTTTCATTACCTAAATCCTGTCTTCAAGTTTTTGTTCTGCTTTTACGCCGGTTTGATTTATGTCTACTGGAAATCGAGGTCCTGTAGGCATTAACTCTAGTTTCACGGCCCCGTAAGCATTAACTCAATTTGATCCAGCAACCTCCTTAATCCAGCACACTTTTTGAACAGAGAAGAGAAAAATTGATTTCTAGAGTTACTGTGAACTGCTTCACTATTTTGGCAATAGCGTTTAGTTTTCATCGTGGTGTGTTCGCTGAAGGTCTATTGAACTTTAAGACCTATTGGGGTGATCAATTAAAAAAATGGAAAAAATCACAACGCTCTTTGGCACATTCTTGAAGAGATATCTTTTTTCAATTTCATAATATCTCAGGTTAGAGATGTAACTTTGAATGCTTTTTCTCAGGGTTATTTATGTTTAATTTTTTTTGTTTTTTTTTTCCCCATAGATATTACACAGCGTTGTACACAGTTTGGGTGATTTGATACCATCTTCAACCTTAGTAAACCTCGTTTGGATATCTCAAGTTTCTATTCAGCGTGTTGACTTGAAGTGATTCTTTTCTAGTGGTTCATATATCCTTATTCGATTTCTGAAGACCAAACGCAGGTGTTCGATAACCTGTCACGATTATCAGCTCTGTTTCAAAACGATTGGGTCGTGCATAACAGGTGTCGGACCCATGGGAGAGACGAGACCTTGAAGATCTCCGCCCCACTTTAAAAAGTGGGTTAAAATCGTGGTCCATTAACAAAGAGCTTAGAAATAGTACCAGAATATTCCAACTTATCCATGGAAAAACAATCACTGAAATATTTGAATTTCTACGGAATTGTTTTAATCAGTGTATATATCAATATATATATCAATATATATATATATATATATATATATATATATATATATATATGAACATATATATGTATATATATGTATATACATATATATATATAAATGAACATATATATATATATAAATATATATACATATATATATAATCATATATATATATATTTTTATATTTATATATATATATATATATATATATATATATATATATATATATATATATATAAATGTTTAGTTTATCCTTAAATTAACGTAGAAAATATACTTATGATAGGAAGCGGATCAAATTACATATGAACAATCTCGAAGTGATAAGAAATAGGCTTTCAGTTTTTTTTTTACAAGAAAATGTGCATATATTAAGAGGGTGCAAGGGGCGAATTCCCCCTCTCCTGGAAAGATACTGCAACACAGTTAATCTGTTGATTTACAATAATGAAGTAATATAAGTAACCTACGCAAAACACTCTGAAGAATAAAATTCCAGAATTTGTTGATTATTTCTATGACTATACAAAACAAAGAATAAAACTCCCCCTTATACAGACTACAGAATTAAAAGTCTAAAAATTACTTCCCTATTTCGAAACTTTGTTTTTATATAACTTATGATTCTTTTCGGCTATTGGGAAAAAATAAAAAAAGGTTTCTGGTCCTTACCCCATGCTATTTCAGATGATATGATTGGGTTCCTTGATCAATGGTAAAATTTGAACCGATCTCATTAATGATAACGCAATCAGAAATAATACGGAAGCCTTCGCCGAATATATTCTTTTGTATACCCCTCCCCCCGAAAAAGTTTATATTTTTTTTATTTATTGTATTTTCATTTAGCCCAATTTCCTCATCTAAGCAAAATCTGAATTCAGGCATAAATGGGTTAAAAATAATTATGAATGTCAGGTACTAGGTAAAGGTTGCCTGCCTCTATCAACTATGGCAAGAAACATTAGGCTGATCCAAAAGTTTCCGGCATTTCTATTCGTGATTTTAATCTAATTATTTATTTGGGATAATCTACAGTGCATATGAATTCAATGTATCATTATTCAGTTATCAAAATAGTTCCCTCGCATTTCTGTGACCTCACACTACCTTTCAGGTAAATTGCGTATTCCATCATAAGAGAACGATTCCAATTTTTATTCAAATAATTATTTGATCATTGAACGATCAAAGCTATCAAAGATGGCGAAGTATTCTATCCCTTTTTTTATGCCTTTCAGGGACTGTACTACTTAACTTATACCCCTCTTTCATTGCTTCATTACTAATAAATGAGAATAAACCCGTCCTAAATGACGGGCTCATTTATGTATAGATTGGCACAAAGGAGCCTAAAGCTATTAAGTGATTTCTTTTTTAATAATTCAAGTATCGTTTTAAAATTTTTTCAAGTTTCAACTCGACTCGAGTTATTTACTGTGTGATAAGATGTCTCAAGAGTTTCTATGTTGTAATTTTTATTGTTACGTCATAATAGGAAGTTAAATCAACCAATGAGATCACTCCATTTGAGCGCAAACAAATAAATAGAGGAATTTGGATTTAGTATCCTGATGTGCTTTATTTATCCCATATTTCTAATTATACGTAATTCGGTGAGAAAATCTGACATCAAACACGAATTTTTAAGGAAAAATAGTGAATTTACTTCAGTTTAAGAGTCCATAGTTACAAATATTGGGTAGAAGGTATTTTTTATCAGATCATTTGTTACCCCCGAGTGGAAGAGTCACGTGATTCCGAAAATGAACCAAGAACATTGCACTGGTCATTATTCGAGTAGGTTGGGAAATCTTATTGATAACTGATTGTACTAAAAATTTATAGTCAGTTGAACAATCAAGTAATCCATCAATTAGAATTTTTCGGTCAAAATTGAACAAAACGGCGACCGAATCTTTTCGTGCGCTAACTAAATTTATTTGGAAAAGAATGCATGTCACGTGCGCATGTGCTCGAGTGGTGGGAATGATTTGGTGAAGGTCGAAGGGAAGTCGACGATCATGACCATCTTCGAGGACCAAATTCGAGAACCTTCTCTTTATTTGGATTGTTTGGTCAAATTGAAGAAAACGGGAAAAACCGGAAAATCTACTTCTTATTATGTCTAGAAAACAGGGTCTCTGTTCTTTGGAAATTCCCCCTGAAATAGGTTTTTAGAGGGGGTCCAATTTATTATGAAAGTTTATGATAAATTGGCCCTTCCTTTTGTGTCCAGCTACGTTCATGCTCTTCTTTTGGCAATTCAGACTTTTAAGTGATCACTGCCCAACAGAAGAAGAGCGTTGTGATTTTTTCCATTTTTTTAATTGATCACCCCAATACGGCAAACTGCCAAGAGACGTTGATCACGTGGCAGTTTCTTTTTCTTTTTTATTGAAACTTCTTTTTTCTTAAAAATATTCTTGCTTTTTCTATTACTTTCTGGACGATTTAATATCTGGTGGCCGACTCGGTTCTCATGGAAAACTTCAGAAAACTTGACAGTTACCAGCTGTGATTATAAAAACTGGGAGTAAAAGAAATATGAATCCATTGTACAGTTGATTGAATTAGGAAATTACTTGTGGACCCCTATGGATATTTTGATTAGAATAGAGTCCACTGCAACAGTATGGACGTCATTCGACTTGAGTCGCTTATACAGTAGGGAAATTGACATGAAAATTATCAAAAGAATGTTCTTGAGAGATTACCAGAAATAGTCTACGAAAACACCCTGATCCCATATGGTGGAGAACGGTTTACAAGCCAACAATGAATCATTTTCGTTGAGCTATGAAGCAAGTGTTTCAGATTTGTATGAGATATTTAAAGGGAAAAGTGATTTTCAAACAAATCTTTTGGAATATGTAAAGGTTGAGGATTCGGCTATAGAAAACGAACTCTCCAGAGGGAGGGAGAGAGAGAGAAGGGGAGAGAGAGGGGGGGAAAGAGAGGGGGGAGAGAGAGAAATTTACACCCAGACATACATATATACACACAGTGAGTGCGAAAAGAGATGGTGTCAAAAATAGGATTTAATCTCACTATATTCATTCTTTGATTGAATTTATTTTATAACTCTAAAATTTGACGATACGATTGATTAGTTATTGACTGAGAGGACGAGTTAAATTTTTTTCTTTTGGATAAAATCTCACTAAATGTTGTGAATTTTAAAAAGCTCATTCCAAAATCACTGTACATCTTCAAAATTCACATAAATCGGACCAAAGATTGAAAAAAATATTGAAACCAAAAGATATAGAATTGAAACTGAAAATTTATGAACAAAT
Organism: Thysanoteuthis rhombus; assembly: GCA_963457665.1. NCBI lineage: Eukaryota > Metazoa > Mollusca > Cephalopoda > Oegopsida > Thysanoteuthidae > Thysanoteuthis > Thysanoteuthis major. The sequence continues at coordinate 7,474,340 of OY735239.1, read as the reverse complement.
TTGATAATTATTCGTATTTCCACGGCAGTAGCAAAACCGTACTAGATCGATACTGCACTATTTTCTCTCTCTCTCTCCTTCTATCTCTCTCTCTCTCTATATATATATATATATATAAACACACACATACGCACACCTTGAATAGGCCGACTGTACCTAGCGGTACAGGATATTATTTGGCCACACTGAAGAGTTGTAATATAACGAAGCAGCCGTCTGTGGATGACTCAATTATTTAATTATGATTATCATAATTAACGCTCCCTTATTCGGGGTTGATCACTCTTTAGGTAAGGTAATTCGTCCATTAGAAGCAATATAGCAATGCTCTTCCAACTTTGGAATGGATGTCGCTTAAATCAATTTTTACTGACCGTCCAGTTCTGGGAGGGGCAGGAGTAAAATGCCAGCCTCACGGTCTGAAGCGAGGTTTTCGATTCTACTTCGCGGTACTGGATGGGATATTGGATAGTCTATAGCCACACTGAATAGTTGTAATACAACGAAACAGCTGTCTGTGGATGACACAATTATTGATTATAATCATACACCGATGCCATCAGACGATGCCATCAATGGATCGGAATAAAGAATAAGTTCGAGGTGAGAATCGAACTCACGACCCTCAAAACCTGAGGTTGTCTCGCTTAACGTGCAACCGTCCTCGACACTAAATTACCGGAACTTAATCGCAAGCTTCTGCTCAAATCAAACCCCTAAACTCACATCCCCACCCACGATCTCCTCTGCGCACTGTTTATTATTAACTGGTAGTTCAGTTCAATCCAATTTCATTTTGAATTATTACATTATATTTAAATGATGATAATGTTCCATCTACTAAAATGAAATAAAATAAAAATAAAAAATTGGACTTTAATTTTGTAATGAAATCTGTAAGACTCAGCCAATTTCAAGAGAATTTATGTCATCCTGTAGAGGCCCTCATTGTGAGTAACAGAATTTTCTTTCAACTCCATCGATTCACAAAAATTGCACTGTAAAACACAAGATACAATTTTTTAAAAGGGATTCTCCCTTCCAATTCCATCTAAATCAGTACCTGCCTAAACACAGTATAAGTGAATTGCACCAGAGTTACCATACACACTTAATTTGATCCTGCAAATGCTTTTTTTTCAAGGATTCTCCAATCGTTGAACATATAAGAAGAGTTTTAGTATTGGATTTGAGAGAGATTTCCAAAATCAGACACAAATGATAAATCATGATAAATCATCATCATCATCATCATCATCATCATCATCATCAGTCTCTTAACGTCCGTCGCTGAACATGGACCGTCCCCGGGATTCGCCACACTTCTCTACAGTGGGCGACGCGGAGCCAGTACTTTCAGAATTTGTCTAGCTCATCTCTCCGTCTAGTACTCTGCCATCCTCAGTTTCGCATGTGATCTCTGGGGATCCATGTCGTGAGTGTATGTGTGTGTGTGTGTGTGTGTGTGTGTGTGCGTATTTGTGCGTGTGTGCGCGTATTACACACTCATAGACTCTGTAGGAGTGACTGAAAATCTATATTGCAAGCGTGGAATCAAAATCTAATACTAATCAGTCCCGTCACGTTATACTAAACTGATATATTTGAAATCTTCCACCGATTCGGCCGAACTGACCTGTCCTACATACATACGCAAGTCTATGCTACCAATACTCAAGGGATTATTACATTCTAATTAATAAGTAGATTTAAACTAGAAAAAAAAATCTTTTAATGTTTTTTGTTTTTAAATTCATTACATATACAAAAGAAAGGTTGTAATGATCATCTTCAGTGGGAAAAGGAGTCAAGTCTGATCCAGCTGTCAAACTTGTCACATAAAACAATTCTGTTACGGATGAGATGAATTGCTAATTGTTGGTGTTGACCTGGTGTTCAATTTCCGGTGACGCCCACTAAACGTATGTCACCACTCCTGGGTTGGAAAATTAGATTTCTAGGTCCCTGGTTGGAACAGGGAATGAATACACACAGCAGAAATGAAATCAGTAATTGAACCACTTCTTTACAGGATCATTTACATAGAAAACAAACTTCTCAGTTTGATTTTCCAACTAGAACTGAATAAATCTTTATGTGTGTGTGTGTTTATCGCAATTACTCGACATCTAGTCTGTATTTAAAGTTCACCTTCATTAGATATATCAATGAGTACGTAGTGAAATACAGAATTAAAGATTATGAATCTTTCTCCGTAGTTTCTATAAATTATCTCCTGTGCTCTCCGCTCTTCAGAATTATCTAGATTTATAAAATATCTTAATTGGCAGCTGTGAAGAAAAGACTTCGAGATACTTCGAATGCATAGTTTCGTACAACGGACGGAAAATTATTGCAGGCTGCTTCACACATCGTAAAGCCCGGCCTCTTCCAAAAAAGCACCTTTGTAACGGCCAATTTCTTAGTTCAGTGAATTCAAAAAACGTTTATTGGCATCTTATTTCCTCAGGTATACAAAAAGGCAGAAAATAAAAGTTACTAGACTTTTATGCAGCTAAATCAATGTCCGTCGTCTGATGATGGAAAAAACGAATGTCAGTTTTATCGTATAATCAATGGGCTGGCATTTCCGAAAAAAGAAAAAAAATGCTGATCAAACAGTCTTCTGTTTTTATGTAATTTATTGGCAACTTTCCATGGTTTCTACTAAGTTAATAAAATATTTTTGTCATTTTCTGAGTGTATGTTGTGATGCGGCTAAACATATTTGGTTAGAATAGAATTAGCTGATTCAATATAGCTTTTTTCTAGCGGATGAATTAGCGCCGTCCCATCTTTCTTTCATTGTAGCTAGGTGAGGTTTTTCTTTGTTAAGGAAGCGAAATAGAAAAACTACAACTACCAGTCCTACTAATACTACTTATTTAGGTCTGGTTAGTCACTCTATAGAAACAGTTACGTGACCAACGGCAACATGACGTAGTAGGGATGATCAATTGAAAAATTTGATAAAAGAGTGATTGATGAATAAGCTATCAATTTTGCTCTTTGCTGAGCAGTGAACATTAAAAAAATCTAAATTTCCAAAAAACAAAAATCAAAACACAACAAAAAAAAAACGAGCGTGAATTCAGCCGGGCACAAACTAAGAGACCAATTTAGCATACTCTTTCATTGTAAATAGGAACTGCCACTAAAAACCTATTTTTGTAGCGGAATTAAAAAAAACGACCAAAAAAAAAAAAAGTTTTTACTAAACATATTACGGGGTAAATATTTAACTCCTCGAGACTCTAGTATCATTGGAGCTGCCTATATCTGTGTCACACAGCAAAACCAACTAAAAGACTGTAGAAATCCCCATTGACATTTTTGGTATCAGTTTTGTTGATTTTTTCTGATAATAATAATAATAATAATAATAATAATAATAATAATAATAATAATAATAATAATAATAATAAATAACTATATCAATAATGATAAATAATAATGATAAATGATGATGATATTGATAAATAACAATGAATAATAAATGATAATAATTGAGGAGAATGATGATACTAATAATGATAATAAATGATATTGATAAATAATATAATAATAAAAAATATAACAATGATAAATAAAACAATGAATAATGATAATAATAATGATAATAGTAGATAATAATGATAAACAATAATAAATATTAATGATGAATAATAATAATATCAATAAATAATAAATAATTATAAATAATAATTAGCAATAATAATGATGAATAATGATGATGATAATAACAATGATTATAATTATAAATAACAATTAATGATAATAAACAATAATAATAATAATGATAAATGATGAATAAGCTGTAGTGAGCCTGCACAAACACTAAATCATTTTTTTCAATTAAATGAAACAAAATTTTGCATACGAATATGTTTATTTGCTTATCAGTGAGAAATAATGCAGACATTTTGAAATACTGGAATAGTTTACCATATTAGGTGAAAAAATTGTACAAGTATAAAAAATTTTAAGAATAACTTGGATAAGTTTCGATCATTGAGGATAGAAAGCAAATCAATCGGGCAACTATGGGAGTTATCAGTTGAAATATATGGAAGAATCTAAGGGAAGTAATTAAATAAAATGTGCCCGGTAAATGTTCCTTTGTACTGATTTTTTTTACATTGAGTTCCATACATTTTTATAATTTCTCTCAAAGTGTATTTTAACGTTGTATAAGTATTTTTAATGTAAATTGATTACTGAGAAGCCCAAAGAGGCATTTTTCAAATTTGATAAACGTATATATAATTGAATGAATAAGATATTGGAAAAGATGAAAATTCAGATAACTTGCTGAAACATGTTATGCATAAAACGCAGTGCTGGGGAAAGTATACCATTTCGTATACGTAGGACGGCGAGTCTCTATGAAGTCATCAAAAGGAGAAGAAATAAAGCGAGGAATCACACTAGGTTGGCAAACTTTAGGTAGAGCTAGCTCGACTTTTAAAAAACAAGAAGAAAATCCCACTAGTGCTAAAAAGAAGGGTATACAACCAATGTATCCTATATCCTACCGATGGTCACATATGGAGCTGAAACATGGAACCTAGCCAAATGATTAACCCTCAGACTGAGAACCATGCAACGAGCACATGAGAGAATCATGCTCGGCCTCACATTCAGAGATCATAAGACAGTGCAGTTTCTTAGAGAGAGGACAGGAGTCTAAAACATCATAGAAACTGTTAGAAAACTCAAATGGCAAGGGGCTGGACGTGCGGCAAGAATTGTTGATAACTGCTGGTCATCATGACTTACAACGTGGATCCCCAGAGATCAGATGTGAAGCTGTGGCCGACAGAAAATAAGATGGCGTGACGAGCTAGATAAATTCAGAAAGTACTGGCTCTGCGATGTCCATGATAGAGGGGTTTGACGAATCCAGGGTAAGGTCTACGTGTAACAACGGGCGCTAACAGACAGATGGTGATGATGATGATGATGATGATGATGATGATGATGATGATGATATCATGGATTTATATATTTAAATCGTGACAATGTCTAAACTAGGTTAGTGGGTGAATATAAAGTGTTTGATGGTTTCGAAGTGAGTCACGTGATCGATCAAGTATTATACCCTCCTGCATAAATCTGACCCGACATTATCCATCGTAACGGAAGCTTTTAACAATTTCGACATTTTTTGCGAAAATCTCTCTCTTTATATATGTATGTTCTATATATATGTTCTATATATATGATCTATATATATATGTCTTTTTATGTTCATCACTGTATGAATGTTTGTACCTCAGTCTGTACATATCTGTCTATCTATCCATTTATTCATCTATCTTTGTTCATCTCTCTCTCTCTGTTTATTCATATATATATATATATATATATATATATATATGTATATTGGTTCATCTATCTATCTATATCTATCCATCTATCCATCTATTTCTGTTCATATCTATCTATCTATCTATCTATCTATCTATCTATCTATCTATCTATCTATCTATCTATCTCAGTCTTTTCATATTTATCTCAATCTATTCATATCTGTATGTATATATGTATGTATGTGTCTATCCATCTATGTACTTTAGTCTGTTCATATCTATCTATATATCTATAGTCTGTTCATATCTATCAATCGATGAATCTATCTCTGTTCATGTATGTATGTGTGTATGTATGTATGCATGTATGTATGTATGTATGTATGTATGTATGTATGTGTGTTTGTTCATATCTATCTATCTATCTATCTATCTATCTATCTATCTATCGATCGATCAATCTATCAATCTATTGTTTATGATTTTGATTACAGTAAAGGCTCAGTTACCTTCATCTAACTGCATTTCTATCTTTTCTTTACAGGTACGTGTGGTCGTGTATTTGTTTGCACGTTCGTGTGCTCCCACGTTTCTGACCATACTGTATGTAAATAGACTTGAAAATAAGAATCACAAAATCCCATTAGACCCCCTCCTGGCCATTTTGGGGCCCTATCTTGACGTGTTTATTAATGACATCTAGATTTTAAAGAATCTACTGGTTTCTAGATGTTTTCACCGTATTTTAGATGTTTTCCAACGAAACACGCCAGTTATGTCATAATTAGATTTTTTTCTGGCAATATCTATTCTTCGTTGGAATTTTTCCATAAGACTACGAATTTTGATGCTACGGTCGTTCAGTTATTGACTGTGATAGCGAGTTTTTCTAATTTTCTCTTCGATTCTTTTTCTCTTAGGGTCTATTCTTCGTCAATGCATTTCATTAGTTACTTTTCCTTGCAGACAATATTTTCCTTATCAACCTCATAAAAGTAACCACAGAGAACTTACTTGTCCGTTAATAAGTGTCAACCCTGGGCTGTGTTACGCGGTTGTTTTGGTCCTTCCAGAAAACAAAAACAAAAAATTAAAAAAAACCCAAAAAACGAATAAGAAAAGAACAGAGTCCGTCAAAAACTAACCACATTGTTTAAACAATTTTGCCAGCACTTGGCAACATTTGGCAACATTTGGCAACATTCGGCAACATTTGTTTTTGTAATAAAACCATCCAGGGAGTGTTTTTTCATGACGCAAAAAGCGCCATTGAAAAAATAGATTGTCAATCAAATTAAAGATCGGATTATTGATTTTAATTAAAAAAATTTATATCACAACACACACGCGCATATATATATATATATATGTGTGTGTGTGTGTGTGTGTGTGTGTGTCGTAATGTAATTTTTTTAAATATATTATGTACCTACCTCTTGGGTCCAAGGGCAGAAACATAAACATGTTTTTGTAGCGAATCCCTTATTTCACTCCACCTATCTATCTATCTATCTATCTATCTATCTATCTATCTATCTATCTATCTATATATCAGGTTCGAATGAGATCAAAAATTCAAAAATTCAAATCCAAAATTGTTTTTTTAATTCAATTAGATACATTAATTTCAGCTTAGCGCGTTTTGGAACTGTGTACTTTCAATTTATCAAAACTAGAAAAATAAAATAAAAAGCTGTTAGCAGGTTCTCAAAAAGGACTCGGGCTGGTTTCCTTAAGCCTTGTTATGATTTTGTTTGTATCCAAGTGCGTATTATGTACGCTTACATTATGAAATATCTTAAGAAATGACGTAGTGTGTTACAAATGACGTAGTGTGTTACAAATGACGTAGTGTGATTGAGGAAATTAAAAAAAAATCTTCTCCTTCGCCCTCTCTCTTCACTTCCTTTCTCATCAACTCTTTCAATATTTTTCAGTCTGGTCTGAAAGAAAGAGATTTCTGTATTCATTGAGTAGATTAGAAATGAGTAAATTATGCAAAAAACTCGTGTATCTATAAGTGGTCTGCGACTTGTGGTAGTTGATGTAGTAGTTCATTAAGTGGATATTTATTTCTGGTCAAAGGCATTTCGGATAAAGGATCATCATCATCATCATCAGTCTTCTATCGTCCGTCGTTGGACATAGGACTTCCTTGGGATCTGCCACAATTCTCTGTCATGTGCGTCGCAGAGCCAGTATTTTCTAAATTTGTCTAGTTCATCTCTCCATTTTGTATTCTGTCGGCCTCGGGTTTGCATGTGATTTCTGGGGATCCATATTGTGAGTCGTGATGTCCATCGGTTGTCCACTATTCTTGCAACACGGCCTGCCCATTGCCATTTAAGTTTTTTAATGTTGCGGTTTCGCAACGAATGTACCACCGGGCAGTGTTGTCAATTTAGCGCTTTTCACGCTAAACTCAGCACGTTCCTTGTTTTGGCAGCGGAAAAATCCAGCAAGCTGCGCCGTTTTTAACGAATTTTGTTCGGCAATTTTTTTTTCATTATCTTTAGTTATTTTAGCCATTTAAATTGTAATAAATGGCTAACAATGATTTTAGTTCATTTAGGCCTTTTTGACGCTTCTTCAATGTCGATTCAGCGCAAATCGTTTGGGATTTGGCAACACTGATACCACGCTGTGAGGAAACGTCATTTTATGGTGATTTAAAACAAGTTGAGTCATCATTCCCCGTCACACCCAACGCCCCAACTAAAAAAAATATCAGTCATGCAGCAACAAATCAAATGTAACGCCAAAATTTGAAGTCATGCAAAAAAAAAAATACATCAAAGAATAAATATGGTCAGAATAAATTCTATTTATGACATCACAGGCGTTTCCGCAAGATAATATCTAAAATGAAGAAAAAGCATCTAGAAACGTTCTGGATAATATATATATTAGTAATGAACCTGTTAAAATAAAGTCCCTCAAAAGGTTAAGAATATTTTTAGAAGGGGTCCAATAGAGTACTGATACCAATTTTCAAGTCTGTAGACAAAACGGTATGGCCAGGAGCACTAGATCATACAAACAAACATACATACCAACACATGCACGTATAAGAAAGAATAGAACTCTTCAGCATCTTTGATGGCTAAGGTTGTTCGAGTGGACAAAAAAAACGTTTCAGTAGTCAATGAACAAAACATTCTTTTCGATTGATATGAACCGATCCCCTCAGGGGCTCAGGTGGACTTTGATAGGAAATTTGTTAGATGAATCTTTTTGAGAAACAAATTTGAGTGTATTAGTCAATTATAGTTGACTCTTATTTTGGTCATGATTAACACCCTACCATTTGCTAGCCCGCAAGAATATTGTAAATATCGAACCAGTCTGCATTGCAAAAAAGGTTGGTGACCCCTGTTGTACAATATAAATATATTGATATATGTATTAATATGATTATAGAGACAATGTGGGAACCAAGTTTGATTTGAAATAAGTTTTATTCTTATTTTTGTTGCTTGATTTACTTTGTGGAACAAACTTCTTCGGACAAAGGAATGAAATAAAATGAAAATATACGAAACTCAGGCGAGGAACCCAAAGAGGGGGATTAGATTTCAACTTGAAAAAACTTATTTCTATATTAAACTTGGTTTCCCCATTGTCTTTATTATCATAATGTCCGATATATCCTCTACAATTTTATTGTATCTGTTAATATACATTGAGGTTTCTCCCATGATCCAGAAGAAGATAAAAAAACCTAAAACATCCATGAGTCAAAATAGTGTAAAGAAGATGCAATTGCCATCAATATATATGGGGATTTCAAAAAGTGTCCCCAGACCCCAAAATGATTGTTGTGTTAGTCTGAGTCATCAGGGGTTAGAGAGGTTGTATATACGGAAGACTGTCGTATAAGGTTGAGAAAAAGGGCGTGCGCAGTTTCTATAACAAGACCCTGTAAATCAAACTGAATCCCTATTTTAGCTTTTCGCCTCTTCTTCGTAAAAGTGAAAAAGTAGCGTAAAGCGATCATCCGGATAGCAGACACTCTCGTACACACATGAAAATATGTAATTTAGCGTGTATATACAGTGGTGGGCACAGCAAAAGGAAAATTTCCCTCCGATAACCACGAATCTGCAAACTCAAGAAGTTAACTTTGATAACCGCTAATCCGTTTACTAAAAAGTTTACTTCGATAACGTTAACTGATGAAGAAATTAGCGGGATCTGACGCTACCCCTAACTACACCTGGCCCCCGGTCATAAGTCGGAGAGCAGATGTATTATCATATGAATTTAGCTTCGATTTGTTTGTTTTTTTCTTAAACTCTAAACCCCTTAAAACAGACTTAGAGAGCTGAAAGTTTGACAAATCACAGCTCAGACATAGAGCTTTTCGAAAATGTTTTGAACTGAAAGAAGAAAAAAGAAAGTAGAACTTGTAAATAAGAAGAAACGAGAAACTTTCAGACGGGAAAAATATAAAGAACAATCAAAAGAAAGAGTCTTTCAAAATATTGTCAAAAGGGAGGCGTTCTCCAGACAGGGGAAAATAATAAAAGACGAAAGAGTGATCATTTCAAAGTACTGTCGGAAGAGTGAATTCGTCAGATCAAAAATTATAAAAAAGATGCGATGTATTCCCTCTCAAAAAGAAAAGGGAAGATGCAGTGATTGAGTTATACTTATTATATATCGATTAACCGGCCTATGAATAGGAAATACTCTGGGTAACAAACATCTATAAGCATTTTCAAGTTTGTCAAAACCCTCAAAATATATTAAATTACCCAGAGGTTTTCGAGATAACCCAGACTTGGACAGGGAACTGATAAAATCTAAACAGAATAGCACTAAAAAGATCGGGTGAGCGAGGCCTGGACATCATACAGATACGATTAATTACATTTCAAAGAGAGACTTATGAATACCCGAAATTCCCCGGAGGGGGATAGGCCATTTCAGCTTCCGGTTGAGTGATATTGATTGTCGGAGGAAATTTGACCTGCTTATTGCCTACGCATATTTTTTAAGGGGGATCTATGGATTCCCAAATTTGGTGAAGGATGAAGAGAAAATTACTTAAGTCAGTAAAATGTACCAGCTAATAAGGGAAAATCAATCATAAATCCTTCAGCCATCAGCCCCACACACAGATGGAATCAAATATCATATAAGTCAGCCATTTTCAAGTAGCTGGGGGAAGCCACCGGGACACTGTAGGGAGATTCACGTTCATTGACACCACGAAGAGTCCTGGTCCCGAAAGACTTAAAGTTCCAACTCTAGAACTTTGTTGAAGCTTTACAAATAGATATACCAAGAAGCATCAAGTAGATAACCCGGAAGACAGACTGATAGTCATTCCACAGTGTCCCCACCCGTATCAGCGTATATTTTGACCAGTCAACCTGTAATAATACTGACATGAACTTGTTATACACCCGGAGTCCATCCTTCATTTTCAATTTGTGACACCTCTGGTGGTTAATGTTCCGACGCCGCAGAATCTTTAGCTGACAGCAGCACTCCCTCGGATCTGAGCACGTGGGTGAGGTGGGAACGACAGGGGGAAGAGAAATCGCAGTGACCAGTCAAGTACAGCCTGACCAGCGTTGCATTTCACCTACAAGAGAAGTAAAGATTAGTTCGGGGTAGGCGTCACACCTGTAACGTTAGTGGAATTATATTCAGCGGAAGCTAATTGGTCAGCTGACGGTTTTCAAAGTTTTCAATGTATACATCTATTAATATTTGTTCTAAATTATATATTTCTGAGCGTTTAAATATATATATACATATATATATATATATATATATATATATATATATATATATATATATATATATATAATGTGTACTTTAGAGAGTGAGACAGACTCGGGAGTGAAGTTTTTGGTGGTAAGGTTTATTAATCCTTATATGTCAATAGTCCATACATGTTTCGGGATTCTTCCCATCATCAGTGGTGTGAGCTGTGTGAGTGTGTATTAAAATGTACCAATATATATATATATATATATATATATATATATATAGGAATACCTTGAGTTGTGAAGTCTTCGATACTGCAGAAGTTCGGTTAAAGTATTGCTGTTGAAATTGATGTAATTAACGATGAGAAGTAAAAAAGGACATCAGATTATAACAAGACTTGAAGCGGGTGGTTTCGAACGGTACAGACAATTCCGGAACAAATTAACAGAAATAATCAAGGTATACCTGTATTAGTATGTTTATACACATGATGAGATACAAAAATATTGATGTATTTATTTTTTTAGAGTTCCCTTATATTCACACTTTAACAAAAGGAATTATACAATTATATATATTTGAAGATGTATACGTATTCATACATATAACTTTCTTCAGCTAATGTGTAATAAAACAAGAGGCAGAAAAAAAGTTTTTAACTTTTATATAAATCCTTACAAGCTTATTTTGTCGAACACTCATCGGAGGATGACTTTTCAGAAGGAAATAAACTATATATATATATATATATATATATATATATATATATATATATATATATATATGGAATGACAATAGCTCATCTCACAAGTATCTAACATTATTTAGATAAATGTATATTTATCATTTACTAGCTTTTCCTCTTTCACCGTTGCTATCTCTGTCTGTCTGTCTGTGTCATCTCTCTCTCTCTCTCTAGATATGAAACGTAAACATATAAAACATCCTCGCACATATATCAATACAAACATGTGCATGTATTTCCATGCTCACACATACACACATTCAATACACACACTCACATACGCACATATATATATATATATATATATATATATATATATATATATGATATGTATCTATATATGTATAAAAGTGAATCAATCAATAATCAAGAATGCATCAATATAAACAGATGTGTGTGTGTGTGCATGTATTTTAAAGCAAATACACACACCCATATGCAAACACATACAATCATATACCTACTTACAATACGTATATATATATATATATATATATATATATATATATATATATATATATAATGTAATCTGAATCTATTGGCAATCCATTTTCCAAAGTGCCCAGTAATCAATCAACCAAACAGACATTTTTCAAGATAGACGTGTACAGACCATTAAAAATGAAGGCCTCTCCGCTGACCAGTTTTGACCTTTGTGTCTTGGCATAGGCGAAATCTCACAAATGTGGGTCCAGAAGGCTGATTTGACAGGGGGTCACACGGCCCTGTCTCGTGACTCTTACGCCCAACATACCATTTTCTCGCAATCCGCTGTCCACCTTGGGAGTGAAAGGTTTGGTTTCAGAAAGGGGTGACTGACATCCAGCTAGCTTGGCATTTCTTTATGCACAACGCTGCTTTTATTCCAAAAATATATTTTTGTTTGCTAAGCACGTTTCCTCTAGACGTACCTGCTAAGAATTCTGCTCTCACTTCTCTAAAGCACGTTAGCCCGTGTCAGTGATAGGAATGAAGACGGGCGTGGGTGGATATGTGGTCGTAAAGCGTATACCTACCTCCAGTTTTTTTTTGTGTATGACCGATGTCTACTAATGGAGACATTATCGTATACATAGTTCCCCCAAATCATTTCCATCTGGTCTGTGAGCGTGTATGGAACGGAAAGTCGTTACAGATTTTGCATTAGTGAATACTAGACTGAATATCCGTCCTAACAAGTAACTACTGGGAAAGAAAAAACTTAATAGATAGACTGAAATAAATAATGTTTAATCGAATCACCGTAGCCTCACAAATATCCCACCCGACCAACCAGCCGAGTTGACTACATATTCTCTTTTACTCACCTGTGTGTGTGTGTGTGTGTGTGTGTATCCGAACGCTCCTACAAGCTGCAATCAAAAACTAAATAAAATAGATTGATAGACTGAAATAAAATAATGTTTAATCGAATCATCGTAGCCATTCAAATATCCCACCCGACCAACCAGCCGAGTTGGCTACATATTCTTCTCTTTTACTCCCCTCTGTGTGTACGTACGTGTGTGTGTGTATGTGTGTATGTGTGTGTGTGTGTGTCCTGGTGCTCTTGTGAACTGCTATCAAAAACTTAATAAAACAGATAGATGGACTGAAATGAAATAATGTTCAAACAAATCACTGTAGCCCCAATGAATATCCCATCCGACCAACTAGCCGAGTTGGCTACATATATTTCTCTCTTTACTCACCTCCGTATATGTGTGTGTGTGAGTGTGAGAGTGTGTGTGTCCAGGCGTTGGTTGTTACATTTTAGACGATGAAAACTTGAAAAATTATATGTGTACATCACTAAACCCCATCTAAAACTTTTTTGTTTGTTTGTTTTTTTTTCAAAAAAGTACTTTTTTCTGTGTGTCTTGGTCATTTCAGGACTATTTTGGGGACCCCAAATTTAGCACTGGTATTTTTTGAATAATTTAGATAAACGATCTCCTTTTTTAAAATTTTTTTTAAAGATAATTTCAGATAATTTCTAAATAATCATTTTTGAGTGCACTGCATCGAAAGGACTCTGCATCTAGGATGTTAAATTTGTCAAGTCGTATGTAAAGCAGTGCGAGACGGGAGGAGAGTGCACAGTGACGACCGAACACTGTTTGATGTAAGCAGGCCAATATGGAATATCGGTTGGCTCTCTGACATTTTCTACAACTTATTTACAGCAATTACCCGAAAGGTTACTCGCAGAACAGGCGGAAACGTAAGTGAGAGACCGATCCATCATCCAGAGGGTTGTGATGACGAACGAAGGGCATCAGCTGTCCGTCAACGAATCTCGGTCTCCCAGGGGGAAAACTTGGAGCAACTATACAGAGATTTTTCTAAAACGTACACAAACAGGTGTAGTTAGAAACTCTGTAGACACCGTCGCAAGACTAATGTCTTTTGGGCAAAAAGTCGTGTTTGGGGGTGATCAATTGAAAAAATTGAAAAATAGAGGAGTGATCGATGAATGAGTTCCCCCTACTCACCTTTTGTTAGGCGGTAATCACTAAAAAATGTTCAATTTTTCAAAAGACGATCGTCAACACTGCCGGACACAAACCGAGGGTCCAATTTAGCATACACATACATTGCATATTAATCCTGCTGTAAAAATCTTATTTTAAGGATGAATTTAAAAAAAAAAAACCAACAAGAAAAAATATTTTTTCTGAATCTAGTTTTTCACTTCCCCCCTCCCAACCCAAGAATCTCGGTCCCCCAAGGGGAAAACTTTGAGCAACTATACAGATATTTTTCTAAAATGTACACAAACGGGTGTAGTTAGGAACTCTGTGGACACCTTCGCAAGACTAATGTCTTTTGGACAAAAAGTCGTGTTTGGGGGTGATCAATTAAAAAAAATGAAAAAAATAATGGAGTGATCAGTGAATAAGTCCCCCCCCCTTCTCAGCTTTTGTAAGGCGGTAATCACTAAAAATGTTCAATTTTTCAAAGGTCGATCGTGAACACTGCCGGACAAAAACTGAGGAACCAATTTAGCATAAACATACGTTGCATATTAATCCTGCAGTAAAAATCTGATTTTGGGATGAATTTAAAAAACAAACAAAAAAAAACAATAAAAAACATTTTGTTTGACTCAAGTTTAAGAAAAAAAAACCCCAAACCCCCGAAAAACAAGAATCTTGGTCTCCCAAGGGGGAACTTTGAACAACTATACAGTGATTTTTCTAAAACGTACGCAAACAGGTGTAGTTAGTCACTCAGTAGACGCCGCCAGGAGACTAATGTATTTTGAGCAAAATGTTGTGTTGGGGGTGATCAATTAAAAAAAATAAAAAATTTAGGAGTGATCGGTGAATGAGTTCCCCCCTCTCAGCTTTTGTAAGGGGGTAATCACTAAAAAACGTTCAATTTTTCAAAAGACGATCGTGAACACTGCCGAACACAAACTGAGGGACCAATTTAGCGTAAACATACATTGCATATTAATCCTGCTGCAAAAATTCTAATTGAATTTTCTAGAAAAAAAACAAGAAAAAACGTTTTCTGTATCTCTGAAAGCAGTAGCTTTTCGAATTTCATACAGTAAGTAATGGCTTATATGTTACTATTTAAAATCTATATCTTTCACGGGGTTAAACTTTACTTTACACTATAGACGACATGCTCTCGGATAGAAGAGATTATGAACTAAATCCAGACGTCGTTTCGTACCATTTAATCCTAAAGTTGAATGGTACGAAAAGGTCTTGACTTTTGGTTCGTTGGCTTCTAATTCATAGCTGTGAAATAATTAATGACCTTCTTAACACAAGATTACATAATTACTTTCATAACACCCTGATATCATTACTCTAATTCCAATGGTTCAGTCTGTGCACATGACACATACGTAGCCAGCCAGAATCATTTGAAACTGAAGAAACCTATGATGGCAATTTATGAAAGGATGGTGAGTTGTACACAAATCTGTTACCATATTTGAAAACGTTGACATCAGAGGAAGATCATTGCAAGTGTCTGGGCCATATTACTTGCTCGGGGTTTGCATCAAAGTAAAATATTAAGCAAACGTTTTCTTTTGATCTCTATAGCGGGAAGTAAGGTTATGTTCAATTAATAAGTTATCTCTCGTCTTTTGTAGTGCTGTGATCATTAAAACATTCCGAATTTTGAAAAAAAAAACAAAAAAACAAAAAAAAAGTGAACGCTCCTGGACTAAAAACGGACCAATGTAGCATAAATTTATGTTGTAAATTGCCCCCCATTTTTGGAGGGATTTACAAAAAGAAAATTCCTAGATATAATAAGGAGTAACTGTTTGATTTTCAGCCCTCTAACTCCATTGCAGTGAACTGTACGCAGCCTCTTATGAGAAACATTCTGAGTACACATACCTCTGCTGGCGCCTTTGTTTTTTTGGGAACAATAATCATACTGGGGAGATAATTTTGCGTGGGTCAACTCAGAAATTTAGACGCTCCCCTATTACCCACCCTTCTACAAAATTTCATTGAAATTCATTGAGAACTTTTAGTGATATGAAGCAATGTGGGTACATAAATAAGACGCAGGGAAGTAATTGGGTATGGATCCTCCCCCAAATCTAATCACTTCTTCAAAAGCTCATGACTCACACTTCTTTGAAATTTCATCAACTTTTGGAGATATTCTGGGGACAGTCATGAGGGAGTACGTTTATATGTGAAAAAATCAAAAAATTAAAAAAATCTCTCAATCAAAAATCATTTCACGATCAGTATGTCAAGTGTTTTGGAAAGTAGGGCTGAATCTTTGGAAACAGAATACAAACCCGTCCAAGTAAAACAGAAGTTAGATTTATTTGTTAGGAACACAATCAACGACAGAACCAATTACGAAATGATAGCAGTAAATAATTCTTCCATTCTTTGTTGATACAATCTAAGATTCTGAACGTAAGAAATACATCCATATCAAATCAAAACTCCAATCCCGAAAGATCTTGATAAAGATAGAGGAATATAACAGGTTTCATCTATTACGTGCTCTTGAAATAAGGCATTTAGTTTTGTCAAACTCCAGTTGGTGGCTGGAGTTGACTGTGTTTTTCGGCCCTAACAAGAATGACAAAGACAAGACCTATGGTCACCTAGTTTAGAGGAGGAATTCTTCACTATTTGGCAGTGCCGTCAAGTTAAACCAAACAGATATGTAGAATTTATCATGACTTGAAATCACGACCAATTGATTGGTAGGCTGCTCTCTTACCGACTGAACAAAACCGACAAGTATATGTAAATATTACCTGACCTGAGGGAGAGTGGGTTGAGGAAGATATCATTATTATCATGATTATTTGTAATTTCACACTAGTTGCCTGGTGGTTACCACTGGTGGTTGAGTGACAGTAAATCTCCTCAAATCTCCAGTCCTCCTCTCCACATTCTCATAGACCACAGTAATTATTATTATTATTATTATTATTATTATTATTATTATTATTTAGAATGGCAAGCTTTCGGCAAAGCAAGCTCAACCTTCAAGAACCTGACGATTCCAAAATCCTAAAAAGAAGAGTATAAAACAAATACATTCTCCGAATAGTCACTTATGGAGCTGAAACATGGAACCTAACCAAGAGACGGACCAGAACGTGCACATGGAAGAATCATGCTCATCCTTACATGGAGAGATCACAAGACAGCACAGTATATAAGGAAGAAAGCAGGGGTCAGAGACATCATAGAATCAGTGAGAAAACTCAAATGGCAATGGGCTGGTCATGTTGCGAGACAACCGATAAACATCATGACTCGCTGCGTGGATCCCCAGAGATCACATGCAAACCTGAGGCCGAGAGAACAAGACGGAGAAATAAACTGGACAAATTCAGAAAATACTGGCTCTGCGACGCCCATCAAAAAAAAAAAATGTGGCGGATCCTGGGAAGGTTCATGTCCAACGACGGACCTTAAAAGACTGATTGCTATTATTATTATTATTATTATTATTATTATTATTATTATTATTATTATTATTATTATTATTATTATTATTATTATTATTATTATTATTATTATAACAACAGCAACAACAACATAATGTATGGGAGAATAGATATCGCTTATTAGGAAACCATGAAGTCAGTCTTCTTGGCGCTACAAGATCTTCATAGAATTGTCAATTGGGACCAAAAAGTCATATTCATGTATTCCTTCTTCTTTTCCTCTCTTTCTCTCTCTCTGGAGCAAATACAGATTTTCTCTTCTGCATGAACAAAACGTTTTTGCTCCTTCCTTTCCCAGATTTCCCAACAAACACATCCGACTCCATGATATGTAGGTCCACACATATGCACATACATAAGTCTAAACACATGCACATAGCTCCGTACCTCAAGTCAACAGTTAAAAAATTGACGCCCCTACTTAAAATGAAAACATTATTTCAACTACACATCATGTGGCAATTTCTTAGTGAAAAAATGACTCATATATGAACTTTTAAAGCACTGATTAGAATATTCGTAATTTCTTTATTTTGTAAAAATTTACTAACAACGGATTTACGTCATCGCTTATATACCTAACAAAATTGGTGGCTTGAGTATTGATTACTATGGAATCCATAGTGCGATTAATAATTAATTGTATTGTGTAATTAGGAATTAAGCGAAGAATCACACTAGGATGGCAAGCCTTCGGCAGAGCCAGCACAACCGTTAAGAACCAGATGAACCCAATAATCCTAAAAAGAAGCGTATACAACCAATGCATCCTCCCAATAGTTACTTGTGGAGCTGAAACATGGAACTTAACAAAGAGACAGACCTACTAACTGAGAAGTATGCAACGTGCACATGAGAGAATCATGCTCAACCTTACATGGAGAGATCACAAGACAGCACAGTATATAAGGAAGAAAACAGGTGTTCGTGACATCATAGAAACTATTAAAAAACTCAAATGGCAATGGGCAGGCCATGTTGCAAGAATGAAAGACAACCGATTGACATCACGTCTCACAACATGGATCGTCAGAGATCACATCAGAAACCGAGGCTGACAGATCACAAGATGGAGAGATGAACTTGACAGATTCAGGAAATACTGGCTCCGCAACGCCCATGATAGGGAATTGTAGCGAATCCTGGGGAAGGTCTATGTCCAACGACGGACGTTGAAAGACTAATGATGATGATGATGAAAATGATGATGATGATGTGTACCTTATAATTTGGAATTAATCAGTTGAGCCAGGACATAACTCAGTTTTAATCTACGGAAAACTTTTCGCTCTTCAGGCCCGAATTCCAAATGCATTGAAGTAACCCTCCTTATGGGGGGCATTCACCCAACAGCTTTAAAATCACTGGTGTGTACACATGTAAACGCCTTTTTTCTTTGTTCATCTGTCTTTCTCTTTGTAGACAAAACACTTTTTGATACTAAAACTTCCACTTCCTTCTCACAGATACTTGTCTCTTTTTTCATATAAGCCCATACATCCTATTGAACATGCACACGCACATACATGCGTGCACATGCATGCAAATACATACGCACACACACACACATCATTTCTCATTATGTCACTATCTTTTTCATCTATTTCCACCTTCTCCATACATACATTTGTCTTTCTCGAACGAGCACAGCCATTGTATTAAACACACACGCACGTACTCGCATGCACGTGCTCACATATACGCATGTGTGCGTCCCCGCACACACATACACAAACACAGTCACTCACGTACACTGACACGGGCGCAAACACACATGCACACGCACACTCTCACGTACACAGACATACTGACACAGGCACACACTCACTCACGTACATTGCCGCTCACGTACAAACATGCATACGCATATACATACACACATGCCCTCATTCATGCACATACAAAATCACGTATACGCACAGAAAACATGCTCACTAACGCACACATACAAGCACATGCACACATATACACATGTATTCCTCATGTAAACACTTCCGTCCTGATGGACACACACACTCATTCATACACACACATATACACAGACACACTAACGTATGCACAGAGAAAACAACACATACTAGCACATGCTCACAAAACGCATACATACGAGCACACATACAAGCACATGCACTCATATACACACATATTCCTGATATAAACTTTCATTCTGTTAAACACACTCATTACGTCACCCTCTATCTATCTCTCCCTTCACACACACGAACAAGCATATGCATAAACACACACATACATTCTCATTCATGCAAAAATACATGCACACTCAAGTATACACCAAGAAAACAACACACAAGTGCACACGTACAAGCGCATACACATACACACACGTATTCCTCATCTAGACACTTCTGTTCTGTTGAATTAACTCACATACACTCATTACGTCACCTTCTATCCACATCTCCCTTCGCACACACAAACAAGCATATACATAAACACACACATGCATACCCATTCACACACACACACACGCACACACACACACACACACACGTATACACGGAGAAAACAACACACACAAACTCACACATACAAGCTCATGCATACATATAAACACGTATTCCCCATTTAAACACTTCTCTTCTGTTAAATTCACTCACACACACTCATTACGTCACCCTCTATGTATATCTCCCTTCACACACACGAACAAGCATATACATAAACACACACATACACAATCATTCACGCACAAATACACACACACACACACATATACACGGAGAAAACAACGCACTCAAATGTGCACATATACATACGTATTCCTCATATCAACACTTCCTTTCAGTTAAACTCACTCACATACACTCATTACGTCTCCCTCTATCTCTCTCTCTCTTTTCTCCTCGCCATGATAATGCCAAGGTCAGATTTTACCTTCAATCTAAAGAGACATCTGAAAAACTCGAAGGTCTTCATACACAACACGATTTCAAACAATGACATTTTTACGTTTTCTAATTAGTTTTTACTTTCTTCTTCCTTTGCCTGACATTTCAGGATAAAACTAAAACTAGATACGAGATATAACAAGCCTTTTCTTATTTTTCTTTTTTTCGTTTTATCAAATCACGCACGCAGTACGACTTTTTAATCAAAATGAAAAGAGATTCTTTTTTGTCAAGATTCATATATACTAGCGAATTTCCCCAGCATTGGTTGATGTATTCGATCACCGTGACCCAGTGGTAGAGCGCCCATGCCAAGTTCGGTAGGCCGCACGTCAATCGACCACCGAGTCATACCAGATGCTTTCAAAATGGTACCCAAAGCCTCTCCGCTAAGCACACAGCACAAGGACTAGGACTGAAGAACCTCCAAAGCCACTTTGCAAAGCAATCAGCGCAAGGTCTACGATCGAGAAAACCTCCAAATACTCAGTACAAGAAATAGTATTGAAGGACCATTCTCAGAGGCCAGGGATTAAGGCAAACTCGTTGGATACACCGTTTTTCGTAAAATCACCAAGGTTAACTAACGTCATGCTTGTTAAGTACCTGCATGGGTGACTATTGGAGAATGCCAGGTATCGGGAGCAGAACGAAGCTTCGATAAACCTGGCAAGCTGGGAGTGGGTCTTATCAACAATCACCCGTGTGTACCCGAGCCTACAACGACCTCGATGAGGGTACATGAAGAAAACAATGACACGGAGGTCAGATTATCAAGGGGTCTAATCTCCATAATTTTCGGTTGTCAAACTCCAGTCAAAATTGAAGCTGGCTCTGATCTTCCCCCTGTTGCAACAAGAACAATAAGAACATTCCTCGTCAAATTTAGGGGAACAAACTCTCCACTTTTTGTCTATTCCATCACGTTAAACCAAACCGATAAAAATGAGTGAATGCTAGGGGGTTCTCTTACCAACTGTGATAAACTAACAGGTCTTAAATATGTATGATTTTATTATATAATAGCATATACTCGTCAACGATGACAGGGTTATTTATGTATGGATCAACACTAAGGAACCTGAAGCTATTTTGTTCAGTAATTTATTTTTAGTAATACAAGTTTTATAGCAATACTTTTAGTACTATAGTTTTAGAATTAAACCATCTGTTACTTTGTCGAGAAGTCTCATAGACTGGGAGAGTACAGGAATCAGTAAAGACGGCGAGTATATGAGCAACCTCAGATTTGCAGACGACATTTCCCTTTTCGCTGAGAACCTACACGATCTCCAATTAAAGCTAGATGAACTAAATGAAGAGAGCAAGAAAGTTGGCCTACACATGAACTTCAGCAAGATGAAGATCCTGTGCAACAACCACATCGGAGATAAAAACACTAAGATCAAAATCAAGGACACAGAACTAGAGAAAGTAGATCACTACATTTACCTAGGACAATGAATATCCATGAGACCCTCAAAAGAAGAAGAAAACAAGCGAAGAATCACTTGAGGGTGGCAAGTCTTTGGTAGAGCAAGCTCAGCCTTCAAAAATAAGAAGATCCTATTAATCCTAAAAAGAAGGGTGTATAACCAAGGCATCCTCCCAATAGTCACTTATGAAGCTGAAACATGGAACCTAACCAAGAGACGGATCTGCAGATTGAGAACCATGCAACGTGCACATGAAAAAATCATACTGGGCCTCATATGGAGAGACCACAAGACAGCACAGTACATCAGAAGAAGACAAGAGTCAGGGACATCATAGAATCCATTAAAAATCTGAAATTGCAGTGGGCTGGCCATGTTGCAAGAATGGCAGACAACTGATGGACATTGCAACTCATGACATCGATCCCCAGAGATCACATGCGCAACCGGGGTCGACAGAATATTAGATGGGGAGACGAGCTAGACAATGCAACGCCCATGATAGAGAAGTGTAACGAATCCTGAGGAAGGTCCAACGACGGACGTTAAAAGACTGATGATGATGATGATGATGATGATGATGATGATGATGAAGTATTGTAGTTTTAATGATGTCTTCTGAACTCAAGCCGTTTAGAAGTGCAATCTGACATGAAGTCTTTAGAGTTCCTTCATTGTTATGTCATGATAAGAGACAGACCCGTAAATTGAGAACCATGCAACGTGCACATGAAAGAATAATGCTGGGCCTCACATGGAGAGACCACAAGACAGCACAGTACATCTGAGAAAAGACAAGAGTTAGGGATATCATAGAATCCATTAAAAATCTCAAATGGCGGTGGGCTGGCCATGTTGCAAGAATGGCAGAGAATAGATGGGTATCCCGTCTCACAGCATGGATCCCCCGAGACCACATGTGCAACCGAGGCCGGCAAAATGTTAGATGGAGAGACGAGCTACACAAGTTCAGGAAGTACTGGCTCCGTGACGCCCATGATAGGGAATGTGTGGCAAATCCTGGGGAAGGTCCATGTCCAACGACGGACGTTAAAAGACTGATGATGATGATAGGAAAGCGACTCACCCGATAAGATTAATACGCACACAAACAGATCAGGACGTCATATATAACACACATGCTGAGACTCAAAGATCAAAACCGAAAAAGCAGAAATGAAGAAAGTAAACTATAACATCTATTTAGGACAACAAATATCCTTTGAATCCTCAAAAGAAGAAATCAGGTGAAGAATCGCTCTAGGTTGTCAAGTTTCCGGCAGAGCAAGCTCAATCTTCATGAACAAGAAAATCCCATTAGTTCTAAAAAGAAGAGTATATAACCGATACATATCCCACCGATAGTCTCCTAGGGAGCTAAAACATGGAATCTAATAAAAAAACAAACCCTCTAACTGAGAACCATGCAACGTGCACAGGAGAATCACACTCAACATCACATTGAAAGATCATAAGACGGCACGATATATTAAAAAACAGGGGTCAAGGATATCATAGAAACCATGAGAAAACTCAAATGGCAGGGGGCTGATCATGTTTCGAGAATGTCAGACAGTCACTGGACATCACGACTAACAACGTGGATCCCCAGAGATCATATGCCAAACAATGACCGGCTGAAAATAAGATGGTGTGACGAACCAGACAAGTTCAGAAAGTATTGGTATGAGGCAGCAATTTCCAATTAGACAACGAGCAAATGAATATATTATTATCACATACAATGAGAAAAGCAATAACATAACGAGCATCAAAGAAACCATTGGGAAACTCAAATGGCAATGGGTTGGTCATGTTGCAAGAATGGTAGAAAACCAATGGACATCATGACTCACAACATGGATCCCAAGATATCAAATGCAGAACAATGTAGCCAGAATATGATATGACGAGACGAACTGGACAGGTTCAGAAAATTTTGGCTCGTGACTCCCACGATAGAGGAGTGTGGTGAATCCTTGGGAATGTCTATGTCCAACGACGGACGATAAAAGATAGATGATGGTGACCACTGTCCTCGTTATGAGGGCATGGTTTGCAGGGAATTATGGCCATTTTCTATGCTTTTAACTCATAGGCAAGTAGAATATAACACTTGGCTGTCAATGCCCTCTCTATACTTTAGGGGTCAGCATGCACAAAAATCTTACGTTGTGCAGTCTCTTTCCTGTGACAAAAGTATGTGCGCACTTTTGAATTTGACAAGGGAAATGTTTTTTCGATAAGAATACTGTAAACTATCAACAGAATTTGAAACCTTTTACGCAAGCACTGATTTCCTAGATGCGCTGGTGAACTGTGTTCGCTATCCAGGAACACAATCGCGTTCCACGGTGTTATTTTTGACAGGGGGTTGTTGAATTCGCTGATGGGTAATTACCAACGATAGGTGTTGTATGAGACTGATTGGAAGCTTCCCACTTCCACGCTAATTATCTCTTTCCTGGTGGGTATTGTCTCAAAGTTTCCAAAAACCGCCCACATTCTGCAAGACGCAATTCCAGGACTGGAAATTTCCTAATGAATTTCACTGATTGCCATTTTGTTTAGTCTTCATATAGAAAAACGCAGACACTCGCCATCACTGTCAATAACTGAACAACCGTAGCGTCAAAATTCGAAAAATAAATATGGTCAGAATAAATTCTATTATGACATCATCTGCATTTTCCACTGGAAAACATCTGAAATTGAGTAGATTCTTGGGATTTAGATGTTAGTGATAAACCTGCTAAAATAAGGCCAAAAAAAGTTCCTTACCAAAAATCGAAATTGCATTTTAGAAAGGGGGCAGTGGAGTACTGATGCCAATTTTCAAGTCAGTAGGCAAAACTGTATGGCCAGGAGCGCTGGAATAGACAAACCAGCAGGCTGACAAACAGATTAACACACAAACAAACACACAACGAACACACACATATATATATGAAAATAAGGATAGAACCCTTCGCGATCTTTTTTTCAATGGGGAACATATCTCAAACTGATGAGCCTGACATATTCATGAAAAACATTTTTTAATCATTTTATTTTTTTCCACTCTGGGACACATGATCTGTAAGTAATAATGGTATTTAAACGTTATGCTTTAAAATCAGTTTTCTCAGCTGTTTTGAGTAAGATTCACTTGGAACTCTCTTTTTCCCCGTCTTGAACCTCTATCAATTTATTAAACAGGCATTTCTTGCTGTTCACACAGAGATCATTCCAGCTTGTTTATTATCCCCATTACTTTTTTTACGTAAACCAATTTTCTCAAAGTGAATGATCATAGCCACCAGGGGTGGCGTACGATTTAGCCAATTTTACATGTGGATTCGAATCATTGGTTTTTCTTTGTACATGCCACATTTACAAGCTACACTAATAGAGTTACAGAGCTGAAAATTCCAACATTTAGTCCTTACTATATCCATAGAAAACCATTGTTTCCTTTTTTCGAAAATTCCCCAAAATAAGACTTTAGTGATTGGTCAAATTTGCTCTGCAATTTTATACTAAATTGGACCCTTAGTTTGTCTTCGATAATGCTTACGCTTACTTTCGAAATTTTGGGCATTGTATGGATCACGACCCAACAAAAGCTGATAGAAGTGATTTATTCATTGATCATCCCCACACTTTTTTCCAATTCTTAATTGATTACTTCAACACGGTATGCTGTGAAAAGACGTAGGTCACGTGAAAGTTTTGATAGAGTGACTGACCAGACAAGTTATTCACATATTTATACATAAAAAAATATTTAAAAAAAATGAAAAAATAGATATATAATGCGACGGAAATGATTATAAATGTATTCTTTCACCTTGAATCAAAATAAGCTACAGCTGAATTGTCTTTGTAATTATCACATCCTATTGGATATAAATTGATCACCTATAGGTACATTATATATGTATATATATATATATATATATATATATATATATATATATATATAAATATATATATATATATATATATATATATATGTGAAGTTCCGGTTTTTGAGGGAGTGGGCTGATAACAGCAGGTCTCGGTGAGTGCAGTTCAACTGATTGATCACTTGACATCTACAATATAAACATATATATATATATATATATATATATATATATATATATATATATATATATATATGTGTGCGTGTGTTTGTACATATGTATATATATATATGTGTGTGTGTGTGTGTGTGTAAATCATAAATGCGTTATATTACTTTGAAACGATCTGCAGTTACTGTACGGTGAATGTATCATTTGGCGTAGACAGAGTAAATAGAACAAACAATTAGATATATTGGGACTGCTGCAGGGATCGAACCTGCAACGATGAGCTAGCTGTTTCAACTTAAAGTTACTCTTACTAAACAGCCCCCGGTAATGCAAAGGGCCCAAATAACTGTTTATACTCCTAATTCTCATTTTGTTCACAATTTTGTTCTTCATCCTCTCTGTTTGTTTCTCAACGCGCAGTTATATTTCATTTATGATACACTATATAATCATTTCCGTTTGATCATATATCATTTTCCTTTGAGCGCAATGGTTATCATGATGCAGAATATGAAATGGAATATATGAAAGGCTACGCATGATGAGTGCCCAACGAGCCATCTTTTTAATCGTAATTCTATCATTCGAACCATACTGGTAGTATTTCCATCCAGCTAACTTAATTTTACCAGTTTAATTTACGTAGTGGAAAGTAACAGACATGAGCTGCGGGGATTCATACATTCCCTTGGAATGCTAGTCTTTATTAATTCTTTGACACACCCCAAAGGTGTATGTGTGTTTAAACAACGAACAGTCAATCATATCTATACGGTTTTCTTTTTATCTGGCTCGTACACATATACTTGATTCTTATCTAGCAGCAATACAATTGTTTTCACCTTTTGATTACGTATCCTTTATCTAGATCTTCTTTTCTCCCAGTTCTATAGCTCATCAATCGTTTAGGTATTATTCTGATCTTTTCTTTCTTTCATCCTCTCAGACTACGCCTTATTTCCAAAGACTGTTCTCCACCAACCAGCTAATCAATAATCGGCATCTTTTCAAAAAGGTTGTATAAACTACGTCATTGATTCGCCAGAAAGAATGGCCTAGTCACCGAGATTTTTGAAGATATCGGAACTTTTATCTACTTCCTGGCCTACCATTACTCTCCTCGCCGGCTCCGACTACCTCTCTCTCTCTCTCTCACTGTTCTCTTCCCCTCAGCAGCCAACTTATGTATAAGAAACCGTCAACCAGATATGTATCCAAAAATGTCAGCAAAGGTTTCTTCAGTTTTGAAATCAGTCGTGCTGGTTGGCTATTTTTTGCTTGTTATTCTGCGTTCTTGACTCACGAACAGAGCTAGAGGAAAGACAATTAGAAAATTCAAACACTTACTCCTTATTATATCTCGAAAAAAAAACAGGTTTTTAGTTTTATTAAAATCCCTTTCTAAGTAGGTATTTAGTTGGTAGTTTAATTTACAACGTCAGTTTATACTAAATTGATCACTTTGTTTTTGCCCGGCAGCATTTGCGCTTGATTTTTGTAACTCAGACTTTTTTGTAGTGATCACAGCTAAACAAAATTGCAAGAGAAGTAACTTATATATCGATCGCTCTTTTTTTTTTCTCGAGTTTTTCAATTGATCACCCCCAACACGGCATGCTGCTAAAAGACGTTGGTCACGTGACGGTTCTCATCAAGGGACCAACCCCGACATGTCTCATCTACTGAGTTCTCTCCTGTTCGCCCAGCAGCCAACCTCCCTGTGTATCAACTTACATATCCATCTTTCGATTGCTTACCCATATGCGAAGGGAAAGACTTACGATTTGTCAATCATCAATAAGATTGGAGGCTATCACGCTAGGTAGAGGCGGGAAGCCGAACAGCCAGGTTTCTCTTGGGGTTTTTTTTTGTTTTTTTTTTCGTGGATTTCCTTTACCACTATTCGATCTCTTGGCATTGGCTGAGACTTTTTTTCTCAGATACGCTAGCATCTCTAGCGTCGACTGACGTCATTGACTGACATACCGAAACATGAGTTACCTCCATTACTTAGTGGCATGCTCGGAAGATTAATCGTAACCCTTGCTCAATATTACCAATTCGCGTTTGGCTGAGTTAAGTCCCTTGCTAAATTTTGCCAAGTCAGATGTATTTTATCTAGATATAGATGTTTCGGGTTTAGACTAGTTGTAAGAAATTGCTATTTAGATGATTTTAGATAAAATAACTTATATTTTTATTCAATTTATAGTGATAATATAAGTTATATTTTTTAAAAAATCGGGTAAGATTTTGATAAAATACAAGAAGAAAATTAAAGTCATATCTAATTTATAAATAATATGTAATTAATTCCCAAGATTTTAGATTTATATCTGGAGAATCTTGATGCTTATAGGTGTTTTTGGATGGTTTCCAACTTGAGTTGTAAACTTGAAAATATAGTTGGCAAAATATGCCTTGCTAGATTTCTACATCAGAGATGAATTAGCGAATCTATGGTCTGATTTTGGGCAATATTCACTTGCTGTACATTTTCACTTTTTCTCTTAGTACACTTTTTCATCTATTTTTTTTATCAATATTCATAAAAATGTCTCCACACAGACATTTTTTCTGATAATTTGCTTCTTATTTACGGTGGATGCAAAACGTATCTGATACATTGCAAAAATGTTTACTTCAACATAAGCTTCAAAATAGACAGAAGATTTTAGTACCTGATTCTTCAGTGCCCAATCTTGTTGAAAGACTATCAGACAAGACTATCACCATATCTGACATCATAGGTGTCTTTAGTTTTTAAACACGTCTGGCTATATATGTATGTATGTATGTATGTATGTATGTATGTATGTATGTATGTGTAAAAACAAGCGTCTAGAACGCAATGGAGCTGGAGGGCTGAATAAATTCTACTTATGACATCACTGGCGTTTTTCACAGGAAAACATCTAGAATAGTATTAAAAAAAACATAAAAGATATATTTATATTCTGGAGAATTTGGATGTTATTAATAAACCCATCAAAATGCGGCCCGAAATCAGCCGAAAAGTACCTCCCTCTCAAAATAAAAAATAAAAAAATGGAAAGAGGTCTCTGGTAGTACTGACGCGAATTTTCAAATCTGTAGACAAGATGAGGGCCTGGAGTGCCGGTACCACGCAAACAAACACATTAATCAACATACACATGGACGTATGAAAAGAGGATAGAACCTTTGGCCATCTTTAGAGGCGATAGTTTTGAAAACCTTTCACCGTCTTTGGAGGCTACGCTTATTTAAACCCACGGCCGTCTTTGGGGGTGATGCTTATTTAAACCTTTCACCATCCTTAGAGGCAACAGATGTTCAAAACCTTTTGCCGTCTTTGGAGGCTACGGTTCTTCAAACCCCTTGCCGTCTTTGGAGGCTATCCTCATTTACACCCTTCACCGTCTCTGGAGGCTACAGTTGTTCAAACCCCTTACCATCTCTGGAGGCTACGGTTGTTCAGAACCCTTTGCTGTCTTTGGAGGCTACGGTTGTTTAAACCCCTTACCATCTTTGGAGGCTACGGTTGCTCAAAACCTATGGCCATCTTTGGAAGCCACGGTTGTTCAAACCCCTTTGCTATTTCTGGAGGCTAAGCTTGTTTAAACCCTTCACTGTCTTTGGAGCCTGCGGTTGTTCAAAACCCTTTGCTATCTTTGGAGGCTATGGTTGCTCAAAACCCTCGGCCATCATTGGGGGCTACGGTTGTTAAAACCCCTTTGCTATCTTTGGAGGCTAAGCTTGTTTAAACCGTTCACTGTCTTGAAGGCTACGCTTCTTTGAACCCCTCACTGTCTTTGGAGGCCACAGTTGTTCAAAACCTTTCTTTGTCTTACGAGGCTTGGTTTGTTCAATTTAATTTCATTATGTAATAATGTTATTTTTGGAGATACAACGTGAAGGTGGCTGTTTCTTTTTTTAGGAAAGAAAAATATGATACTTTTCTACAAATAATACTTTTACCGATCGTTACTCGAGACTTTGCAATTTGTAACGGCTACATACTTAACCGGTTAAATATAGATCGTTTCTATAAGACGCAAAAAAGCTAGACAGAAAAATCAATGTTCGCTTACTTTATATATATATATATATATATATATATATATATATATATATATATATATATATATATATCAATAGAAGTGACACAAACAGCAAGTCACGTCTATTGTTATATTTACTGATCCCTTATTGCTTTTTTGGTAACCTAAGTAAACCCTGTTTCAAGAAATTAAATGATGTGTAGGATGAAATCATATCAATGTACAAAACACATAGTACCTTACATAAAATAACAAACTGCATGTATGATAAAAGGTATGTATAGAAACAAAGCTGAAAGGGCATGGTTTTTGATCAACACTGCTGGGTGCACAGTTATTATAACTGTATTATTTTTAAAATCCCCGAAACCGTTACATGGTAAAGAACGAAACCTTTTTAATGCTTAAAGCTGTAAAACTTTGTAGACTATATATATATATATATATATATATATATATATATATATATATATATATATATATATATATGTATGTATGTATGTATGTATATCTCTCTCTTTATATATATATATATATATATATATGCAATGCTCTTCCATAGGAATAGAGCACTCTGGTGGAGGAGGAATTTAAACTAAATAAATGTATCGCTTGAATTCAACCTTACTGATCGTCCAGTTCCGTAGTTCAGCAGCCTCCGGGTCTGAAGCAAATGTCTCGATCCTACCTCGTGGTACTGGATGGGATAATGGATTGTCTATTGCCTCACTGAAGAGTTGTGATACAACGAGACAGCTGTCTGTGGATGACACAATATATATATATATATATATATATATATATATATATATATATATATATATATATATATATATATATGATCATTATCGAGTCCACGTGAAGTTCAAAATTTTCAAAACTCCAAATCTATGCAATAAAACCAACCTCTAAGAAAGTCAGAGAGTTCTATTCTTATCTTGATAATTACAGGTGTTTGTTTGCTTATATGTTTTATGGGTTCCAACGCTCCTGATCATACTGTTTTGTCCGCAGACTTTAAAATTGATATCCGTACTTCAACAGAGCACTTCTGAAAAGGTTTTTTGAAAAATGTACTTTTTTGACCTTTTATGGTCCCTATTCTGACGGGTTTATTATAAACTCCTAGATTCTCCAACTTCTCTAGATTTTAGATGTTTTTTAAAATTCTATTTTAGATGCTTTCCAGTGGTAAACGCCAATAACGTTATAGATAGAATTTTGACGCTACGGTTGTTTAATTATTGACAGTAATGGTGGGTTTCTACGTTTTTTCCTCATGAATATTGAACAAAATGGCAATCAGGAAAATTCATTAGGAAATTTCTAGTCCTGGAATCAAGTCTTGCAGAATGTGGGCGGTTTTGGAAACTCTATGACAATACCCATCAGGGAAATTCATTATAAATATTCATGGGTTCATTAATAACATCTAGATCATCTAGAATCTAGATACTTGTAGATGGTTTTTTTTCTTACTCAATTTTGAATGTTTTTCCAGTGGCAAACGCCAGCGATATCATAAATAGAGATTATTTTGATCATATTTATTCTTCGATAAATATTCTCGACATGACTCCAATTTTGTCGGTATGGTTGTCCAATGACTGTGATGGTGAGACTATAATATTTTTAGATAGGTTTTGGCGAGCGAATCTTTCGTCTTGGTCAGAGTTCTCAGATCCAAGGCAAAAGATCCAGTGCAATGGTCAAAGTACTCCCCCAATATCGCACACTTTTCATTCATAAATAACTCAGTCTTAAATAAAGAAATGAACTTTTCTTTATTTTCTTTTACTCATTCTAAGACCGCTCCATTTGCTTCCGGGTGAACTCAGTACAAAGTAATGCTCCTAATAAAGTGTTTTTATAATTATCATATTCTATCGGATATACATTATCCATTTATTGATATTTCATAAATATGTACATAATTGTATAAAAACATGCAACCAGAACCTAAAAATATATTATAATCAGTAGTATGACAACATGTTGGAATAACAAAAATCAGACAAAAAAATTGATTCAAAAAATCGTTCTTGCTTTATATGAAAAAGTTACATTGCTGTGTATACAAACATATATATATATATATATATATATATATATATATATATATATATTTGTATGTACATATATCTATATATATATATATATATATATATACATACATATATACATATATATATATATATATAAATACATATATATCTTTATATAGTAATGTGAACATTATATATATATATATATATATATATATATATATATATATATATATATATACATATATATATATATATATATATATATATATATATGTGTACGTGTCTAGACCATTAACAAAAAAATCTACGGATAAATAAACCTAACTTCAAAATACTCTAATCCCGAGTATGTCTCACTCTCTACAGTTCATATTATATATATATATATATACATATATATATATATATATATATATATATATATATATATATATATATATATATATATATGAAGTGAATTTGTTACATAAACAAGTTTACGTTTCTGCCCTTTTGGGGCTTCTTCTGACAAATGATTATATGTATTTTCAAGTTCTTGTTTGGGTAATTAGGTGAGAGTCTTGTGGCTGTCAGAATGTGTGGAGTACTTATTCATTTTGTTTTATTGTTTTTAGTAGTATGTATATTTCTACTGCTGGTTGTAGGTTACATGCCAAAGTATCGAGCACTCCATGAAATAAATCCATCACGTATCAGACATTGCTTTATATTACATTATATGATGTTATATTACAAACCTGATTTGTACCGTATATACGTATATATATATATATATATATATATATATATATATATATATATATATATATATATATATAGCATATGTGTGTGCGAATATGTGTACTGTGGAGTTTTATTCCGATACAAAATCCTTTAATGGAGATTCTAGTTACTTGCGTCAAGGATACTATCCTATTTTTCCCCTCTGATGAACAGTTGACTTCTTCTGCTCTTGCAACATTTTGTAAATCATAATTGAAATGGATCGGCTTTTAATGTAATGAACTGATACCTTTTTATGTGCAATCAATAACCGCTTTAGCTGTAGACTTTTGGTAGAATAGGAATAACCTTACTCCGATTATACTACATCAGCAACTTTTGCAGCATAATAGCACAAAAAATATCTGTACGTACACACACACACACACACACACACACACACACTCACACACACACACACACACACGCATATATATATATATATATATAGTGCGGATGTGAGCTGATTCGACGAAATGGCGGTAATTTGACGGTTGGGAGGTGAGAAGAAATTTAAGAAAATCAGGTGTTACATTTCAAATTTTTTTTAATGATCATGCCGATAAACTTTCATGCATTTCATTGGTGGCCACCAACCTTTTCAAAAAATACCGAGCCTCCTTATTTCAGATCACCTGTTTCTCGCTGACATTGACACAAACACTCCTACTAAACAAAAAAAAAAAACAACAAAAAACAAAACCAAGGAAAACACGTCTCCTCGTTTCATTCGTCATTTTCAACTTTCTTTCCAACGGCTGCAAGTCTTTATTGCCACATTCGACATGCATAAAAGCTTGCCACGAAAGAGATGGAACACCTGTTTTCCTCGCGAGTTTCTTTTCATCTTCCAATTGTCAAATTAACACTATATATATATATATATATATATATATATATAAAGGATACAACCGAATAATGATATATTTATAAATGAGCTATTTGTATTTGAAACTCTATTTGAAGCGATATCGTATTACACAGTGAATATACCAATTGGCTTAGGAAGCGTAAATTGAATCAACAATGAACAAGATATGTGTTTCGACGTCCACTATGAGGCCATCTTAATGTGACACCGCTCTTACCACTGAGCTATTCACCGTGTAACGGTCATATATATATATATATATATATATATATATATGTATATATATATATTTTTTTTTGAGATATATATATATATATATATTGAGATATATATTGAGATGTATATTGAGATATATATATATATATATATATATATATATGTATATATATATATATATATATATATATATATATATATATATATATATATATATATATAAGTATATATATATGTACGTATGTGTAAAGATTACTGGTGCCCCGATACTAAACTTACGGAGAAATAAAAAAAAATGGCCGTATCATTAATAGTTTTGAAATTAAAAATCATTGAGATTTTAATTAATTTTTCCGATTTTGCAGATCAATCCTCTCTTTTCAACCTTCGACATTTCAAACTCCTTTGATATGATGTGTACACCCCTGTGACTAGGGCAATTTTTTTCTGTAGAATTTAAAAATTCAAAAGAGGTGTGAGATAAAAAGATACAATATCTAAATTGTATACAGCCGGCCTTGAAAACATCGTGAAAAATGTTGACATAGAGGAAGAGTATGGCATTTTCATAACCACAGAAGCATTGGAAAAATTACAAAACATGTTGAGTGATCTAAATAGGTAAAGTAAAGAAAAGTAGGGTTAAAGTTCAGCAGAACAAATATAAAAGTAATGTTCAACGATAAAGTCCCCTGAATACCATAGAGTGAGGTTTTAAAAGAAGTTGACAGACACGTTTATGTAAGTCAGAAGTTAGAAAAAAGTCAATAGAAGCGAAATAAAACGACGCATAACGATTTAGTGGAAAGCCTATGGTACGAATAGATACTTATTGAAGAGCGCCTTGCCAATGTACTCAATGTGTAAAGTTTACAATGAATGCATAATACTAGATACAAAATATGGGACTCAACAAAAAGTTGAAATTCAGCTTAAAATCGCTCAGTGAGCTGTGGAAATAGCAATGCTAGAGATGTCTTTCAGGGATAAAAAAAAGAAGACCAACATGGATCCTAGGATGAAGGATATCATACATATGATTAAACAAAAATGGAGATTGGCTGGATACTTAGCCTGTAAAAATCAAGGGGGATGTCTACACCTCTTCACACTGTCTCAATCCTAGGAGAGTTCACCAGAGAAGCATCAAGTATCGTTAGTCTTTGGTACAGCTCGGTCACAGATTAAACTCTCGACCTACCGAACGGGAGGTGAGAACTCTACCACTCAGCCTGAGTAAACTTGAGGTTTATGTTAATAAAATATTTGAAGATCTAATTTATCTACCTGTCTATGTCAATAACGATGCATCAACACTTGATGATATCTGTGAGCAACATTTGATTCAAACAGTTGAATATTTAATTTTATCTGTCAGGTTTGAGTATTGCTTGGCGGAGTAATCGCATTGTACATTGGCTTCAATCCTTGTATATGATCAGATGTTAGCGTAACGATAGAGTAAAAAGCTCTTCATTTTTTGGGTGAACGTTGCCTATCCACCACTAAAATAACATTGCGTAACGGTTACCAAAAGTTTACCGACTTGATAGCTATAAATGGCCAGATTTTTCATTTATTCCCTTTGAGGTCTAAAAATGGTTACATGTTCCATTTATTCCCTTTGATGGATAAAAAAAGGCTAGATTTTCTTTTTTTATTCCTATTTATAGTTAAAAATGGCTTGAATTTTAATTTATTCCCTCTGATGGTTGAAAAAAGCTACATTCTTTATTTATTCCACTTGGTTCATAAAAATAGCTGGATTTTTCATTTATTCCCCAAGGTACCTAAAATTTTTTATATTTTCTTCCATTTTTCTCTTTCCAGCTTCCTTTATGGGTGAAAATGTAATGTATGCTCGGCGGATTCACACAAAGGCTCCGAGAAGTGTAATTATACAATGCATTGATCAGATATTAACATAATAATGAAAATCGAAGCCACTAATTCGTTTTTCGAGGCAAAAGTTTCTATATCTTTTTATATGTGGCTGGGTTTGTGAGTTCCATTGCTTCAGGCCATACTATATCGTCACAGATTTGAAAATTAGCACCAGTACCCCTCTGGACCCTACTTTCTTTGATTAAAGGGAAAGAGCATTTTTGACCTCTGTAGGGCCTTGTTTGACGTCTTCATCAATAAAATCCAGATTCTCGAGGATCTAGATATTTCTAGATGTTTTTACTCTATTTTAAATGTTTCCCAGTGGAAATAACACTTACAAATATTTCGCTCTTTTCTAGATATTTCACCTATAACGTCGTGAACGCCAGTGATGCCATAAGTATAAACGATTCTGACCATATTTATATTTCAATGAGATCTTTTTACATGACTTCAATTTTCAACGCCACGGTTGTTCAATTATTGACTGTAATGGCGAGGTACCTTTATTTTTAAACGATGTATCGATCAGTTTTCAAGGCTATTATTGATATTAAATGCCATGTAATCGTTTTTTTTTTATCATAATATTTCTGACCACAAACTCTTCCAGATATACTGGAATCTGATGAGCCAAACTGTGTTTTGGGTTTTTGCTTAAGGCACACCCATGAATTTTCCATGTTCTGTGCATATGCATATTTCTTCTAGAGGATCAACAAAGTTCCTTTCGTTGACCACCGCGTCACGATGGTATACGCCTGCATCAATATTTTCTATTTCCTGATAAGCCCTCAAGCCATCCGTCACAATATGTGCGCCAGGGAGAATGTGGTTCCTGATCTCTCCTTCCAAAGCATTTTGTCTCGGCCAGGAACGCATCCTGAGAAGCAGCGACCTGCAAGACGTTTGACGCCATGAAATGCCCAATGCCCGTGGCGATATCTGCCTCTATGATATTTTCTTTTTGGAAAAACTTTGAATGGTCGATTCCAACAATGGCTGGCTCGCCATTCGCGTTGAGAACACCAATTTCATTAGCCTCGTTTTGGCATCCAGTTTGTATCTACGATGGTCGCTCTAAAAAATAATGCCTCTTATTTTATTATGTTGACTCGCGACGTCAGAGTTTGATGCTGGTTGTATGGCAAACGAAATTGAACCTTCCAGGCTATAACCGATAATTTATATTGCTTTTTTACGGATAGCAACGGTCAAACAAAATGGCGTCTGTCATAAAAGTGCATTCGAAGGAGAGGTATGTCATTTGATTCCACTGTGAGGGAAAAAAAGCATCAATTGACATTCATCACACTTGCTGGGCGTTTACGGAGACCAAACAGAGGATGTGAGTACGGCGGTAGATAATGCGTTTCGGTGGTGGAGACAGCAAAGTGAATGACAAACCACGTTCCGCGAAAAGAGCGTATCGATCCGTTAACCGACGGATAACAACTAGGAAACCGTCTACAAAGCTGAATCTCAGCTTCAATGCATCGGAAACGATGCTGGCAACATTGGGATGTCACGTGGTTTGTATCAGATGCGCCCCACTAATGCTAATAAGATCTGAAAGAACAACAAACGTGAGTATGTCGGG
Organism: Thysanoteuthis rhombus; assembly: GCA_963457665.1. Classification (NCBI taxonomy): domain Eukaryota; kingdom Metazoa; phylum Mollusca; class Cephalopoda; order Oegopsida; family Thysanoteuthidae; genus Thysanoteuthis; species Thysanoteuthis major. The sequence continues at coordinate 7,436,788 of OY735239.1, read as the reverse complement.
ACCCGTCAAACCACTTCGAGGCTAAGGTGACAGTTTTCTGAACAACATAATCATCGGTGACAGGACAAGGCGTCATTACTGCGAGCCGGGATCAAAACGACAGTCGCTGGACTGGTTACATGCGACTTCCAGATCGGAGAAAAAAGTTCAGGACGCAGCAATCCGCGTGTAAATTGATGTGGACTGTCTGTTGGGATTGGGAAATCGACGCCCTCCTTGACTTCTTGGAACTGGGAAAAACCATCAGCTCAGATCGTTGCATCGTGACGCTCCCTAAGCTGAAGCCCCAATTTCCAGGTAGGCCAGAGAAGACAACCTTTCCTTTGCAATACATCAACGTCAAGCCCCGCACTAGTTTGAAAACCACGGCTTACGTTACAAATTTTTACTGTACTGTCTACTGCACCTACCGTATAGTCCAGAATTAGCACCTTCTAACTTTCAGGCCGATAAAAGGTCTACATGGAAAGAATTTTCTTGACGCCGACGCCGTTGTCGCTACTGTGAATAAACGAGTTGCCTCCGCGGTGCGGATCTTTAAGAGAGTAGAATGCAGACTCTTGTTCATCTCTGGCGAAAATGCATAGATAGCAATAGTTTGTAGCTAAAGATTGAACAGAATATCTCACTAAGTTTGCAGCTTGCAAGCACTCGTATTTATTTCATTTCTGATCTGCTGATCCCAACCCCTATTACATAGCAAATCATCTCCTGGAGGACAGTGAATAGGGAATGATTCAAAGAAGTCCCAGAGTGAAACCAACTGCACATTTCATTAAAGTATCTTTAGATTGTTGATTATGTTCCAAAGGTTACCTTAAAGTCTTTCAAACATTCGATAGCAAGAGTTAGGAACACTGAAAGAAACACTCAACACAAAATCGCATTCACGCCGCCTCAAAAACAATTCAAGACAAAAAAGTATAAGTAAAATTAAAAAGCTCTTTTAGTTTCTCAGAAAAGTACACGAAATGAATTGACCAGATCATTTTTCATTTGAAAGAATATATATATATATATATATATATATATATATATATATATATATATATATATATATATATATATGAACTTGCAGTAATCATATTCAGTCAGAATAGAGGTAGGAGTAGAATTGACCCTGTAGCAGGTCAGGCTTATTTCTCTTTTTCCACGTAAAGAACGAATAGTGCAGTGATGAATTAACTTTATTCATACCCTGTTGTTGGCTTAAACAATAGGGAAATGCAATGAGTCTTGCAACTTTAAAAAGATCGTTTTTTCTTGTTCCTGGATAATAATTTGCTATTTTCTGATTGCTTATGTCTACAAAGTAAAGGAAAATGTCAATTATTTCCTTCAAACTTTGCTTTTGTGACCAGGACAATGACAATTTGAAATCTACTTACTTTCAATTCGTACATTTTAATCACATAAAATGAGAAAAATAATAACAATTGAAAATAATTCCCCTGGCCCCAACGAAACGAGAATAATAGCTATTTCTATTCTTTTTATACACAGGCAATCAGGAAATAACACTCACTACCCAGAAACAAAATCGTGTTGCTCGGTGTAATTTTTTCAGCTGTGTATAAAGCGCCACTTTTCTTATTATTCGTGAACACAGAGTCAAACCGGCCATTTTTTCCCAAGAACCGCCATTCCACAATTAGTAATGTTCTGTCTGAAATGCTTTGAAATGCTAAATATTTTATCCGCTTTCTCTAGTCTGGTGTCACTTTTACGACAGGTTAATCTCAGCTCTTTGGTTCTGTTTGTCAGTGAAATCCCGGGAGGCACCATTCTTGTAGCTGTCAAAAACAATTCCTCTTCTGTCACGCAACGTGGGAAAAAAATGAACGTAAATAAAACATACCGAAGGCTCTCGGCACGAAAGAGGAAATGAGAAAACAGTACCGAGAATTTAATGTTGGATTAGTGCCATGACAAAAAAACAGGATCAAATGAAAAAACAAAAAAAAAAAAAACAAAGATTAAGAAGGTCTGGTTAATCACTCAATATAAACCGTCACGTGATCAACGTCTTTGTTTGCGTGTTGGGGGTGATCAATCGAACATTTAGAAGAAAAAGGGTGATCGATAGATAACTCACTTCCGTCGCTTCATGTTCGGTGTTGATCACTAAAGAAACCCAAATTTGAAAGGGAATAAAAGCGATGGACAGATCCATGTACAATTATCTCCTCTCCATCATTGTTATATGTCCATACCATATAACATTGTAAAAAGTTCCTGACAGTCCACATGATATCTCTAAAAGTTCTCAATTAAATGTTTATGAAGGGCGGTTAAGGTCTTACAAAAGAATTGATTACATTTTGGAGTGGAGCAATGAATAATTATATTCGTTGCCAGTGGCAGAAGTATGCGCTCACTGGATGCTTCCAAGCTTAATAAAGTTATTTACAAAGAGGGCAATGGCTTTGGAAAAAGACCACAATTATGGGGCATTTCACCAGACTTTGGTTGGATCACTAAAACGTTCTTATCAATAAAACAAAAACTAGCTTGAACGCTACCAAACAAAAATCAAAGGACCAATTTAGCATAAACTTACATTTAAAATTTAAACCTATCTAACTTTCTTAGCGTGGGGATAATTTTCAAGGTACAAAACTCCTTTTGCTCGACATGATAACGAGTTTATGATTAAAAAGATCCAGCTCCATTAGTTCTACCTGTACATGCAACATGTATATACAGAGATAGATAGTCAACCCCACTTAAAAACTGAAGAAACCTATGTGAATGCTGTCTATGTTGATCTTGATAGTTTTAGTCGGAAGTGTCTAAGCAATCCAAAGGAGTACTAAAAGATAGCGATAACAAAGGTAAAAATCATGATATGTTATACCATACAACACGATTTATGTTCGTGGGTAGTGAGTGTTATTAAATGCCAAATTTCAGTCCGATCCGACAATCTATAAAGCTGCTTCATTGTAAAAAAGAACTATGAATGGTGCAGACCACCTTGCCCAATGGGTACTGAGAGTAGATCTTCCCTATGATAAAAAAATGATAATATTTTTGTTATCATCTGAATATCCTTGAAATATAGTTTTCGGTGATGTTGAAGATTATGTATGTGTATGTAGGTGAGAATCATAGTTCTCTGCTCATATCTTGATTGAGGATATTACACTGTCAGGTACGTACGGCCAATTTGTTAATAAGGGCCAATTTCAGCTTGCCAGGACTTCTGTTCTGCTTACAGCGCATTGCCCAATAGTCATTCATCTAGATACTGACCAGGCTTGATGTTGCTTGTCATCGATGATCTCACGAGAGTCGTTATCTCCAACATATTCGCCATAATTCTCCAGTCTCTGAGGGAGAGATGTTCTTCAGTCCTACTCCTTGTAACGAGTGCTAAGCAGAGAAGCATTGAGTACCTTTGAGTTAAAAAAAAAGGGTTTGGTATGATTCGATGGTCGAATGATCTACGGCCTACAGAACCAGAGGAGAGCTCTCTACCAATGAGCCACAATGATTGGCAAGGTGTGTGTGAGTGTGAATATCAATTAAATTTGATATGAATGCGAAAACTCCCTGATAAGTCAGACACCACGGGGCATATAAAGAACTGAAGCAATAAAAAGGTTTAAATATAAAGATGACACAATAAGATAAGAAAACCTTTACAAAATGATGGCCAATACCCAATGAATAAATATATAAATTGCGTATATAGGAACAACATCAAGGCAAAAACTTTCAACATCAAAGCAAGGGAATGGTCGAAATTAATATCAGTATGGAAGATCGATCCGGCTCTAAAAACAGTTTGAACAGAAAATATCGAAATCTCAAACAGGTCTGGTCAGTCGTTTAATAGAAAACGGTCACATGACCAACGTCTCGTGGTATCATGCCTTGTTAGGGATGATCCACTAGGAAACTTGAAAAAAAAAGGGTGATCAATGAATGAATTACTTCTCTTGCCCTGTGTTGATCAGAGACCTTTGGAAAAAAAAATCCACCAGGCACGAACTTAAGACCAATTTAAGATAAACCGAACCCCCCACAGGGAAAAAAAAGAAGAAAAAAACAAAACGAAAAACAAATCTTAAACTGGTCTTGTTAGTCACTCAGTAAAGAAACCATCTCGTGACCAGCGTTTTAAGACAGCATGCCGTGTTGGGTATTATCAATTAAATGGATTGGAAAACAAATAACAGTTTGGAAGATCGATCCAGCCCTGGTAACAGCTGAAATAGAACATATCGAAATCAGAAACAGGTTTGGTCAGCCACTCAATGAAAAACTGCCTCGTGACCAACGTCTCATGATATTATGCTTTGTTTGGTAGTGATCAACCAAAAAAAAAAAAAAAAATGGAAAAAAAGGGTGATCAATTAATAAATTACTTCTCTTGTCCTTTGTTGGTCAGAAATCCCTAAGAAGGCTGACCCCCCAACCCCCAAACAAACAAACAAAAAATAAACAAACAAGCGAGCACAATCTTTGGGCCAATTTAGCATTATTTTATATTCTGAACCGAGCCTGCACGAAAAACGAAATCTCAATCAGGTCTGGTTAGTCACCCAATAGAAACCGTCACGTGACAAACATCTTATGCCATCATACCTTGTTGAGGTTGTTAAATAAAAAAAAAAAGAATAAGAAAAAGGATGATCAATGAATAAATTACTTTTCTTGCCCTGCGTTTGACACCGGACACAAAGTAAGGGATCAATTTAGTATCATCATCATCATCATCATCATCATCATCATCATCATCATCATCAGTCTTTTAACGTACGACGTTGGACAAAGCCCCTCGCCAGGATTCGCCACAATTCTCTATCATGGGCGTCGCAGAGCCAGTATTTCATGAATCTGTTCAGTTCATCTCTCCATCTTGTGTTTTGTCAGCCTCAGTTTCTTATGTGATCTCTGGGGATCCATGTTGTGAGACGTGATGTCCATCGTTTGTCTTTCATTCTTGCAACATAGCCTGCCCATTGCCATTTGAGTTTTTTTAATAGTTTCTATGATGTCACGGACACCCGTTTTCTTCCTTATATACTGTGCTGTCTTGTGATCCCTCCATGTGAGGTTGAGCATGATTCTCTCATAATACTCCTCTGCAAATTGAACTAAAAAAAAACATGGGGCGGGGGTAAAAAAAACCCAAATACCTTTTTCAGTAGATATAATAAGGAGTAAGGGATTAAATCTTTAGCCTTTTAGCTCCATTGATGCAGTCTGTATGCACCACACATACATAGACAGTCAGCCAGTTAGACCCACTTGAACCTGTATTGACAATTTTAGTGGCAGTTTCTGTTGATGGTTTCTAAAAATCTCAAATTCACACCGCGTGAAAAATATGGTCGAGAACTGCGTAGAACATCGATCACCGTGAATCAGTGGTAGAGTGCTCGCACTGATCAGGTAGCCCGTAATTGAATCCACTGCCGAGTATACCATGACTTTTAAAATGGTACTTAACACCTCTACGGTAAGTACTCAGCACAAGGACTGGGACTGGGGGAAACTGAACCCGAAGTTTCAGCCAATGGATGCATTGGTTCACGTGAGCGACGTTGACCCTGGTCTAACGAGAACCATAACCCTTTACCCCAGAGCAGGGGTTCCTAAATCCAAGTCTCTCTTGCTGGGTGCTTGTCGTAGAGGTATCGGGTACCATTTTTTAGTCTTAGGTATGACTCGTTGATAGATCGAATCACGGCGTACCAAGCTGGAAGCGAGCAATCTACCCCTGGGACTCAGTGATACATAACCAGTCTGAGACTCGCCAAAATAACGGGATGAAAAGACGATCATCGCGATGTATTTCCTATCGGAACGCTCATCTCTCTAGCATGCATCGCGATCACTCGACAGCTAACCATTGTATGAAGTTGATATTCACCAGATATACTTATCAGCACACAGGATATCGCAGTGTCGAGTTTGAAGTTGTTTGGATCAGCTGTTCCGGAGAAATCCAACAAAAATAAACAGGCCATTCTTCGGTAGAGGTACAGGACATTTTGATCTATTAACAAAATTAGCGATTTCTGCTACGGAGGACCATGAGCGTAAATATCTGCTTCAGAAAACCGGGTCCTTTTTGCTCAACTTGAGAAAAATCTATCGATCCAATGTGATCACGAATTTAGATATGTTTTTTCTTTTTACAAAAAATAAAAGCTTGTGTGATTTGAATTTAAAATGAATTTAAATTTCACTTGATTTTCACTTATACTTTGGTTGTTGGTTTAAGATATGTATAAAGTTATATTTATTTTTGTAAACAATAATAAGTTAATACGTAATTTAAATTAATTTGATAGTTTTTTTGATAGTTTTTTGTTTTCTTTAAGTATATATGTTTAAGTATTTACGTAAAATATTGAAGAAATCTTAAAACAACAACCAAAAGTTTACGAAAAATCAAGTGAAATTAGAATTTACACGTATTGTCCTCCATAGCGGAAAATCACCAATCGTTGTAATTGGTCAAAATTTCTTGCACTTCTGCCGAACAATGGCCAATATGCACAAAAAAAAAAAAGAATATAAACCTTTTCTCATAGTGTCTATAGATCATTTCCTATGATTTCCGCTCTTTAGAATTATCTAAATTTAGATATTAATATCTGAATCGGCAACACTGGAGAGAAATAACTGAAATACTTCGAAGCTGTGATTTTGTGCGACGGGCGGCAAATGGTTTTACATAAAATTATGGCAGGCTGCTCTACACACCATAAAGTCAGCCCCCCCTTCCAAATACGCACCTATGGAACGGGCGCTGCCCTTATTATAAAGAATCGAATAGAGAACAAAACAGCCGTGGGAACAGGACTAAAGTTTAACTGAGTTACGACTGAATGAACAAAGGCTAGGAAAACAGAATTTTTATGGATATAATAAAAACGATGTTTGAAATATTTTATCATTACTATTCTAGTATTTTAGTAGATAAATGCTGTCTTTATAAACTATGTTATAAATGTTCAAGGAACCAGATTTGGTTTTGCCCATAACCGGAATAGGAGTTATTACCACCGACAGACCGTGGAAAATCGATTGTAATAGGCTTTATATGAAATAGAAAGTTAAGAGAGAGAAAGAAAAAGAGGGAGACATTCAAATCATGTGATATTTGAGTAAGTGTTGCCATTTTAGCCTTTTCATTGCCAACTTTGACAAATCTAGCTTTTTTGAATAGCATTTGGCCATAAACATTTTGGTTTGGCAATATCTAAATTTTTCACTATTTTGTCCGAAAATTGAATGAAGAAACCGCCCCCAACCAATGAAGTTAGCCGAATAAAAACTGTATATGAAATGATCACGTTTACATGATGGTTTGAAATGTTTTGGGACCCCTGCTTCCGAACTTTGAATCATAGGATTGCTTGAGGCAAACTGACTTGATTTTAACAGTACTCTTTATCTAATTTCTTTTTCGGTTCAGATTGCAGTATGGTAATGTTTTTTAGACAAGTTTTCAGCATTTGGCCACTTTTGCCGTCTTTCAGCCATTTTGGCATGTTTGGGGCAAGGCATCTCCAACGATCGGGCCACATGGTACCGACTCCGAGTCAGAAATAACCTTGTTACTGTCTCAATCACCAAAAGGATCAATAGAAAAATCGATTTCGATACGTTCATACAAAATTAGTACTTTTGTCTCAATTTGGCACGTTTGGTACTTCGGTCGATTAATTTGGTACGTTTTATCAATTTTCTTTCAACTCTATATTTCATGTAACAGTCGAACGGATTATTAAATAATATTGGAACATGTCAGGTTAGTGTATCAATAGAAACCATCTTTTGGCAGCATGCTGTATTCAGGATAATGAATAAAAAATTGGAAAAGGGGTGATCAATGAATAAGTAACTTCTCTTGCCTTTTATTAGTCAGGATAACAGAAAAAAGTCCGAATTTTCCAAAAAAAAAACATTAAAGAATACTATTAGATAGGAACTAATGGGCCAATTAAGCATAAACTTACATTGCAAATTGAAACCCCCCCCACTGACTAAAAACCTAATTAGGGGTGCAATTTTCATAAAATAAAAAATATCTCTAGACTGAAGAGGGAATAAATGTTAAAGTTTTCAGCCCCCTAGCTCTATTTCTACTGCCTCTATGCAGGATATACACATAGCTACCAGTTATCCAACCAGACAGACCCAATTAAAAACTGTTTCTTATCTATTTCGTTCCACTTTCAGTACACTGAATAACCACTTGAAAAAATGACGGTACTTATTGGAAACAGTTTAAAAACCGTTAAAGAAGTTGGAAGAAAAAATTAATTGAAAAAAAAAATTTTTGAAAATATTTTTTTCAGAATTTAATTTAAATCTGATTATCAAAGAAAAAATATGTATGACTGTATATTCTCGTTTATAAGTCGACTGTGAATATGAAACATGTTGAGATTTGAGCATAAACTTCCTGAAAATTAACTGTTTCGAATATAAGACGTGTCTGTTAAGTAGTCGTAATGTTGTCAGGGGAGATAACCTCTTCTTATGAATACACCGTTAATGGCTCTTGGTCAGTTGTCACCGAAACATGAATTCCTCTCATCTTCAACAGATCAATCGTTGATTAAATTTCGTTAAATTGAAAATTTCATCAATAAAACGACATACATAGAATTTCATCCCGAACTATGGTAATGAATCGAGTAAATACAACAGACATTATAATACGCTAATATGCATAATACCAATCAATGCTGTATTCATAAAGGCGAAAATGTCAGCCATTTTAACTGGCCTGAGTGAAAGCTGGACAATAGATTTGAGGCATTTTTAAAAGTAAAAAAAACTCTGTCTTCGTATACAATAGAAATTTCGACGTTTTGCATTTTTTGGTAATACCATGGCCGATTTGGTACCTCCTGGCATCAGCTTTTATTACATTTGCAAAAATTTCTGTAGCAGTCCTGGATCGATGCATTGATTTCAAATTCATTGACGAAAAGCAACCAATAGTTCCCATCGATTCAGGATAAACTCTAATGAAAATCCAGTCCCGTGCGTTCAATAAAACCAGAAATAACATTGAGCATAGTCTTGTCTGTTAAATACATTGTTTAGCTGAAATCCAAATCCCGTTTGGATAATGAACCTTCGATTGGAAATTTTATTGTGTGTTGCCAACTTGGCCATTTTTTGATTAGATATGGCTGATTTTTATCCAATTCAACCGGTAGAAATCTACCTTAGCTGATTAAATCGGGTAAATTTGATAAAGAGAAACAAACCATTTTATTGATGATTTGTACAGCGTTATTTATATGATAATTTGGCTTCAAATGAGTATATCAACATTAATTCGACTCAACAGATATAATACTCACATGGGTGAACACTTAATAGAAACGACACGTTTCAAATGAGTCACATCTGTTATACTTATAGATCCCTCATCGTCAAATACGTTTTTCTTTTGGGTTACTTTCGTAAGTAAGCTCAGTGTTTCAAAAATATCAAATGATGTATAGAATAACATCAATATACAATGGATTGTAATATATATATATATATATATATATATATATATATATATATATATGATAACACTCTGCGTGTTGTATGACATAAGCTATATATCAAAATCAGAGTTGAAGGGCGAGTGTTTGATCAACACCGTAGGGGAGCCATCTTGATATAAGTGTTTTGTTTTTAAATCCCCCAAACGGTTACATAGTAAATAACTGATGATCTCAACAAAAAGAATACACACACAGTACCTCATGTAATTCATATAAACACTCAAAAAATTACATAAGTTGCATTAACTTGGGGAAATAATTGACTGAAATGACAATCTTTTGAATAAAGTTCTTTCAATATATTTAAAGTTGTAAAGCTTTCTGGAATATATATATATATATATATATATATATATATATATATATATATATATATATATATATATATATATATATATATATAATGTGTACTTTAGAGAGTGAGACAGACTCGGGAGTGAAGTTTTTGGTGGTAAGGTTTATCAATCCTTTTATGTCAATAGTCCATACATGTTTCGGGATTTCTCCCATCAACAGTGGTGTGCGTTGTGTGAGTGTGAATAAAAATGTACCATGTGGAACCTGAGTCCACTGACAGGGGCTGTGCATTGTGGGTAAGTTTTGTTGTCAGGGCTACTAGAGGCCTCCTGCTGAATATATATATATATATATATATATATATATATATATATATATATATATATATATATATATATATAACATTTTCATATTTTCAGCCATAAGGTTACCTGGAAATGAACAGTCTAGCCGATTTTAGCCATTCTAAAGGCACTCTTAACTATAAATAACAAATCATACTTGCCAAAGCCGATTTTATAGCATTATACTCTTAACATCAAGCATCATATGTCTGCTGCTGGACCTAACACCTCCCCAGCTCATTCCATACCAACTGTGACCCTGCTAACCTTGGCCATATCTTACCTTTCAATCTTATCTCTCAATCTTATATCTGGTCTTCCAATACTCTGTTTGGTAACTCAAGATGCACCAAACTGTTTTGTACCATCCGTTGTCCTTTCGTCTTGCTACGAGTCCAGCCTCCTTCCATTTTTGTTTCGATGATATCCAACGCTTTAGTCTTTTTTCTGATCCATCTTGATTTTTCTTTATCTCTTAGCGTTGTTGCTATGTTGCTCTTTTCATTACCTTTTGTGTAATTTTGTGTTTCTTTTCAAGTACTCCCGTCTAGATAACGAGCTTTCGCTCAGAAATTCTATAGCATTACAAGTTGGTTACTCAATAGAAAGTATCACGTGGCCGATGTCTTTTAGTAGCATGTCGTGTTGGGGGTGATCAGTTAAAAGGATGGATAAAGGGATAATTATTGGATGATTCATTTCAGTCGCCTTTTGTTGGGCGGTTGTCACCAAAAAATTTATAAGCGCTTCTGAGCACGGGCTAATGTACCATTTTTGCGTGCACTTGCTCTGGAAGTGAACATCCGTATACGTTAAAAACCTTTTCCGAGGGGACATTTCAAAAAACAAAAGAAAAACAAAAAAAAATGTTTTCAAGACATATTAAGGAGTAAATATCCGAATTGTCAGTCCCCTAACTCAATTGGTGTGGCTTGTAGGTACGACACATACAGAGATAGCCATCTGGGTCTGTTTCTTGGTTAGATCCTATGTTTGTGGCTATCGGAAGAATGCATTGGTTGTATACTCTTCTTTTGACGATTATTGAGGTCGTCTTGTTTTTGAAGGTTGAGCTTGCTCTGCCAAAAGTTTGCCATCCTAGGGTGATTCTTCACTTGATCTCTTCCTCCTGTGTTGGTTTCATAGAGATTCGTTGTCCTACGTAGATGTAGTGGTCTACTTTCCCCAGTTTTGCATCTTGGATTTTGACAGTTATGTCCTTATTCTTGATATGATTGTTGCACATGACTTTGTGGGGTCCATCTCTTTTACTTTCCTCGTTTAGTTCATCTAGCATTAGTTGAAGGTCGTATAGGTTCTCCGCAAGAAATACGATGTCGTCTGCAAATCTGAGGTTGCTCAGATATTCGCCGTCTATTTTGATTTCTCCATTCTGCCAGTCCAGGTTACAGAAGATCATCTCGAAGCAGGCTGTTTCTCAAATGTGACCTTTCTTTAGAAAAGCGATCGCAATGAAAAAAATGTGTGAGAGTAATTTCGAATCAATTCTGTGTACCGTGCAAGGTCTGTCAAATGAAGTTTGGTCGCTGCAAAGTAAACTCTGACTCTGACGTTGCAAATCTTCTGGCAGAGAAACATCCACCACACAGCTATCAGTAAACATAGTCATACATAAATGATAGACATCAAAAATGAATATAAGTTTTAAAGACCACAGTAGACAGATCTACAAATTGAGAACCATGCAACGTGCACATGAAAGAATTATGCTGGGCCTCACATGGAGAGACCACAAGATATCACAGTACATCTGGGAAAAGACAAGAGTCAGAGAAATCATAGAATCCATTAAAATCTCAAATTTATTGCAGTTCATAAATTAGTCTGAAAACCCAGTGCTAGACATGGGGCTATTTTGAAGAAGGGCCCCGACAGAATATTCCCTTTGAAGAGAGGGTCCTTGAGTTTTCAATGTTTCGAAATGCTGATCTATGATATTTTTAGAATGGCTTGTATTTTCGTTGGCAACTTATTTTCTCCACAAGGAACCTGTCAGAAATCCCAACTGCTCTCTTGCATAAGTAATTCGGCTTGTCAAATGGCTGACACACATTGAATTAGATAACCGAGTGCTGTGTTGCTAATCTACGGCTTTTTGCGCTAAATCTAGCGTGTTTCTTGTTTTAACGCTATTTTCAACCAATTTTAGCAATATTTTCCCACTAATTGTCGGTCAGTTTTTCAAAGTTGACAACACTGTAGCCGTGTTGACAATTCAGATGTTTTACTTCCCATTTTTCGACCCTAGAAAATCACCCTCGAATTCGAATAATTGAAAAAAAAAACCTGATCTGATCATTCATCCAATTGAAACTGTCACAAGACCAATATTTTTTGACAGCATACCATGTTGGGGCGATCAACTAAAAATCTGCCTTCAATAAAACAAATAAGCGGGAAAACTACTGGACACGGACAAAGGCACCAATTGATGATTAATGGAAAATTACCTCTCGCCTTTTGTTGGGTAATGATCCCTTAAAAGATCAAAATTTTCCTCCCCCCGTGGATGTCGTCAGACACAATATGAGGAACCATGTAGCATAAATTTACATTGTAGATTGAACCCCGCGCTGAATACCTATTTTAGTGGAATTAGAAAACGAAGAAAACAACCAAAACTTTTCTGCTCGACACAATATAAGTTGTAAAGGTTTAAAGTCCAGCCCTCTAGCTCGACTAAATAGACAAGATCAGTATTGACTATTTCATCTTTTTTCCCAATTTTCCGAGTCTGGAAATCACTCTCATGTTTGAAAGACTAAAGATTAATCATAATCAGCAGCACTGAACTCTCAAATCCGGAAAAATTGCCCCCCCAAGGCCCCATCGAAATTGGCAACACAGGATCAAAAGAAAAAAAAAATTAAAATAAGAGAACAAGCTTTGCTGTTGCCTGGGTAAATTTCTCTCTTACCTCCCTTCCTGCTGAAGATGATTCCGACAACTTTTGTATTGTATATATGATAAATGAAAAATTACTGAAAGCCTAGCTATGGACTAAACATAAATAAATGTATTCATTTATTCATACATATTTCTAAGATAAATTTTCGTAGTCATGTAAGACTTGACAGTCTGGCTAAAGTGATAGGAGAGCTGCCTACCGATCGCTTGGTTTTAACTTCGAACCATGATAGGGAAATCTTCATTTCATGAATGTATTTACTATTACGATAAAATAAACCCCAGCGTTTTTCTAACATAGATTTTCGTAAATATTAAAGCTTGAGATCAGCAGCAGCATCTGTCGGGGTTGAAGATTTGGAATTCCGTGAGAAAATGCGTCAGTTTGAGGTCAGCATCAGGTGTCGTAATTGACAATTTGAATTTTTAAGCTCGAGATCAGCAGCTGTCATAGTTGACAATTTGAAAATTCGTGAGAAAACGAGTCAGCTTGAAGTTAACAGCAGCTGTCGTAGCTGACGATTCGAATTTAGGTGATCATAGTGGAGATAAGATATCTTTCAGAAACTACATAGCTTCACCTAGAAGATGATGGTATTGCAAGGTTATCTACGTTTTGCACAACACCTATTTGACGCCCGCCAACCAATCACGGTTTGGGCCAAGTGTCTACGTGACTAGGGTGAGATATACAGAAAATCTGGACTTAACAGACTCGACTCTGTGCACACAAATTGTTAAAAAAAATGAACCACGCATTTTTCATCTCGTGAAAGATCTTAACGCAATGGAATACATATGGATGCAAATTAAAGCCGCGCTGGTTGGGAAGAGATTTGGGAACACTGACCAGCTATTTGGAGATAGATAGAAACAACTATAGCCCCGTCGGTTAAATAAAGGGCGCGGTTCGTTACTTCCCCACACCTACCAGATGATACCCGATGAAGGCTGTAGAGTACAACGGCCAAAACGTTGTATGAAAAATAACCAAGATGAGGATGGTCCGAATATTATTAGAAATGATGATACAAAAATTCAGAGATATACTAACATTGATGATTGATGTATGTACTGAGCACACAAACACTCCGCATGCAATACTATATAACATTATTGATTATATCACAAATATTGTTGGAATAGAAGACAAACGGCCAAGAAATTGATTAAAATACATGGGCTGATTTTTATCGTCTGTGAGCATATATATATATATATATATATATATAGTAATACTGAGGTGAGTACTGGAGATAAAGGATCTACGACCCCAGCTGTTAGCAGTGGCCTAACAGAGGAAGAGGGAGAAGACACATCCAAATAGTAGTATATTTACTTATGCACAATTCCCCAACTTCCAGTGTGCTCCACTCCAGAGTTGAAAGAGCATTGCTATTGTAGCTAACAATGGACGAGTCACCCTACCTAAAGGAGGGATATATATATATATGCATATATATATATATATATATATATATATATATATATATATATATATATATATATATATAAGTAAATAAATAGAAATACATGCAAATAATCATAAATTGTATTATGTCATACTGTAACGACGGAAATTCATTTGAAATAAGTTTATATATATATATATATATATATATATATATATATATATATATATATATATATATATATATTATAGAACTGAATATAGGATCTGACAGGATGATTACATACTGTGTTATATTACATTGAAACTCCTTTTTGAATTGATCTTCCATTATTTCACGTTGAATGTATCTTTTGGCCTAGACAACGTGAATAGAATAAATGATTAAAGAAAATACGGCTGCTGCAGGAATCGAAACTGCGATCGATGGGATTGCCGCCTTCAATAACTATCTATTAGATAGATTTATTCTTTAGATTGTCCGTTGTCATTACGAATAACTACCATAATGTGATTCTGAAGTTCTACCAAAACGTTCTGCTGTCAATTTTCCTACTGTGCAAATTGAAATAAATGAAATGATTAATAAATAATAGTAATAACAACCAATTTACTCCAAAACCGTGATAAATGAATCATACATTTGGGTGTGTATTCTATAAACAATTTTGGCATTTGGCCATTTTCCGCGCGTTTTCGGCCAGAAATGTTTCCAACTATCTGGCAACCTTTCCTCCAGACAAACGGGTTGAGATGAAATGTAGGTTATCGCCCATGAACCAAGCAAGGCAGTAATTGTTGGGATGATGGCGGGAGGGGGGTATTTTGTGCCTATTAGGCTGAGGAAGGATGGGGTTTTCAAAGCTTAACAGATGCCATTATGGCAGAGTGACATTCACCCGTCATCAGCCACTTCCTCCCCCGGCAATTTTAACGGTCAAGGTCACTAACTGATAAAAAGAGCGGGAAGCCAAAAAATTGTATATCTCAATTTAAAACGAGTAATTTCTTCCTAACCTATGTGTGCTTATAGATATATTTTTCTATAAAAAAATATGAAAGAAAGTTGATCAAATTACGTATGAACATTCTCAAGATAAGAAACAAGCTTCAGTTTTTTCACAAATAAATTTGCATCACCATGCTAAGATACTTTCGTTCACGCCATATTTCTAATTATATCAAAATCGGTTGGAAAATCTGACTTTAGGCATGAATGGGTTTGGTTAATATAGTCGAGCATCGTTTATATTTACAATGAGTGCCGGATTGAAAAGCTTCATAAATCTTCAAAATTGATAGAATTTAGACCCGAGATTTCTGATTTTTTATTCATAATTCTATCTTTTTAAATCATTGGTAGGATAAAGAATCTCCTTGAAATCCTCAAAAGGACAAATCAAACTTTCAGTAGAGTAAGCTTAACCTTCAAGAAAAAGAAAACCTCATTAGTCCTAAAGAGAAGGGTATACTACCAATACATCCTCCCGTTACCCATCTTTGGAGTCGAAACATGGAACTTAATCGAAAGATTGACCCTCAAATTAAGAACCATTCAACGTGCTCAAAAGAGACCCATGGATAGATAACAAGACTGCACAGCATATCAAGAAAAAAAAACAGTAATCAGAGATATAGAATCCATTAGGAAAGTCAAATGGCAATGGGCTGGTAATATTGCGAGAATATCAGACAACTGCTGGACATCAAGACTCATAAGTTGGTTCCCAGAAATCACATGAGAAACTGTGGCCGGCAAAAAATGAGATGGCGTGATGAACTAGACAAGCTCAGTTAGTATTTGCTCCACGACGCTCATGATAGAGAGGTCTTGTGAATCTTGTGGGGAGTCGGATGAAAGAAGATAAAAGGATGAACTGCTGCTGCTGAATCTTTAGCTCAAACGCTGGCAATTTTGAAGCTGTATAAGGATGCCAACATAAACTTTTTGAAATGTATTGGATGCATTTGTCACTCTCAGTATGATATTTCTCTTTCACCTCTTTAAGCAAAACTTCGTTTCTTCATCAAAAGAATTAAGGTGTTTGCAAAGATTTTCTACGATCAACAGCTTTTAAACTATGAAGTCAGTCAGTAATCCCCCCCTCCCAAAAGTACTTGGAACCTTTCCGCACATCAACATGGGCGCCCAGCAGGGTGGGAAGGGGACGTTTTGGATGAGAGGGATTGAAAGTTTAAACCTTAAAGTCAATACAGAATAATGGTGCAGTACAATTATCTTATGTAATCCTCAACTTAATGTTCCCATACAAAAAAAGATGGTACTATCCTCTATTGCTACTAAGATGGATTTCGAATATATTTTTTGCATCCTCATCCTATTATATCCTTTCTCTCCCAAACCTGGTGCGCATGCACACCAAATATTTTGGCTTATAGCTATGTACTTTGGAGTTATTTTACATGAAGTGATAAATATGTATACTAATTCTTGTATCAATTAGACAAGTGTAGGTATATATACTGAGTTTAAACAAAGTATGTTTCAGAGCTAACTGTAAATTGGAACAACCATTTCGAAATTTCGAAAACTCGACTGGTTTCTCGTAATTTCCTGTAACGAAATATTCCAGTTGACCTGTATTTTCAGCATTCATTTTTCAAGACAGTAATTAATGAAGTACAATAATAAGCAATTTTTGGCCTTTGAAAATGATTTTTATTTCAAACGGATTATATTTATTCGAATCTTGATATAAGGTAGGGATCTGTTTCTATTAATATTCGGACAATCCTCATCTTGATTGTTTTTCATGCAACGTTTCGACCGTTGCACTCTACGGCCTTCATCAGGTATCATCTGGTAAGTGTGGGGGAAGTAACGAACCGAACCCTTTATTTATCCGACGAGGGTATATTGACTGCACTCCCCTCTAAGCATTAGCAGTATTATAATTGTCTCACACTGGGATTGAACCTAGAACCATCAGATTACTTGCAGTAATTCTGTCTGATTCTCTAACCACAACGCTATGTTCGGTTCGTTACTTCCCCACACCTACCAGATGATACCTGATGAATGCCGTGGAGTAAAACGGCCGAAACGTTGAATGAAAAACAACCAAGATGAGGATGGTCCGAATATAAATAGAAATAATAATAGTACCTTATCTCAAAAATTCAGAGATATAAAGATCTGAGTTCAATTATTAATTTTTTTGGATTGTTGTTCGATGGATATAGTTGTTTCTCTGCCACAAAATATCAGGTTCAGTATTTGACTTGTTGATTCTCAGGTTCAACATTCGGTCAGTTTCATTGAGCGCTTTCCCTACCCACAACTGCATGACATAAGCTCGTTCAAGAGGGTAGGTTGTACCAAAAGAGCTTATCTAAATTTTTAACTGCAGATCCCCGACTATTATCTAATAGACCCTAGGGATCCGTAGACCGTAATTTTGGAACCACGGCACCATACCTTTTTAGCTTCAAACTAAAGAAACGTTGAACTCCAAATCAAAAAGTTGAACGCCAAATAAAAAAAAAGTTGATCTTCGATTTGAAAAAGAAATTTCAAAGTAAGACTCAGCGTATCTCGAAGTGGCTGATATCGTAGAAGCGTTTCCTGAGACCTCCATATCTGAAAGAAATCAGAAGCAATCGTCCCCAGCCCCCGGACAGGTACCGGACCTCAAAGCAGGATAATATCAATATTCTTTCTGTTTTCTTTGTAAAATACGAAAAAAAAAAAAAAAAAAGAAAAAGAATTCCTTGGACCTTGATATCAAATTCGTTGAATGAACCTTTTTCCGAAACCATATCGAGTGTGTTAGCTACTTACGTGATTTATAGTTGACATATAACGTCAGTCGACTGGTCCACAGCGCAAGAAAAGGTTGGGAACCCCTACTCTACACGTAGGCGAATTCTTGAATTATCTGGATTAAGCCCCAAAACAGAGTGAGGATTTCCGGAAAAACCATCCAATCCAGTGTCGGCAAACTCTTTTTTGTTTAAAAATCTTGATATCAGAAAGTAATTAACATATATTTTAGTTTTAAGCAAATGGCTATAGATAAGAAGAAAATAAATGTATTTCTAATATATCTATAAAACTAGGAGTCTAATAAGATATATTATTTCTGCACCTTCGACCGGAGAACAAGATTGAACAAAAGGATTTACGTATATTTTCATTCGTAGAGTCAGCGCGAACGACCAATAATGAGTTGCTAATTAGTTAATTTGTAAGTGAGTTTCAATTCATGGATAGTAATATAAAGTGCGGTATCCGTAGATATAACTGGAAAATACGCTTTTTTGAGATTGTTATGTTGAACTTCAAATTTAAAAAAGTTGTTTGTCAAATTTAGCGAGCTACTTATACCATGTTATCGCTGGTAGATGTTTTTTTAAAAGTCATAAGTTCTCCCACACTGATCTAGTTCAAGGTTTGAGCCGATAGAATGGAACTTTTGAAACGTGACTTTCAATCAAATCAAACAACAACTGTCACCTGAGACAAATGCTTATCAACCATATCAAATTAGGTGTTAATGAATTCGATGTACCATGAATACCTGTGAAGTCAATCTCGTGTATAGGTCAACCCTTGATTCATGGTTACGAAATCAATAATTTATGGTATGCTTTTTATGCTATGTTTCGTAATACATTTTTAATATTATATGGCTCAGCGAATTATCAGATAACTTAGACATACCCACCAAATAGGACAGGAATATTATGTATGGATCTGCATTAAGGAGCATAAAGCTATACAATTTGTTGATTTATTTAAAAAAAAGGAATCCTAATTCTAAGTTTGTTTTAAGTCTCTTCTCGACTCAAACTATTTTTACGTGTGATCAGAAATATAGTTTTTTTCAACAGTATCTTTGACGTATTCCTCATTTTTATGTCATAATAGGAAGGTTACAACCAGAATCGGCCCAGTACTTCCTACTTATATTATCTCTTAGATATAAATGTGTCAGATTAAAGGGAGTCCAATTTAAGCATCAAGTTATATCAGGAGCGTGAATACAGAGGATAGATAGATAAACAAACTAATTCGGTGACTCAAAAGAAAGTTATTGGAGTTTTTGATATTTTTTGTTATTTGGCACTTTCATGGTCGATTTGGTACCTATTGGCATCAACTTTTGGTACATTTACTAAAGTCTACGTAGCAGCCCTGAATATACTTTGAACTTTGTTGGGTGAAGTAACAGTAGCTGACATCAACCCTTCCGATCAAATTCACTTCAGCGAATGCTCAATTGCCGATTTGGGTACGTCAAAAAGAGAAAAAAGATAAAAAGAATTACGAGTCAATTATTTACTGAACAATCGTTCTTTATTCGTGATTGATCGAAATAATAATGCAAAGTTGAAATGTCTTTCGCATGTGTAAATAACACATAGTCACCATATTGAAAGTTTGGTCTCCAAAAATGGAGGTCTCCTTTTGAAAATGGCGACCGGGGCCAAACTTAGATTCCCCATCGCTGGATTTCGGTACTCTTAAAAGTCTGATTGTCTTTCTCGTCGGCAATGGATTTTTTTCTCCTGTCAATTGTTTTTTTCAGTTTCACTACAACAGAAAATATTCAACTATCAGATATTCCAGAAAAATCTGACTTCATATCAGGGATTTTCTCTAACTGGCTGATTTCAATGTTTTATTTATTGATCTTTTCATTTTTGTCCATTTGTATTCGGGAGGCCCCCTGCTGTCGCAGAAACACGACAAGTGCCCCTAGCACTTGGCGCCGTGGATACTGCCCGTGATGACGGGACCTAGGACCGGCCCTGGATATAAACAACAGCTGACATTCATCCTTCCAGCTACATACGTCACCGTGAATGCTCAATTGCTGACTTGTGAGTGTAAAATGTAAACAAAAGAATGAAGGCAAGTTAATTATTCACTGAATCATCGTTCATTGTTCGTGATTAATCAGAAAAAATAATGTTGTGTTGAAATGTCATCCACATGTGCAAATACCACATAGGCACAATATTTAAAGTTCTAATCCTCGGGGTTGCTATTTAGGCCACTTTATGTGTAAAAAAACTGGCAAATCTGGCCTTTTTGAAAAGTATCTGGCCATGAACTTTCAGGTTTTGCCATATCCACATTTCCTGTCGTTTTGGCTTCGTTAAACGAGTATTTGAAACCCTGAAACAAAATTGTCACCAAAACATAGGTTTCTTCAGTTTTTAAATTAGGTTGGTTGGCTGGCTCACAGGCTATGTATCATGTGTGCAGTTCGCACCGATAGAGCTACAGGGCTGGAAATCTCAACACTAACTTATTTTGTTTTGTTTTTTCAAATTCTGACCCAAAATAGGCGAAAGATGTTATTATTCTCAAAAATTTTAATTGATCATCCCTAACGCTGTATGTATTGGTTACGTTACGGTTTCTATTGAGTGACTAACCAGGCCTGTTTTTAAATAAAGTCTAATTTTTAGTGTATTACGGTCCGGCAATGTTTTATAAACAATCATTTTCAATTCTTTTGATACTACTAAACACTTTAATCTTCATTTTTAGTTGTTCTTTTCATAATGACAAATTTAATTGGCAGAAAATTATGGGAAAAGGCAACCACAAAATTAAGACCTAGGTAAACAGTAGTATCAATTTGAAAAAAAAAAACCAATAATTTCCGTAATGAAAATAATAAGATAATAGTTTAAAAAAAAAATAATACTCACATATGGCCATTTGGGGCCTGTCTCTAGTCAGAAACGTCTTCAACTATTATGCAGCCCATGATACTGGTCGGTCTTTTGAAACCCAAATCCGCTTTTGGTCATCGCAGGTCATTTCCTGACCATATCCAAAATAGAACTTTGGGGTGCCACTCAAAGTGATGAAGCCACTTTGGGTGCTTGTCGCCTCTGAATCTAATTCACGAATCGCAAGCGGGCCAAGAAAGTAGTTTTGGGATATGTAGAGCCCAAGCAGAGACTGAAGCCGTAACCAGCGTAAAAGACGTAACTTACTCACTTCAAACTGCCGATTCCCACCAGCTCTTCGTGGATAACGAATCCGATTCCATTCTAAACGCATCATCATGATGATATACGTTGCATATTGAAAGACCCAGTACAGTCAAAATATGCAACTAAATCAGAACAAAATTATACAGAAATTCATACATATATTGGGTTTGATGCCCAAGTGGGGGGCCTTCTGACGGCTCCTCCAGTTAAGTTGATATCAGACGTTTCGCTCTCTGCTTTCTCCTGGATTACACATGCGAGGCCAGAAGAAAGGGATTCTGAAGACTGGGGCTCCCAAAATCTCCAAACGCTCCTCCCAGGCGAGCGCCAAAGAGAAACGTTCCATCGTAATGGAGAGACTGGACGAAGGTCATTCATTCAAGGTGTATATTGGTTCAGAAGTTGGGGGTGCACCAAGTTAACACATTACCTATTTCTCAATTTCCAGGTTTTATAGTACGATCAGCGTCTACTAATAGAGACATTACCAAATACCAACTTCCCAAAACCAAGTCTCACCATATACCTAGTTCCCTGAATCAATTTCTATCAAAAATATATAATAATTAACGCTCCTCTGTACAGGGTTGAGCACACCTCAAGTGAAGTAACTCGTTCATTGTAAGCTTATGCGATGCTCTTCCATAGGAATAGAGCACTCAGGTGGATGGGGAATATAAGCTAAATAAATATATATATATCGCTTAAATTCAGCCTTACTGACCGTCCAGTTCCGTAGCGTAGATGTAGGATACCGGCCTCCGGGTCTGAAGCTTTCAATCCTGCCTCGTGGTACTGGATGGGATGATGGATAGTTTATAGCCACACTGTAAGTTGTAATACAACGAAACAGCTATCTGTGGATGACACAATAATATGTATATATATATAATAATGAAATAATTGAGTCATTCACAGACAGCTGTTTCTTTGTATTACAACTTTTCAGTGTGGCTATAGACTATCCATTATTCCATCAACTACCAAGATCGAAATATATATATATATATATATATATATATATATATATATATATATATATATATCAAAAGAACAAATTAGAAATACAATACCCAATGTGTGATGGGTCTACTTCATAGAGTGCTCGATACATTCGACATTAAACATTGGGTTAAATCTCAGTAAAGCTTAGAATATGGTGAAATAGAGAATTTGCTATTCAAACACGTTTATACTTCTGCTCATTTCTGCTGAAAAATCAATTTTATTAAAGAAATCTCATAGATGTTATACAGTTCTGATTCGTCGTACGATAATGTCTGATGCAAATCAGTTACTTTCCAAACACTGTTAATCTTCTGTGTCCAGGCTATACGCTTTAACTGAAGTAACTCATTCATTGTAAGCATTATACAATGCTCTTCCATAAGAATTGAGCAATCTGGTGGATGGGGGATTTAAGCAAAAATTGAATATATCGCTTAAATTCAGCCTTACTGACCTTCCAGTTCCGTGTTCAGCGGTAGGATACCGGGCCCCCATGTCTGAAGCGACGGTTTCAATCCTGCCTCGTGGTACTGGATATGATAACAGATTGTCTATAGCCATACTGAAGAGTTGTAATACAACAAAACAGCTGTCTGTGGATGACACAATAATATATATATATATATATTAACTGTAGGGAATGAGACGAACTCACAAGTAGAAGTATATGGCAACTTTATTAGTTCATTAATTTTAGGACATGCTTCCCATCTTCGGCTGTGTGTGCATACCTTCTAGTGTTTAAAAGGCTGGGTTTCCATAGAAAATAAATTCAACACCAAATTGGTTTGGTATCGAAAATTAAGATGAAAGTCCACAGGAAGCCATAGTGATGTGCCAATCGGGTATCAGGACTGTGTCCTGTATGTGAAGGAATAAATGGTAGTTTGGTTGGACTTAGTAATAAAAGTGGTAGTGTGTATTTTAGGGGGTGGTTTGATCAAAAGGAATAGGTATTCTTAAGAATTGGTTGTCATGGGTCCTGGGAATCAATCTAGGCCATTTTCCACTATTTCAAATAAGAGTTTTTATGTAATATAACGCAATTCATAATCATGCTGGCGTAGCATATATATCTGTTTCTTAATATATAACTGTCGCGTTGAAAGAAACTAATAAACAGAGAATAAACGAGATGATAACCTGGAATGAACACAGTTATTTGGGCCATTGTCTTACTTGTGGCTTTTTAGCTCAATGGTTAGGGCAACGGTACTTTGAAGTAACAACCCTATCGGACACATGTTCGATTCGTGCAGCATTGTCTTCAATTCTATGCTATTAGCGTAGTCTGGGCCAAGTGATAGACACATTAACCACGTAATGACTGGAGATCAATTGGGATAAGAGTTTCAATATAATATAACTCAATTCATAATCATTCTGTCGGATCATATATATCTATTTCTTGAATTTGTATATATTTATACGCAAGTGAATAAAACACGGGCTTTTGTGTATTTATGTTCGAATATCAAAGCATAATTTTGATAGTGATATTAATGTTTATATAAAACATTTTTTATGTTCCCATTGATATTCATTTAGAAGAAAGAAAAAACACCATTTACCATTCAACTGTTCTCATATGAGAATAAAAAGATCGGGAAATGAAGAAAATGTAAGCTTAAATAGTTAGGATCGTTGTACACACATTTTGTGATCAATATATGCAAGAGTAGACTGGTCTGGATAGTCACTGAATGAAAATCCCGTCATGTGACCAGTGCCCTCTGGCAGCATAGCCCCCCCCCCGACAGAGAGCGGGGGCTTTCTGCAGGGTGATGCACAGTTAGTATGAACTTATGTACTTATCTTTTCGTTCATTTCTTTATATTACTGTTTGTTTGTCTGATCACGCTCGAATGGTATGATCTCAATAGTTGATTTACCTTCCTATTGGGATATAACAGTATAATTACGCCGTAGAAACTCTTAAAACTTTATGTCTGATCATCACGCATTAAAACAGCTTGAGATGAGTTGAGTCTTTAAAGAAACCAAACATTAGGATACCTGAATTTAAAAAAAAATCAATCACTTGATAAAATAGCTTCACACTCTTTTATGCTGATCCATACATAACTTACCTGGTCATTCTTTCTACTGGTATATTCTGACCAAATATGCATAAATACATACATATATACACACCCACACGCAACAACACACACACAAAAACACACACACACACATATATATATATATATATATATATATATATATATATATATATATAGATATAGATACAAGTATGCAATCAAATAATTTTTTCTTGTCCACTCAAACGAAATATGCGAGAAGATAAACTCATTTCTTGCTCTATATATCAAAAGAAATCGCTTGCTTGATGTTCTACTTTGAAGCGAACCCTGAACAAGCAATATGGCTCAGAGGCTTACAATGATTTTTCTCTGATGAAATATATGCATATTAACGTCTCCAAATATTGGTTACAGAATTCGTGTACAACTCACCATCCATCAGAAATTGTCAACATTGGTTTCTTCAGTTTCAAGTGATTCTGGCTAGCTGATTGGTTGGCTATGTATGTGTCACGCGTACAGGTCGAACCAATGAAATTAGAGTAATAATATTAGGATGTTCGGGAAGTAAATACGTATTTCCGAGTTCGGAGGTCATCAAGTATTTCATAGTAATAAATTGTAAGCCAACCAACTAAGGCAAGACCAGGGTTGATAGGTACGGAACGATGTCTGTATTTAATTCATCATCTCTTCTATCCGGTAGTGTGTCATTTATAGTGTATAGTGAAGTTTAACTCCATGAAGGAGAGAAATTTTTGAGAGCAACACATTACTTATCGTATGGGTTTTGAAAGGATACTACTTTCAGGAAAAAAAGCAGGAATCGAAAATTTGCCTCCCTGTTGGGCTGCTGTCATTGATAATGATGGTGATTACATTATTGATGAGTTATATTTAATTAAACTTCGCTGGCATTCCTTTTAATTCCTTTTCTGGAAATACTTAATTGCTTTCAAAAGACGGAAATACGTATTCAATTTCTGAATACGAAAATACGTAATTACTTTCCGAACACAGAAATACGTTATTACTTTACAAATACGGAAATACATATTTACTTTTCGAACACGAAAATACGTAATTACTTTATAAATACGAAAATACGTAATTACTTTACGAACACGAAAATACGTTATTACTTTCTGAACACGAAAATACGTAATTACTTTACGAACACGAAAATACGTTATTACTTTCCTGAACACGAAAATATGTAATTACTTCTTGAACACAAACGTAAGAACATTCTTTGCAACATTCTAATATCTAATGGTCATTTAGTTTCTATTCTAATATCTTAGACATGTGTCCTTTATTAAGTCTTGAGAAAACTTTTTTTTTGTTTTTTGAAAATTCCTCCTCCAAATAAGATTTTTATGATGGAGTAAATTTACAATGTGCGTTTATGCTAAATGGTCACTTAGTTTGTGTTCACGTTCTTATCAAAATTTTTAATGATTACCACCTAACGAAAGGTGATAAAAGCAACTTATTCATTGATCAACACTTTTTTATCTTTTTTATTGATCACCCCACCCCAACGAGGCATACTGCTAAATATACATTGGTCATGTGACAGCTTCTAATAAATGACTAACCAGACCTTCATTGATTCTTTTCCTTCTGTTTCTCACTTTTTCCTTCCACACATTGAACTTATTCATTCTATCACTATCTTTTGCCTTGATTCATTTCTGTCTTTTTCGCTTCTGTTTTTTCCCGTAGCTTTTCGCTTGATATCCTTATACTTGAACAACCGTATAAATGGTGAAGGATTATATCCTTTATATATATATATATATATATATATATATATATATATATATATATATATATATATATATATATATATATATGCGTGTATTATATATATATATATATATATATATATATATATATACACATAAGTGCGTGTATTATATATATATATATGTGCATCTATCATATATATATATATATATATATATATATGTGCATCTATCATATATATATATATATATATATATATATATATAAATGCGTGTATCATATATATACGTGTAAGTGCGTGTATTATATATATAAATATATATATATATATATATATATATATATATATATATATATATATAAGTGTGTGTATTATACATATATATTTATATGTATATAAGTGGATGTATTTTATACATATAAGTGCGTGTATTATATACATATAAGTCCGTGTATTATATACATATACATACATATAAGTGATTGTATTACGCACACACACACATATGTATACATATATATATGTATATATATATATATATACATACATATATATATATATATATATGTATATATATATATATATATATATATATATATATATATATATATATATATATATATATATATATATAAGAGCGCGTATTCGTGTGTTCCGATGCTCCTAGCCATAGCGTTTTATCTACAGATTTGAAAATTGGCGCCAGGATTCCACTACAACCTTTCTGAAAATGTTTGTCCTTTATTTTTGGAAAAATAAGCTTTGGGGCCTTATCCCAATAATTTTTTTTCAATAACATCTTGATTCTCTAGCATATAGATGTTTCAAGATGTTTTTTTCATTCTATTTTAGATGTTTTCCAGTAGAAATAATATCTAGATTCCCAAGAATTTAGATGTTTTTACATGGTTCTTTTTTTTTTTTTTACTCAAATCTTGATGTTTCCCTGTGAAAAACGTCGATGATGTCATAAATAAAATTCACTCTGACTTTATTCATCTTTCGATGGAATTCTTTCACCTGACTCCAAATTCTGTCGCTACGGTTGTTCAATTATTGACTGTGACGGTGTTTCTATTTTATCCTCGTAACTTTTTTTCCTTCTCCTACTTTCTTCCAATTTTTCATCATTCTTTATCTCTATAGCTTTTTTTTTTGGCAGGATGGGACTGTTTGGGCACCGGTGTTCTGGCAGGGCCGTTTGAGCACCAGCAGATTTGACCGCAGAATGTTTGGCACTAAGAAAAACGGTTGCGCCAAAACGTCTTACACCCCTTTTTGGACAGTTTCATTCTCTTTTATCCCCCTATCTTTTATTTGTATTCTAAATAAGCCCTCAGTCTCCTTTTATAACGAGCCGGTTCATCAGTCCGTAACAGTAGACTTAAAGGTGATAATTTTGCTGATGGAAGTATCTCATATACACTATTGGAAATGGACTCTTCCACAAACCAACTTCAGTAGATTCTTCTCTGGAATAATAATCTCAGAGGAATCCAAATTTATCCGTGATTTTAAATAACTAGCTAAATGATTAATTTTCAATTCTAATTAATTTCTAATTCATACTTATTATTGAAAGAAATATTGCCCTATCATTGATATGACTTGTTTTTACCTTTCATCATGATTTTGGTTTGCTTTTTATCACAACTTTGACTCGGCCTATGAGCTCTTTATTTCTGATTGCGTTATTTTATCGATCTTTGCCGTAGAATTAAGGGCAGGATAAAAGCAACTAAACATTTAAGATGAAGGTGAGAAATATTCAAAGTTAACAACAGCTAAATCACATTTTAGATATCGTCTCGTCTTTCTTTCATTCTATTTTCCAATATTTTCGAATTTTCCTCCTAAAATTTCTTTGGATATCCAAGAAAAACAAACGCGACTCTTCCCTATTCTAGTGGCCATTTTTTCTCCCTCTCGCGTGGCATCTGTCTACGTTTATTGTGGATCAGTTCTCAGTTTTGTTTTTCAGTTTTCAAGTTAGTCTGGCTGACTGGCTGTCTATGCAACACGCATATAGACAACAAAAATGAAGATAAGGGACAGAAAATATAAAAATTCACCCCTTATTGTATTTTTGTCTTCGTTTACTGAAAATTTTTCCCCTAAACAGGTTCTGAACGAAAGGAGATCAATTTTCAATCTCAGTTTATGCTAAATTAATCCATAAGTTTGTATCCTGAATTATCCAAACTGTTTTTTTTTTATTCAAACTTTTTTTGGTGATCACTATCCAATAAAAACCGCGAAAACAAACTTTATCATCACTTCCCAAATTTTTTGATTTATCACCCTGAACATTGCATGCTGCCAAAAAACGTTGGTCACATGACAATTTCTATTGATTGACTAACCAGAATTACCATTCTTGAATGTGTGGTGTTTCCTAAGAATCTTTCTTGGGATAAGAGTTTAATCAAATCTTTAATTATCAAATTATCGTAGTTCCATAAATGGCCTAACCAACTAACCAGCCCAGTGGGCAGAAAATAATTCTATCTTTGAGTGCCTGTGTGTTTTGTGTGCGTATGCTATGTGTGTGCTTTGTGTGTGCGTGATTTTTTTTAAATTGATCTTTCCCAGTATAGTATGTTGCTTATTGACGAACCAGACGTGTTATTTCTTCATTTCTATGAGATCAAAATACTTGAATTTCTGTCTTTTCTTGGAATTTTTATTAGGTTAGTATAATCGAATCTTTCATAATTTCAAATATAGTCTCCCAAACCTATCTTTACATCCACCTCACTTGGGAAATGTAATCGATAATAGACGTTGAATAACAAAACATCGCTCTTTCCACCTTGGTAGAAACACACAACATCTCAAGTGCTTATTTGTACAAATCAGACACAAACAAGGCAATTCAATTATCAGTCATTAATCTTAATTAATCCTAATTAATCCGAACTGAAAACAGAAATCACCAAGTGACGAGTGTCTTTTGGCAGCATGCTGTGTCAAGGATGATCAATTAAAAAAATAAGAATCAGAAAAAACAGGTTAGCAATAAATAAGGTACTTCTCTCGATTCTTCTTGGACAGTGATCATAAAGAGGGATTGATCTAGGATAAAACTACATTGTAAACTGAACCCCCTCTAAAGACCCATCTAAGCGGATGAATTCAAAAAACAAACAAAACGACATCTTTTTTTCTAAGTATAATAAAGAGTAAATTTTGGAAATTTCAGCCCCCAGCTCCATCGTTGTGGCCTACATGTATGGCACATACGCACATAAGTAGCCAGCCAGATCAGCTTAAAAACTGAAGAAACCTATGTTGACAGTTTTGGTTGACGGTTTCTAATATGATTTATTTTCTTTTCTTTTATCAAAATAAATTAATTATTTTGGATTCTACCTCTAAACTGCACATTTCCTACATTAATAACACGGAATACATCAACGTGGTTCTGTGACGAGGAGCTTGCCTCCAGTTTGGTAGTCCGTGGTTATATCCACCACCAAGTTATACTAAACACTTGAAAGATGGTACTCAATGCCTTTCTGCGGATATAATAAATAATCAAAACTCGCCATCATGATCAATAATTGAACAACCGTAGCGTTAGAATTGGGAGCCATGTATGCCATGTTTAAGAAGCATGTTGAGGACAAAGACACACAAATCTTAAACGAAAACACAGACCTGAAAAAAGTAAACCCTTACATCTACTTAGGACAAGCCCAACCTCAGTAGTCTTAAAAAGAAAGGTTTACAACCAATGCATTCTCCCGATAGTCACCTATAGAGCTGAAACATGGCACCTAACCAAAAGATTGAACCTCAACCTGGGAACCATGCAACGTGTACATGTTGGGCATCACATGGAGAGATCACAAGACAACATATATATAAAAGAAAAACAGGACTCAGGAATATCGTAGACTCCATTTGAAAACTCAAGTGGCAATGGGCTGATCCTGTTGTAAGAACGTCTAACAGTCACTAGTGGAGTACTGACACTGATTTTCAAGTCCGTAGACAAAACAGTTTGGCCATGGGCGCTGGAAGACACAAATAAACACATGTACGTATAAAAAAAGATAGAACCTTTCATTATCCTTGATGGCTACGGTCGTTCAATAAGATCAAAAAATAATAAAAATTTGTTTATGGTCAACAGAACTATTCTCTGAGCACACTGCAGTGCAAATCTTTATTATACACATTTAAAATAGAATGGGTATATACCCATATATTTCATATATGTCGTTTTGTTCGGTGGTTAACTAGTGTAACTGATAATAAGGATTATTAATAACTGTGGCCCAGTGTTAAAGTGCTCACCTCTAGATCAGTAGGCAATGGTTCGGTCAACTACAGAATCATACCTAATACCAGGGCCCCCGAGAGGAATTTTATTCGGTGACGCGAAGAATTTCTTCAGCCCAAACACACTCACTGTACAAATGCCCTTATCTTCAAGCCATTGTGTTTCTATCTGCAATAAAACCCTTTTAGCACATCACACTATATTCGCTCCAGGGTAAATAGGGGAGCTCTTTTACTCTTCCAGGCCCCCTTTTGGATTCCCGGACGATGCACCGACTGTACGTACTTCTCAGAGGCCCTGTCAAAAATGGCACTCAATGCCACTCTGCACAAGAAGCTAGAAGTGAGGACCTCTTCCCGAGGCCAAGGGGTTACAGCCAAATCAGCCACTTTTCTCGCAAGATCACCGAAAGAAAGTTTGTGTCTGGTAGCATTTACGCTTATTTTTTACAATTAAAACTTTTCCTAATTTTTAATTGATCACCTCGGTATTTCAGTTTTTCAACCTTTTCATTACTTTCTCTCACTTTTACCGTCTTACCATCTTCATCTGTCTCTTTTTGTCAATGGCGTAAGCCACTGATTCTCAACCTTTTCTAATGTTTGCACCCCTTCGAGATATCTATATTTTTCTTGCAGCCCTTAATCTTAAGACAGAAAAATTAAATTAAAAAAAATCAAAATAGAGCAAGTAAGTCTGGCGTCAATATCCAACTTCCGGTCCCAGCTGACCAAGAAGCTTTAGTCTAAGGTGTGGATGACCAAAGCTGTCACAGCACAATGTGTCCAGAGAAGCACATCTTTACTGCGTCTAAATTTTCATCTAAAAATAATTTGGTAAACAATAACTCAGATGTAATTGTGGCTGAAAATTTATCTTAACGTTACACTTTAATAGAGAAAGTTTGAACGTGATACGTCACATTCGAAAAATGTAGCCTTTGTTTTTTAAAAAAAGTCATATTCATATTGAAAGCATACAATAACTATCAGATAATAATGATCTTAATCATAATAATTTTCTTTTAAGGGCAGATATTTTTTTCTTTAGAAAAAATGTTTTTTATAGATATGTTGTCCCTTTGTTGTCTGGAGCCAGAAATCGGGTTGTAATGTCAGCACTTTGCCACTCTATTGGCAAAACTAATATTAAAACATGTAAATGCCAAAATGTTGAAATTTATCAGATGTCAAAAATAAACATCTGTATCACGATATTAACTAATGAAACTATATATATATACCATTTTTTCTTAATCAAATTGACGTTGAAATGCGTGATATTTTTGTGCTCATAGCTGCATACACCGGCAATAAAACGAAAAATGTTCGCTACCAATCCTCTTCTCACCACCCTCAATTACCTAACGCACTTCTTGGGGGGTGCACCCTAGATTAAGAGCCACTAACGTCGGCTTTTCCGTCTCATAACTTGCTAAATGTTTTAGTTACCGACCCTAATCAGCCTTCTTCTTGCCTGGAAAAGGGGTAACTTCAAATCGTGATAAGGTTAAATATTTAACAGACTCTGTGCGGCGCCACAATGACTGGGAGATGTGTGCATGGCCGGGTGGAAACTTCAGGGTGGGTAGGATTGGATTTGTGACTCAGTCGTCGGTTGAATGATTGGTTGTCGCTTCCCGTTGGCCAATTAGGATGATAGCAGAGTTATTGTGCAAAGAGCATAAAGAGAGATTGTTGCAGAGTTGCCAACTATGATTTATTACTCATAGCTAAAATTGTCTTTAAAAAATGGCTAACGTCGATATCTTAAATGTTATACAGTGGATTTAGCCCAATTGAACCATCGGTGATTGGGACCAGCCGTTTAATAGGACCAATCATGTAACAACCGATTTCCACGTAAGTAATTATCGTTTATTATGACCAATGCGCAATTTATTTGGACCAAGCACCAGTGTTACCAAATTGACATTTCAAACCGAATCTGATAGTATATCCAATAATAAAAATTTGTTGTCTTCAAGACAATTATCTTTCAAATATGTTTAACTTGTGACTAAACCAGGAAAGAAGAGGGACATAAGTCATTTTTGCTTTTATACAAATTGTCCCCCTTGAATTCTGAAGACTATGTAGTTTTGTGCGTGAAAAAGTGAAGTTTCTTGGTAAATCGGACCAGCCGTTTAATGGGTTAATAGGTAATGCAGTCTCATTAACTGAAATTGATTGTATATGCATACGTTATTTTAAAGCCTATTTATCATATGAGATAATTATATACTATGACTATAGAATGAATTATCAATAGAAACTGAGCTTACCGAATTTAGACTGCTATCGTACATTTATATCAGGTAAATTGGAACAAAATAAGCCATATCTAAAAAAAAAAAAGGCTAATTTGGCAACCTTGGATTGTGGACGTCAATGACGAGTTAGAAAGGTGATCGATTCAGAGAAGGAAAAGGAAAAGGAAATAACAGGAAGAGGGAGATGGAAACAGGAAGAGAGGGGAGAAGTTTATCTGAGAGAGACAGAGACAGAGAGAGAAGAAAACAGAGTGAGAAAGATATAAGGGGGAGGTCCAAGATTCAACGAAAAAGTGGAGAAAAAAGGTAACAGAAAGAATATGAAGACAGAGAAGAGGGAGAAGGAATTCATATAAGAGAGAAGGGGGGAAGGTTAAACATAAAAACAGATATGACGAAAGCATAAGAAATAGCGAAATGAAATAAGAGAATTAGAGTGGGTGGAATTGGATGGTTCACCGACTTTTCCGCACAAGACTACTCGGCGCCAGACTGCTAAAAGGATAACTATGTGTACGATAACTCAGTACATCTTAGCACAAGGTCGACAACAACAACAAAAAACAAAAAAACAAAAACAAAAACAAAACGTACCGTGGAGTTGAAACAATTTATTGAGAAACTAAAATTGAATTTATTTTTTGAGTTGAATTATTCTAATGAATTAATTTACTTCTGAGTTTCAATTCGACAATGTATTGTTTGCAGGGAAAATTGAGCGGCAGAGGGTATTAAGCAAAAGAGGGAGAGAAATAGAGTGAGATCGTGGTAGAAGGGTGAAAGGAATAGATAGAGACATGCATGTAGGGAAGACCAGGGCACGATGAAACAATAACATTTGTAACCCTTCTGAGTCAGTAGAGAATATAATATTCCATCTCATAATGTTATCATACAATATGGTGTTTTATATCAATCTACTAGACTATATTTGTTTATGCATATATTGACACCAAGGAGCTTTATATATATATATATATATATATATATATTGTGTCATCCACAGACAGCTGTTTAGATGTATTACATCTGTTCAGTGTGGCTATAGGCTTTATTTCATCCAGTGCTGCAAGGCAGAATAGAAACCCTCACATCGGACCCGGAGGCCGACATCCCACCTCTGGACTACGCGTGGACTGAATTCAAGCCATATATTCGTTTACGTAGAAACTTCTCATCCACCAGAGTGCTGTGTTCGTATGGAAGAGCATTGCATAAGCTTACAATGGATGAGTTACCTCACTTAAATATATATATATATATATATATATATATATATATATATATATATATATATATATATATATATATATATATATATATATCATTAAGTAATATATTTTTGATAATTCAAGTATCCTACTTCTAAATTGTTTTTTTTTCAAGTCTCAATTCATCTCAGACATGAAGTCTCAAGATTTTCTAAGGCGTAATTCTCACCGTTATGTCATAATAAGAAGGTAAATCAACCAATCAGAGAATCCCATTTAAGCCCAAAGAAACAAAAAATAAATTCGCTTATATTTTTAATATATTTATGGATAAATGATTATGAGACACAAAAGATTATAGAACTGGGAGAATATTTCAAAGGAATGATAAGGATGTTTCGACTAGCTCCTTGTATCGGGGTACCTTGAGACATCATATGGAGCACATCGAGACAGCACATATGTCATCTGAGGAAACCAAACACAGTATTCATGGAAAGGTTGGCCTCATAGACTTCCACTCAATTTTTTAGCTATCTTAAATTCCCCCAATGTACCTTAACATATCAGCACATTTTCAATGTAGTTGACTTTTCTCAAACTCCTACTATTGAAATTTGACCTTATTTTTCTTTGTCACTTCAATGACAATAACCTCATCAAAAAGCAGTGTTATCATGACGGTACGAATAAGAATTGTTTACGCAAAAAAACTGACGAAGAATTCACTCTCTCGACTTTCATTCATTCAAAATGGCATATAGTGATCATCTCCCCTGCAAAGTATAAACATAATTGTAATTCTACCTATTCCGAACAATTACCGGCTGGTTGATCTGGAATCAAAGAGCAATAAAAATCTGCACACACATTCTCATCAATAGCAAAAATCCCATTTTCTCTGAACCCAGTGATAATATTGGAATATGTCATTGCCTTTCAACGAACTTTCCATTATTCTAAAGGATCCAGGTGCTCACAGCCCGGTTGTATTATGTTTAACTCATTGTGCCCCACAGTATATTTATAAAATTAACATTGTTACGCACTTTAATGCCAACAATGATGATATTTTATCCCGCCTTGGCACAGTAGCGCATAGCCCTAAATTGCGAAATAAAGGTTCCTATCCACGTCATGTGATTGATCCACATTATTTTTGTTTTACTGAAGTTCATGTGTAGGCCAACTTTTTTGCTTTCTTCGTTTAGTTCATCTAGCATTAGTTGGAGGTCGTGTAGGTTCTCTGCAAAAGGACAATGTCGTTTGCAAATCTGAGATTGCTCAGATATTCACCGTCTATTTTGATTCCTCTATTCTCCAAGTCCAGGTTCTGGAAGATCATCTCAAGGCAGGCTGTGAAGAGTTTAGGTGAGCTGGTTTCACCTTGTCATATTCCTCTTGGGAGTTGGAAGGGTTCAGAGTCTTTGAGTAGCCTGATGAAGGAGTTGCTGTGATTGTATATATGTTGCAGTACTTTGACATATACAGGGTCGGCACTTCGTAGGGTGATGGCATTCATGACCCTGTGAATTTCTACTGAGTTGAATGCTTTCTGGAAATCGATAAATGCTACAGCAAGTGGCATTTTATATTCTGCTGCTCTCTCTTTTAGTTGATTTATTGAATGAATATAGTCCATGGCCGAGTAGCTCCTTCTAAATCCAGGCTGTTCACGTGGTTGGTTTTCATCTAGTATTTTAGTGGTTCGGTTGATGATGATTTTTGTGAACAGTTCATAAATACAGTTGAGTAGGCTAATAGGCCTTTGGTTGTTTGACGTTCACAGTTTTAGAGAAGATGTTGTTGTCTCACTGTGCCCCATGTCTCACTGTGCCCCATGTCTCATTGTGCCCCGGTCTCCCCTATAGTATAAGAACAGACATTAATCATCATCGGACTTTTAGCGTCAGTTCTTGGACATAGTCCTTTCCCAAGATTCGCCAGACTTCTCTATCGCGGGAGTCGCAGAACCAACGATTTCTGAACTTGTCCAGTTCGTCATGCCATTTTATATTTTGTCGGTCATGGTTTCATATATGATCTCTTGGGATAAACGTTGTAAATAGTCACGTTTAGTGGTTGACTATCATTCTTGCAACATGACCTGCCCATTGCCGTTTTAATGTTCTTATGGATTCCATGATATGTCGGACTCTTGTTTCCCTTCTGATATACTGTGCTGTCTTGTGATCTCTCCATGTGAGGTTGGGCCTGATTCTCTCTCGTGCACGCTGCATGGTTCTCAGTTTGCGGGTCAGTCTCTTTGGTTCCATGTTTTAGCTCCATGGTTGACTATCAGGAGGATGTATTGGTTATACTCTCTTCATTTTTGGATTAGCAGGATTTTCTTGTTCGAGAAGGTCTAGCTACCCCTAATGCAAGCTTGTCAACCTAGTGGGATTCTTCGCTTGATTTCTTCTACTTTTGAGATTCTCATTTAGATTTGTTGCCTTAAGTGGATGTAGGGGTCCACTTTCTGCAGTTCTGTGTCTACAGATTTCGAGGGAAAGTAAGATAGTTCAGTATACGAAATCCCGACTTCATAACAAAGAATAGATTCATCGAAATTCCGTCCAAAATTGATCATTTTTCCTTGCCCGAAAACCATATTACCCTTGAACAACCATAGCCATCAAATATGGCAAAGGGTTCTATTCTTTTTTTTTTTTTCATATGTGCGTGTGTTTGTGGCTTGGCCTGTTTGTTTATTCGCATCATTTTGTCTATAGACTTTGAAATATCATCAGTGCTCAACTACACCCAGTCTAAAATGTTTTTTGTATTGCTTTGGGGAAAAAATTCTTTCTTGACCTTTTTAATAATGAGATCAAGATTATCCCAGACTTGGATATTTCTAGATGTTTTTGAATCTATTTTTGAAGCTATGAACTGGTAATAACATCTAGATCCTCTAGAATGTAGATGTTTCTAGATGTTTTTGTTAACTACATTTTAGTTGTTTCACAGGTCATTTTTGTTGTTGTTGTTGTTATTATTATTATCATTATTATTATTATTAATATATATATATAATTATTATCATTGATTTTATTATTATTATTATCATTATTATTATTATTATTATTATTATTATTATTATTATTATCATCATCATTATTATTATTATTTGCAATCTCACACTAGTTGCCTGGTGTTTACCGCAGGAGGTTGAGTGACAGCAAGTCTCTTCAAGTCTCTGGTCCTTATCTCCACATTCTCATAGTCCTCAGCAGTGCAGTGGTTTACAGCTTCACATCAGTTGCCCGGTGTTCATAGTTGAAGCCTGAGAGACAATAAGTCTCCTCAGATCTTCAGCCAACATCTCTTCTCTCCTTCGCCTATCATGCTAGTGCTGTGGTTCACATCTCCGCTATCATTTCCCTTCCTCTGTTTGGCCACTGCTAACATTTAGTGTCGCAGTCTTTATATTTCTAGCACTTTCCTCTGTATCCGCGCAGTTCCTAGTAGTGCTGTGGTCTGTACAGTCTCAATCCTTCCTTTTATCCCGAGCTCCTCCAGTCTCGCCCTCAGTATATTTGGGACAGTTCCCAGAATTATTATTATTATTATTGTGGTTGGTTTTGCTATTATTATCATCGTTGCTGTTATTGTTATTATCATTCTTATTATCATTGTTATTATCATTATTTATGTTGTTGTTATCGTTGTGATTATTATTATTAATATTATGGTCGCTGTTGTTGTTATCTTCATCATTGTTGTTATTACTATTATTATCATTATTTGTAGTAGTAGTAGTAGTAGTTGTAGTAGTATTAGTGTCAACATCATGGTTACCACCACCAATGGAGATATATTTCCACAGTTGCCTC
The DNA here is from genome assembly GCA_963457665.1 of Thysanoteuthis rhombus. Taxonomy (NCBI): domain Eukaryota; kingdom Metazoa; phylum Mollusca; class Cephalopoda; order Oegopsida; family Thysanoteuthidae; genus Thysanoteuthis; species Thysanoteuthis major. The sequence continues at coordinate 7,398,878 of OY735239.1, read as the reverse complement.
GTATTCTCTCATTAGGCTATTTTCTAGACAACTTACAGAACTAGAAATCTGAACCGCACGAGTTCATTAAGGAAGACAAACCGTGGAGAATTGAAAATTTGAACGATTCCCTTCGCTAACCTTTCTCTCTCTCTCTCTTCTCTTCCCTTTTCTTTTTCCTCCTCTCTCTCTTTCTCTCTTTCTCTCCTTCCTTTCTTTTTCATTCTCTTTCTTCGTATTGCTGTTGTTTTTTCTCCAGTTTCTCCCTCTTTCTCTCTCTCTTTCTCTCCCGCCTAAACTTTGACGTCATCTGGTCTGTTTTAAGACGTTTCCCTGACCTCATTCAACCTATTTCATTTTTTGCTTTGCAGCCATTTTTTTGTTTTCGTTTACTTCTGAGTTAAACGTTGCTCTCTCTCTCCCCCTCTCTCTCTTTCTTTTCTCTCTATCGTTTACTTCTGAGCTCAATGTTGCTCTCTCTCTCTCTCTTCCTCTCTCTCTCTCTCTCTCCCGGTCTCTCTCCCTCGCTCTCTTTCCTCTCTATCGTTTACTTCTGAGTTTAACGTTGCTCTCTCCCTCTCTGTCTCTCCCTCTGTCTCTCCCTTTGTCTCTCCCTCTGTCTCTCTTCTCTTTCCACTCTACTAATTTATCATTTAACCTTTTTTTCTGTTCCTATTAGAAACTTCCAACCAAGACAGCCGACACTAACATCAGCATTGGCAGACAAAAACAAATATGATCACTGCTGGACATAGAATAAAGACCCAATTTAGCATAAACTTACGTTGTAAGTTGAACCTTCAACTTTGAGAGAAGGGGTTAAAAAAACAAGACACCTTCAACATCATCAGCTTTTAAACATCCATCCTTGGACACACATCTTCCAAAAGATTTGTCAACTCCTAATCAAGGGCGTCGCGGTGCCCAAATCCACTGACACTACCTGAATCGTCTCTACATTTTATTTTAAGCCAGCTACAGTATCACATATGATCTCCAGGGATCCATGTTGTAAGTCGTGATGTCCAGAGGTTGTCTGACCCACTTGCGATATGGTCTGCCCATCGCCATTCGAGTTTCCTAATGGATATTATGATATCTCCTGTTGACATCGGCATAGGTTTCTATTCAGTTCTCAAGTTGGTGTGGTAGGCTACCAATGTATGTAACGTGCATATCGCCCGTACCAATGGAGTTTGACCAGTGAAAATCTGAACATCTAACCCTTCTAGAAAAAAGTGTTTTGTTTTTCTCGCTCCAAATGATGTTTCCAAGTAGGTCATTTTACAACGTAATTTCATGTTAAATTAGTCCCTCACTTTGAGCCCAGCGGCATTTGCGCTAGTTCTTTGAGAATTCAGATTTTTCTATCGTGATCACTCTCCAGCAAATGTCGGGAAAAGTAATCTATTCATTAGTCGCCATTTTTTTTCAGATTTCTTTTTATTGATCACTTCCAACGTGACATGCTGACAAAAGACGTTTGTCACGTGACGGGTCCTATTGAGTGACTGGCCAAACTTGTTTCATTCGTTCATTTATTTTTCGTTCTTTTTTTTCTTGATTTTGCCATAATTCCGTCGGCAAACGACTTCGGCGGTAGATTTCAATCATTTGAAATTTTTTTCTCGTTTTTAACACTCTTTCTCGGTGTGCGTTGGTAAATTGTACGACAAGTTTTTTTGTTTCTGCTTCTGGTCTAATTGAACACGTTGCGTTCATCAAAACACACATATTTCATTTGAAAAAAAAATTTCTCTTTTTTTTTCCCTTCATTTTTTCCTTCATTTAAATAATTTAGTCCAGTTCTCTCTTTTGATGAAGAATAACTAGTTTTTTCTCTTCCCATAGGATCTTCATTTTATCATCTTGTTTTCTATAAAGTACGCACCCTTCTCTCTCTCTCTCTCTCTGCGTTGTCTTTTCAAGTAATTACACCAGCATTGTTACTTAAAAATATTAGGATCTCATTGTCTCAGTTAATAATTGAACAAACATAGCATTAAAATTCGAAATCATGTACGAAAATTCCATCTAGAAATTGATATGATCGGAATATGACACAATGAATATCACATTAAAGAAACTCTGGAGATTTGATGTTTGACAGCTTGGGTTTAGTTTAAACTTTCTAAGTAAGAACTTTAGATAAGGATACTTGAAATAATGAAAATTGATAATCTATTAAATTAACTTTATTATTCATTCAGATCCATTCGGAAATAACCCCGTTATTTTTACGGGTATATGCTTGTTGCGAATGAAGAGAAACAATTTCTTAACTATGGAGTCCTGTGGTCGAATGGTATACTTGACTCCCATTAGCTAGAGGGTTTGGGTTCGATTGCTAAGAATAAACTGGAATCAAAATCCCTTATTTGAAGGATTCATTGATGGATAAAGATTAATCAGCACATATTCAAATGCCCATCTTATATGGCCTCAAAACGCCTTTGTAGTTGGTTTAATTTCAAGGCTTTTGCGAATAGTGGAGAGTTAAGCTGAAGCAGACAACTTTGCGTTTCCTCAATTCTATTTTTAGCACAGTACCATTGGTTGTTCGTCTCTCGAACCAAACTCTTTAACTAGCCTATTTCCTTTTCTCGAGTATAAGTCCATGAACTGACTGAGATAGTTGATGTTATTCAAACCATATATTGCAACACAATACCCGAGTAGGCTTTCCGTTCTTCAAAACAAACGTCCAGTTTCTGTCCATTAAGTGACCGAGATAACCAGATTGTTTTTAACGGTCGAACGAGGTCAGGGACAACATGTCAACATGTGTTTACAAGCAGCAATTAAGATACATAATTGTACTTGTTGAAGTACACATCTCCGCCGGGTCAAATATCAAAGGAGTAAAGAAAAAGACCAAAGCTTCCAGACTTTCAAAATGTTTTTTTTTCTTCTGACTATTGAACTGCTTCTTGATGTTTGTATTGTCAACAAAACGTTTCAGCCGTCTGATTCTACGGCCTTCGTCTACCCAAATGTGATGGTCTTAAAAATAATTTTTCCAACGTTGAATTTAGGTGATTTCCCTTTCTTTTCCTTCCCTTTTTTAGGTCTTGATTTCAATACCTTGTCTCCGTTGAATAGCAGGAGCCATCACATAATTGATAGTACAAGAAAGCAGGCCGTAGAATGGATCGACCAAAACGACTTGTCGACAGCGTAAACAGCAAGAAAGACTTCAATCGTCAGGAAAACGTTTTGAATGTTAATGAACCTTCTCGAAACTATAAATAAAAATGTTTCGGTTATAGTATCCAAATAATCCTGAAAAGACGAGTATACAACTAATGCATCCTCCCGATAGTCACCTATAAAGTTGAAACATTGAACCTAACCAAGAGACAGATCTGCAAATTGAGAACCATGCAACATGCACATGAGAGAATCATGCTCAACCTCACATGGAGAGATCACAAGTTTGTCAAATAGTTGGTGTTGACACTTGTTTTATTTTGGTCACAACCTCCCAACCAGAAATGCGAAAGAAATTAGAAATTCATTTTTTTTCCAATTTTTTTTCAATTGATCACCCCAACGCAACATGCTGTCAAAGATGTTGGTCACGTCACAGTTTTTAAATGAATAAGTTATTTCCGTTGGACTCTCGCATGATCACTAAAAAGTCCGATTTCTCCTCAAAAACAAGCTTGAATGCTACCGGACACGAAGTAATAGGGCAAATTTAAATAAAAATAAATAAAATTGTGAATTAGACCCCCAACTGAAAAAATGGGGGGGGGTAATTGGGGAGGGTAAAACATGGGGGGGGTAAAAAAAGTTTTTTCTTCTAGACATAGGGAGTAAATATGTAAATTTTACGCCTACTAGCTCCATTGGTCCAGTTTGTCCACAGGACAAATGGATAGAGAACCAGAGGGACAAACAAACCGACTTAGAATTAATCTTGACAGTTTCTGTGACAGATTGGGTTGACGGTTTCCCATCACATGTACCTGGGTATATTGGAAAAGGACACAATCAAGCAGAGTAAAGTGAAGGATAAAAGTGGGTAAAGAGAGAACCCGAACTCTACGGGAGACGATTGATCAAAGAATTATATACCCAGGGTGGGTTGATGGTGGACAGGTTGATCAATCTGTTTTTCAGTCTTGGCTCTGCAGGAATCCAGCAAAGTTTATTTCATCGGCCTTTTGATGATAACATCAGGCAATACACACACACACACACACACACACACACACACACACACACACATATATATATATATATATATATATATATATATATATGTGTGGTACAGATCAGGTATAGCATAATTTATAGCAATGTCTGGTGTGTGGTGGATTTATTTCATAGAGTGCTCGATACATTCAACTTAATACTTCGAAAGTCAAGTTGTTTTAGAGTAGAGCAGGAAATATATAATGGGAAGTGGATTCACTACACAAACAAGTTTATGTTTCGGCCCTCTGCGCGCCTCATCAGGCGAATCTGATCAGGTTTCGCCTAATGAGGCCTAAAACATAAACTTCTTCGCACATATATATGTATATATATATATATATATATATATATATATATATATATATATATATATATATATATATATATACATATATATATATATAATATATATATATATATATATATATATTTCATTATGCTATATAGAAACTGATCTGAAATGATAATAGGGCTGCTGCGGGGATCGGAATATTCGGCCTTTGCCTTATCGGCGGGCTGTTTATACGGTGCATTGCTACGTTGAAGCAGATACCTCTTGTTGGCTGGTTCATTTCATCATTATTCCATATATATATATATATATATATATATATATATATATATATATATATATATATATATTATGTCATCCACAGACAGCTGTTTTGTTGTATTACAACTCTTCAGAGTGGCCATAAACTATCCATTATCCCAACCAGTACCACGAGGTAGGATCGAAACCTTAGCTTCAGACCCAGAGGCTCCTTCCTCTGCTCCAAGGAACTTGACGGTCAATAAGGTTGAATTTAAGCGTTATATTTATTTACGCTTATATATTCCCCGTCCACCAGAGTGCTCAATTCCATGTTAGAAGAGCATTGCATAAGCTTACAATGAACGGGTTACCACTCCTAAAGAGTGCTCAATCCTGAAGATATATATATATATATATATATATATATATATATATATATATATATATATAGATATATATATATATATATAGAGAGAGAGAGAGAGAGAGATGAGTTACATCATTCTGACGAATTATATATCCAGTTCCTAATAATGATAGTGGTACGTTCGATTCCTGCAGCAGCCCCATTTTCTTTAGTTTTTAAAAAATCTCTTCACATAGAATAATATATATAGCCTAAAAAGTTTACAGCTTCGAACACAGAACATTAAGAAAATTTTTCAAACATTTTTCAAGTCGCTTCAGTCACATATTTCCCTACATTTATCAATGCACTTTATGTTATTTTCTCCAGTTTTTCTTTTTGTTTCCTCTATACTTTATAATCATGAAACAATGTGTAATCTTTCTCTTGTAGGGATCATCAGTTTTTTTACCATGTAACCATTACGGGGATTTTAAAAATAAAACAGTTATATTAACATGACATCCTAGCAGTATTGACCAAACACCAACTTCAGCTATGATTTACTGTATAGCTTGCGTCATACACGTAGTTTGTCATTTTATATAGGGTATTATGTATATTGTATATTGATATTATTCTATACTCCAAATCATCTATTTTGGGACCAGGCTTACGTAGGTTACCCCGAAACGTATTTATAAATAGTGTGGGATTGGATAGGATTTATCTGACATTATGGTAATGGAGAGGGAACGACGAGGGAACACAATTTTTAAAGAGAATCTCTCCCTCTCTACACACACACATACGCACATACACACACACACACACACATATATATATATATATATATATATGTATATATATATATATATATATATATATATATATATATATATATATATATATATGTATATGTATATATATATATGAATATATATATATATATATATATATATATATATATAAAGAGAGAGAGGTTGGTCAAAAAGTTGCTAAGTTAAAAATACATCATTTTTTTCTAATTGTGCTTATCACAAAGTTTTAATTACAATGTAATATTACGGTTTAAACTCATTTTCGGAATCAAAAATGGAAAATGATGTCCTTACAAATGATGCCTATTTGATCTTTGTAAAGTCATGCTTTAATTTCCAGAAACTCAGAAATTCAATGGCCTCCTCGTTCGTCAGATCTGACCAGACCAAACCAGACCAAACCAGATTCCCCCCCCCCTGAGGCAACACCCGAAAAGGTACGTATACATAAGCATACCAGCAACCATTCAAGAACTAAACAAAAGCAATATTCGATTGGAAATTAAAGTAATAACAGAAGAAACTTGGAGCCATGTTGTGGAAGATTCACTCAAAAGAGAAAGACTCTGAAAGACGTCAGAGGGGCAAGATTCGAAGGACGTTATTTTCCCTACTTGATTCCATAAATAGATTTAAACCTTCTATACTGTATTGTAATTCAAACTTTGTAATAAACACAATTAGAAAAAGTCAAACTCTTTTTTTTCATTAAAATCTAAAAAGTAATTAAAAAAAAAATAGAAGTCATTCTTCTGTACAATATTATTCCCAAACTATGCATCCCATTTCAACGTCTTTATCAATAGTTCCTGTAAATGGGATCCGGTAACTTTAGCAGAATAAGTCGACCTGAGTTGGGCTTTAGAAGAGGGTGCAAATTTTTCATCAGTTTTAGCGTACGCCACTGAGTTTCAAAGCAAGCAAGAAAAGAAGTGCCTACTCAGCCTATTGGCTAATCCATCCCCAACCTCAGAAGCAAGGGGACAAAAAGGTTTACTCCCAGTTAAATTCGATTCTCAAATCCACTCATGTCCAATAGAACGCCATAGACCCCTGCACCGAGGAAACACAGCAGAAAATTGTAAAATGAATATATCATCATCATCATCATCATCATCATCATCATCATCTTAACATCTGTAGGTGAACATAGACTTTCCTCAAGATTCACCAAATGTCTCTGTCGTGGGCGTCGCCGAGCCAGTACTTTCTGAATTTGTCTAGCTCGTCTCTCCATCAAATATTCTGCCGGTCTTGGTTGCGCATGTGATCTCTAAGGATTCATGTCGTGAGTCATGATGTCTATCGATTATCTGCCATTCTTGCAACATGGCCAGCCCATTGCCAATATTCAGGCAAATACAATGTCGGGGATCAATTTAGCATGAGGCATTTTTTAGCATTTTATCAAAAAACGGGTCTGGTTAGTCATCCAGTAGAAATCGTCATGAGGCCAATGTATTTTCTGTTTTTTTTTCTTTTTTCATCATCATCATCATCATCATCATCATCATCATCATCATCATCATCATCAGTTTCTTAACGTCCGTCGTTGATCATAGACCTTCCCCAGGATTCGCCGCACTTCTCTACCGTGGGCGTCACGGAGCCAGTACTTTCTGAATTTGTCTAGCTCGTCTCTCCATCTAATATTCTACCAGCCTCGGTTGCGCATGTGATCTCAGGGGATCCATTTGTTATAAAAAAATAACATTTTTCAAAACAGAGATTCTATGTTTACTAAAAAAAACCAAAAAATAAAAAACAAAAAACAAAAGACAAAACAATACTGAGAACTCGAAAATGCAAGTTGACACATGACGTCATAGGATCACTCTTTCTTTTCCCCTATCTCTTTTATCCATGTCTGAAATCTTAAATTCCAGATCTGAATTATTATGGTAATAAAGTCAACTCTAAGAGTTTGGCAATATGGAAGGTTTTAACTCCTATGCAAAGTAGGTACGAGTTCATTTATATATCCCTGGTATGAAATTGAGGTGTAGTCTACTTATCATGTACGTTGATAAAAAAAAAAAGTGCATTGATATACATATTACTTGCCCCCAAAACGAAAGAACCAAGCACAGGGTTGGCGTAAAATTCGCGAAGAGATTTAAAACAATACTAACTTTGGTGTATCTCTGAATTTTTGAGATGAGGTATTATTTCTATTATTATTCAGACTATCCTCATCTTGGTTGTTTTTCATACAACTTTTCGGCCGTTGTTCTCTACGGCCTTCATCAGGTAGGTGCGGGGAAGTAACGAACCGAACCTTTTATTTAACCGATGGGGGTATATTTTCGAATTATTATTGTCTCACACTGGGATTGAACCTAGAACACTAGGTTCAATCCCAGTATGAGACAATAATAATTAGACTTTAAATACTACTACTGCTAAGAGGGGAGTGCGGTCAATATACCCCCGTCGGTTGAATAAAGGGTTTGGTTCGTTACTTCCCCTCACCTACCAGATGATACCTGATGAAGGCCGTAGAGTACAACGGCCGAAACGTTGTATGAAAAACAACCAAGATGAGGATAGTCTGAATAATAATAGAAATAAGGCTAACTTTTTTTTCTATTCCAATATTCTTTGTTTTCTTTTCTCATATATAAAGGGACCCTCCGGAGTTCATTATGGAAAAGTACAAAACTGAGCAACGAACTAAGATAATAGAATTTTACTTTTACTACCATCAATCAATAACGTAGACCTATATTTCTGTTCCTTGGATGTATGGACATCACCATCTGAGTCTATGATTCACAGGTTCTAATAGCTAAAGACTTCTTTGTTTGTGGTTATTTAAATGCTAATGTCTATTTTAACAAGTTAAGTACTGTCCAAATGCTGGAGAATAATATCCGACGAAAAAAGGAGTAGCCTATGTTCAGATATAATTCGAAATGTTATGCAAATGTTATTGAAAGATCAAGAATTGAATTTGTTTATATATCTAATTAACCAAAAACAATTTTGAAAAATTAAAACAAAAAAGATAAATAACAATTGAAAAACTTTTTAGACGAGCATAAAGATGAAGCTTAAGGAAGAGAAGCTTTGGCATTTGCAATGGGAACCACGAAAAAATATCAATGGTTATTATAATAATGACGATTCGCAATTATCATTGTTAAGAAATGCCCGTTCCAAAGGTTTTTGTTTGAAAGGGGTTGGAAAACAAATGTCATGTACAAAAAATATGTTGAAGACAAAGACCCAATAATCGGAACCGAAAATGCTGAATTGGAGAAAGTAGACCACTCCATCTACGAGGAACAACAAATTTCTATGATATCCTCAAAAGATGAAGAAACCGAGCGAAGAATCACTATGTTGGCAAGTTTTCGGTAGGGCAGGCTCAACATATGGAAATTAACAAAACAAACTGAGAACCAAGATAGAATCACACAGAGGGCTATGGAAAGAGCAATACTAGGGATAGAAAAAGACCAGTATGGATAAGAAAGTGAACTAGGGTGAAGGGTATAATACTGATAATTGAGCAACTAAAATGGAGATGGGCAGGACACTTAGCTAGAAACAATGATAATAGATGAACCAAAACAGCAACCAATTACTTCCCTGGGATGGTAAACGGATGAGGAGAACAAGATTGAGATATGTAATAGAAAGGTTTGCTAGTAAGAAATGGTGGAGATTAGCACAATCACGATCGTCATGGAAGGAGATCTGGAAAGATTTCGTTTTACAGTGGACTTATGATTTCAAATGAAAACGCTGATACTAAACGGAGTTATATAGTTCTGTCAATGATCCAATTATCCTGAATCACTCTGTACATGAAATTTAGCCGGTTTCAGCCATTTTAAAAGTCATTTTTAGCAATAGATAATAGACCATACTTAGCAACACTGAATTCCTGCTCGCCTTATTTTTCAATTTTCATTGAAAACTAAGAACCGTTTTAAAGTTGTTTCAAAATATCGGGACTTTCTATCGATCAAGGCAAGAGAAGTAACGTGTTAACTGATCACCCTTTTTTCAATTTTTGATTAATCCTCCCCAACGGCTTGCTGCCTAGAGACGTTGGTCACAGGACAGTTTCTATCGAGTGATTAACCTGACCTGTATGAGATATATTCTGTTCCAGCTGTTGTTTTTTTTTAGAGCTGGATCGATCTCCCGAACTGTTATTCATTTACACTTGTTGCGGGGACTGGAGCTATTTTTGAAGCTTCCCGTAACTAGAACCCCACATTAAAAACGACCTTGTGTCAATTCTTGTTTTTGTGGGGAAGCAAATTATTACTGTTATTCATTTTCCGTTTTTTGAATCGATCAACTCAATACGGCATGCTGCCATAAGAGGTTTTTCACACGATGATTGCTGTTTAAGTTTTATTTACCTGAAATATCTTACCGTAGTTTGAAACTAGTTGAATGACCGATCATAGTACGGTTTTGTGTCATACTAAGTTGAGAATTTTCTCCCTATCAGCCAACATCCTGAAAATAAACATTAAATCAAAACTTGTAACTATCCTCTTTCGAATTTGTTTTTTTTTTCTATAAAAGGAATCAAACTTCGAGAATTATATGGCTTTTTATGGGTTCCATTATTCTGAGTCAACCAGTATATAATCGAAGAGGAAAAGAATCAAATTGTAAGAGTTATATGGATTTTTATTGGCCCCATTATTCTTAATTTTAAAGGATCAAATTGTAACTGCTTTATAGCTTTTTATTGGTACAATTATTCTGGATAACTCAGTATATAATTAAAAAAAGGATCAAATTATTAGATTTGTACGGCTTTTTATTGGTCCCAATATTCTGAATCACCCAATGTATAATTTTTTCAAAAATGAATCAAAATGTGCGAGTTATATGGATGTTTATTGGTCCAATTATTCCGAATCACCTAGTACATAATTTAAAAAAAGGTATCAAATTGTAAGAGTTATACAGCTTTTTATTGGTCCCATTATTTTTAATTAACCAGTGCATAATTTAAAAAAAAAGGTATCAAATTGTAAGAGTTATATTGCTTTTCATTGGTACCTTTATTCTTAATAACCTAATACATAATCTAAAAAAAAAAAGGATCGAATTGTTAGATTTACATGAATTCTTATCGGTGCCATTATTCTGAGTCACCCAGTGTATATTTAAATAAAAACGAATCAAACAGTAAGAGTTATATGGCTTTTTAATGGTTCCATTATTCTGAATCACCTTGTGTATAAAATCTAGCCGATTTCAGCCATTTTGACAGGTATCTTTAGCTATAGATAATGAGTGATAGTTGGCAACTCTGATATTCCCGCCTGCCCTATATTTAATTCTCGTTCATTGAAGACTAACAATCCATTTCAAAGTTGTTCTGTAAAACCACTGCTGCCCGTTTCGATGTCAGTGCGTGCCTAAGTGGCGACAACACGTGCAGCGGATTCTGCAAATGGCGGTATTTCGAGATGCCCTTCACAACGTGACTCTCTCAGCATCCAACTAACAACATTCCCTGCCCCTCCCAGCCCCGACCCCACCCCCTGATCTGACCCCCCCCTCCCGTACCACTTGCATAGGCAAACCGTGCACCTCTGTTCGCTGCTTCGAAATGTAACGGATTTTCCTTCTCATCCCTCTATCTTTTGTCAGTTCCTTCCTGCAATAGGCCACAATCGTTTAATATTAATCTCTCTCTTTCTCTCTCCCACTCTGTCTGTCTGTCTGTCAGTCTGCTTGTCTTTTTCTTTCTCTCATTTCTCTTCATTCATATATATATATATATATATATATATATATATATACACACACACATATATATGTATAAATATACACACACATATATACATACACACACACAGACGTATATATATATATATATATATATCTATATATATATATATATATATATATATATATATGTATGTATAAGTATGTATGTATGTATATTTATGTAATCAAAGTTCACAGCTTTAAACACTAAACATCAAAAAACCTTTTTCGAAAGATTTTTTTGTCAATTCATTCACCCATTTCCCAGTATCTGTCATAGCAATTCATATAATTTCTTTCAGTGTTTCCCCCCTGTTTTACATATACTTTTTTAGAATTATTGTACAATGTATAAATTGTTGTTGGGATCATCAGTTGTTTACCTTGTAACCATTTCGGGGATTTTAAAAGCAAAACAGTTATATTACGTGGCACCCTAGCAGTGTTGATCAAATACTGGCTCCCTTTCTTATTATATAGTTTATTTCATACTTATAGTTTCTCATTCTATATATGGTTTTACGTGTATTATATACTGATATCTCATACTACATATTTATTTTTTCTAAATAGGGCTTACTTATGTAGGTTACCCAAAAAACGTCTCTATCTATGAGAGATCAGTAAATATAACAACAGATATGACATACGTTATTAAAAAATGGATATTTGATTCGAAAGAATGATCACAACTTGCGTTCGATTAAATCGAAAATCTATTTGATATGATCACACATTATTACACGGTTATTTGAGCATTGGTATTACCGGTGGCTGTTTAGCTCAGCGGTAAGAGCGACGCTACGTTGAATTGGCTGCCATTCGATTCCTACAGCAGGCCCATTTTTTTCTAATTGATTGTTATTTTTACGTTGTTCAGGTTAAATGATAAATTCATCGTGTAATAACGGGAGATCATTTCAAATAAGAGTTCCAATGTGATATAGCACAATTTATCATCATCATCATCATCATCATCATCAGTCTTTTAGCGTCCGTCGTTGGACATAGACCTTCCCCAGGATTTGCCACACTTCTCTATCATGGGCGTCACGGAGCCAGTACTTCCTGAACTTGTCTAGCTCGTCTCTCCATCTAACATTTTGCCGGCCTCGGTTGCGCATGTGGTCTCGGGGACTCCATGTTGTGAGTCGCGATGTCCATCGGTTGTCTGTCATCCTTGCATCATGGCCAGCCCACCGCCATTTGAGATTTTTTATGGATTCTGTGATGTCTCTAACTCTAATTGTCTTTTCTCGGATGTACTGTGCTGTTTTGTGTTCTCTCCATGTGAGGCCCAGCATTATTCTTTCATGTGCACGTTGCACGGTTATATAGATATAAATATTTTAGATATATTCTCCAAACAAATTTGGTTCGTACTTCATTGTTCTTATGAATTGGACAAACTGATTTTATATTGTTTCTTTCACAGCGTTATGTTTTTTTTTTTGAAATTTCGAAAAACTTACGCTCCGATATTTGTTATTTTTTTCACGTTGGCGTCTCTATCACGCAGTAAATATTATAAAGAGAGAAAAAAAAATTGTTTCGGTAAAAACATCTTATATTTTTTTATCGTTACATTGTTCTATTTTCATTGATATTAAACACTATTTCAAAAGACGACAACAAATCTCCAACACACACACACACACACACAGACGCACACACACACACACACACACATATTTGAAAGATGAAGTTGAAGATAGAAAGAATGACATCATTGTAATTCTAACGGTTAGTTAACATAGTTACGCGGTTTTTTTAGGTCGTGTACAGTATTTTTTACATGGTTAATAATACAATAATAATTATGTATCACGAAGTAATATATATATATATATATATATATATATATATATATATATATATAGAGAGAGAGAGAGAGAGAGAGAGAGAGAGAGGAAGAAATATATATATAGAGAGAGGATTCTAGTGGCTCTGTGAGGTATAATCTGTATCTTTTCGATAATAGTGAACTTACCATCATTGTTACACACACACACACACGCACACACACAAACACACGGTACATATATATATATATACATATATATATATATATATATATATATATATATATAGTAAAATAAAGGATTCGCTACACAAACGTGATTATGTTTGCGTCCTGTTTGGGCTTCTTCAAACAAATGATTCTTCATTTTAGATCACAATTCAGTTCTCCATGTAAAGGGATGTCAGCTGTGTAGGACGTTTCGCTTATTTTATTTATGTATCTACAATTTTTCTTTTTTTTTCTTTTCCTTGTTTAGTTGTTGGTCACTGCTTGTTAAGTTCTTCAGTTTTACATTCTTGAGATACTTTGCTAGCTGGTAGTCATAAATTATATATCAGCAGGAAGAAGAGTACGCATTTTCCTTATCAGTATATTGTTAAAACATCAGCATTTCATGATATTCTTCCTCTCTGAGAGTATTTTATTACCTTATACCTTCAGCCAATATCTAAGAATAACCCAATCATCTTTTCATAATTATTGGATCCAATACTTCCTGAACTTGTTTAGTTCGTCTATCCATCTCGTATTCAACCAGCCACTATTATGCATGTAATCTCTGAAGATCCACGTTGTGAGTAGTGATGTCCGTCAGTTGTCTACAATTCTCGCAAAATGACCAGTCCATTGCCATTTGAGTTTTTTTAATTCTATGATGTCTCAGACTTCTTTTTTTCCCTAATATACTGTGCTGTCTTGTGATTCCTCCATGTGTTCTTGAGCATGATTCTCTCATGTGAGCATTGCATGCTTCTCAGTTTGTGGGTCACTCTTTTGGTTAAGTTCCACGTTTCAGCTCCAAAGGTCACTATCAAGAGGATGGATTATTGTATAACCTTCTTTTTAGGACTAATGGGATCTTCTTGTTCTTGATGGTTGTGCACTATCCACGATATATATATATATATATATATATATATATATATATATATAATCTCTGTTGCTAAGATTGGGTTATTCACGAGGTATGATATTTATATCTATTTATATACATGTTTATTCATCCTGACCTCGTTCAGCCTCAACTACTCATAGTACAAACCTGAAGTTTTGCACGCACACACACACACACACACACACACTCAAAAATCACCTCCCCTAGCGAGGTTTTTATCGGGGAGGGAGTCAATTTATTATCAAAGTTATGAAAAATTGGTCCCTCATTTTGTGTCCACTAGCATTCACGTTTATTTTTGCTCTTTGAAAGTTTTACTTTTTAGTGATCGGACTTTTGATTGACTTTTTTCAAGTAAAGAAAAGTTTTCATTTATCCTCTCTCCCCTATTTTTAATTGATCACCCCATCGAATCCCAACCCAGATTTTTAAAAAAGTCATAAATTCATGATTCGAACCATTATTTCAATGAAAGTAATTTGATTTTACCGAAAATGAAGAGCAGCATATACGGGTGGCGGTGAGTCATAACTTCCCTTGGAATGCTAGATGATTATTAGGTTCAAACTTTGAAACCCCAACGGCCCCAGTTAGAAGGCCAGATAAGGCTTTCTTTAGGGATGAATATTTCCCGCCCTATGAGGACGTTCATGATCTCTTATCGTTATAATCTTAACTAAACTAATTATATCTCTCCATTTTAGACGACTGTTCTTATCCGTATAATAAGACTATTCGATCGTAGAAACCGTCAACCAAAACTGTCAACATACTGTTTCTATGTATGTATCATAGATACAGGCTGCACGAATGTAGCCAGAGGGATGAAATTTTTCAACATTTGCTCCTCATTGTGTCCAGAATAACCTTTTTTTCTCAAATCCCCCAAAATAGTTTTTTTGTGTTTGGGGTTCGATTTACAATCGATATCTTTGCCGAATTGGGCTTGAGTTTGGGCCCGGTTGCATTAACATGCATTCTCAGACCATCCTCAGGATTTGCCCCAGTTCTCTATCATGAGCGTCGCAGAACCAGTATTTCCTGAATTTGTCTAGTTCATCTATCCCCTTTGTATTCTGTCGGCCTCGGTTTCTCATGTAATCTCCGGGGATCCATGTTGCGAGTCGTGATGTCTATTGGTTGTCTTTCATTCTTGCAACATGGCCTGCCCATTGCGATTTGAGTTTTTTAATAGTTTCTAAGATGTCTTGCACTCCCGTTTTCTTCCTGATATTGTGCTGTCTTGTGATCTCTCCATGTGGGGTTGAGCGTGATTCTCTCACGCACACGTTTCAGTTTGTAGGTCTGTCTCTTGGTTAGGTTCCATGTTTCAGCTCCATAAGTGACTATCGAGAGAATTCATTGGTTGTATACTCTTCTTTTTACGATTATTGGGATCATCTGGTTCTCGACATTTCAAATTTGGTATTTCTAAATTGTTATCCATCTATGGTCTTCTTTCCTCTAGATGAGGAAAGATAAGAAGAGCATGTTAATTATTTCTTTGGACCATCAGTTAGCCTTTGAGATAAGCATACTGACATAGGACATAGCTTTAGATATACCGTATGTAAAGCAACGCACATTTACTCGTGATAAAAGATTGCTCATTGTTACTCCATGCATCACCCAGAAACCAGTATGATTATTTAATTCTGAAATGCAATCGGAGATTACAGATGCCCGAGGCACTTCAATAAGTAAATTGACGGCAGTGGTAAATCATAATTGAAGCGGACGCTGGAGGGAGTGGGTCCAGAGTGAATAGGCACCGGAGGGGAGGGGGTCAGTCGTGGATGAAGGGCCAATAGAAATTAGCAGAGCCAATAGAAATTAGTTTCAACTTTTTATTGCTTTCTGCTCTTTCCTCGAGGACAATCCTGGTCATCTGGCTGTGACGAGAGAGAATGAGACAAGATGTCACCATCCATATTGGTCAGTGGTCAGTTGAAGCAGCATGTAGGTCGGAACATGGGTCAAGGCTTTGCTAAAGACCACTTTTGATAAGAAACTTATATTAAATTAATAGCTGTCTTTTGACTCGTTTAATGTATTGTACTGCCGATGTGGTCCTCAAGGTTTTCTGTCATCGGACGATAATGTTATAGATGACCTTATATTCAGTATGAAAGAAGGCTACAGTAATTTAATATTCAAATGCTCAGTATTTACAGGGCTGGATTAAACTAGTGCAGATGCCTATATGGTATATTATTGAAGAGCTCCAAACATGGGCACCTGCTTAGGGGGGCAAACGGTGCATTCATTTCCGTATGGATCAAGCCTTCTGATTTAGGGCAAGGGTGTTGAAAGTTTGAACCTCATGGTCAATAAAGGATAATGGTGTTGTACAATTGTTTTATGTATCCCTAACTTAATGGAGCCGTATAAAAATATATTATTATTCGCTGTTAACATGGTTGTTGCTAAGAGGTATCCCAAATATACGCTTTTGTCCCCACCCTCAAAACATACCCTTTCACCTCTCCGTGGAAAAGAGGTAGCGGACACCCATACCATCAAATCTGGACACACCCATTTTTCCCTTGCACAGTATTCAATTTTTTTTCATTTGCTTGAGAGATAGATGATACCACGATTATGTTTGATATTTCTGCAACAGAATCAGTTTATTTTCATTTTAATCTGCAGCGGCAGTGACTTCAGTTTCAAATACCTTGCCATTCACGTGCCGTATATGTATCATACCAGTACTGCACTCTAATCGATTGAAGTGTTAAAATAATAACCAGAAGGTGATAATTCGCTTAACTGCAAATTCATTAGCTGTTGATATCGTTGCTCTTAAACACCCACTCGATCGTAAGAGTCGAAATCAGTTCAGTCCTAAACTAACAAAGTAAACTAACAAAGTGAATATAGCATGGGGCCCTTAAAATCGCGGGGCCTGTAGTACATTCTACTTTTGTCCCATAGTTATTTGATTCAGTATGTCTTACTTTCTTCGTAAAGGGGCCACCGCTACCCCAGCTGGCTGCGGGGTTCCAGCGATGATAGTCACCTTGAGCTGAATAACTTGTTAGGTTTGTGCAGGTGGCCGCCAGATAACTTGTGAATGAGATAGTCGGTGCCGAACGTCGGTGTTCGAACCTAAGTAAAAGCCATCATTTCAAATATGGATTTTCTATTCAAAACGTCCCTACATCGAAGATTAAGATATAATCTTTCGATATCCTCAATTTTTTGGCCTTGTGCCGTACTATGCAAAGCTTTTCAAATATCAACAGCTAAAGAATTAGTAAAATTATACGCAATTTTACTCTTTTATCCAAAGTTGGTTGAGTGTCGGGGCTAAAGGGAAATTGTTGAAATATAATCATGGTTTACTGCAATATTGCTCAAAAACATCTTTGAGATATCATCATCATCATCATCATCATCATCATCAACAACAACAACAACAACAGCAGCAGCAGCAGCAGCAGCAGCCGCCTTTTAATGCCTGTCGTTGGACATAGATTCTCCCCCCGCAACATCACAGTGCCAATATCTCCTGACCTGTCTAGATCATCTTATTTTCTGCCGGTCACCTTTTCGTATATGTTCTCTTGAGATCCACGTTGCGAGTCGTGATTGTCTGACATTCTTGCAATATGGCTAGCCCGGTGCCATCTTTTTATTTTTCTGGCTGATTCTTTGATATCTCTAACTCGTGTTCTTTCTCTTTGCTGTCTTTTGGTATATCCATGTGATGATTCTCTTTTATGCACGGTCCTTATCTCGTGAGCCAACCTTTTGGTAAGGTTCCAAACGTTTCAGCTCCATATGTGGCTATCGAGAGGACGCAAACGTTGTAGGTAGACCCTTCTTTCCAGCCAACTGACACAGAACACAGCTTTAGATATACGGTTAGCAAAGCAATGGGCGTTTACTCGTAATAAATGATTCATGTATCTAGTCAGAAACCAATATGATTATTTCATTCTCAAATGGAAGATAACAGGTGGCTGAGGCACATTGATAAGTAAATTAACAGCAGTGGTAAATCATAATTAATCCGAATGGTAGGTTCAGGAGTGAATAGACACTGGAAGGGGGTCATGAATGGATAAACGATAGACGATAGAAATTAGTTTCAAACCTTTATTACCCCCTGCTCTTTCCTCAAAGACAATTCTGTTCAGGCTGTGACCAGAGAGAGTGAGACAAGATGTCACCATTCATATTGGTCAGTGGTCAGTTGAAGCAGCATGTGTGTCGGGAGATAGGGGTCAAGGCTTTGCTAAAGACCACTTTCGTTCAGAAATTTATATCAATTAATAACTCTCTTTTGACTCGTTTTAATGTATTGTGGCGCCAATGTGGTTCTCTGGGTTTTCTATCATCGAACAACAATGCGTGGATGACCTTCTATGCAATATAAAAGGAGGCAGCAGTAATCTAATATTTAAATGCTCCATATCTATCGAAGCTATTAGCTACATAGTCACACATTACATAGGAAGTCCTCAATGTTGCTTCGTTACCGTTGAGTCATAAAGATATTAATCTAAACATATATTCGGCATATATGAATTTTTCTTTGTTTGTTTGCGCTCAAATGTATCATAGGTTAATTTACTTTCATATAACATAATGAATATTACATCACAGATCCCACAGTTTGAGTTGAGTTGAGACTGAAAAACAACTTTAAATCAGGATGCTTGAGTGATTAAAAATAAATTGCATAATAAAACAGCTTTACGCCTCTTAATGACAATAGGCATATATGCAAATTTATTCTCTGTTCGTTTGCACACACGTGTATCATAGGTTAATTTACCTTCCTATAACACAACAATGAATATTGCCTCATAGAAACTCTCAAGACTTTCTGTCTGATCATATAGCTTCAGTTGAGTTGAGACTAAAAAAAAACAGCTTCAAATCAGGATACTTGAATGATTAAAAATAAATTACACAATGAAACGGCTTTACGTTTCTTAGTGCGAATCCATAGGCATATAAGTAAATTTCTTCTCTGTTTGTTTGTGCTCACACATATCATAGGTTTATTCACCTTCCTATAACATAACAATGAATATTGCATCGTAGAAACTCTTAAGACTTTATGTCTGATCACACAGCTTGTATTGAGTCGAGGCTTAGAAAAAAACCTGAAATCAGGAAGATTGCATCATTAAAGATAAATCACGTGATAAAATAGCTTTAGGCTCCTCAATGCCGATCTAAAAAAAAAACCCGAAAATATTCTATAATTTAAAACATTTTCGGTGGAATAGCACAGCAAATGATTTTTCAGACTAAACATAAGTTAATCGCAAAATTCCTACCCTATAAATTAAATAACCCTTGTTTATACAGGTCTGGTAAGTCACTCAATAGAAACCATCACGTAACCAACGTCTTTTGGCAGCATGCCAAGTTGGGGATGATCAATTAAAAGATTTACAAAAAAGTTAATCTCGGTTTTTGGGGGCAGTGATAACTGAAACAAGCCTGAGTTTTCAAAAAAAAAACTAAGAAAAAACAATAATGACACCAACTGAAGAATCACTTTAGCATAAACGTGTACTGCAAATTCTAGTTCAGAGTTTGGAATTGACTTTGTTTTCCTGTCGTAAGAAGAAGCATAAGAACAAGAACAGTCCTCACTGAAATATGGGAAGTAAACCGATGTGTAAAATTCACCCTCCCCTACGGTAATTGCTAAGAGGATATCTTACTGACTGAGCTAACTTGGAAGGTCTTAGATATCAATTTTTAAAAAATATTTATTACATATACAATACAGACATCTCTATTTATCTCTGGTTTCCTTTTCAGCTCTTTTATCTCTTAGTGATATGATGGTTATAAATTGAGGACGTTCCCTGTAATAATGATTTTTACAAATAAATTCAAATTTGCAGCCATATTATATTACCAAGGTGGGAAAATATATTTCTGTTGCTAGAATCAAGTTTATAGCCACATCCTGTCCAAGTAACTCTACTCCACGAGCAGCAAAAGCAACTAAGACCAGGCATGGTTAGTCACTCAATAGAAACCGTCACGTGTTTTTTGGTAGCATGTCATGTTGAGGGTGATCAATTGAAAAATTGGAGAGAAGGATGGTCAGTGGATGGGCTACTTTTTTCGCTTTTTTGATGAACTGTGATCATTAAAAAGTCAGAATTTTCAAAAACAAAAACAAACCCCAACCTAAAACAAAAAACAAAGAAAAATAAGCGTGAATACTATCGGACATAAACTAAGAGCCCAATTTAGTAATAACTCGTTTTAAAAATTGCACCCCAACTAAGAAACAATTTGTTTGGGATTTTAAGATATAAAAAAGTTTTTGTAGACATAATAAGTGGTAAACGTTTAGATTTTCAACCCTCTAGCTCCATTGGTGTGGCCTGGTTGCGTGATACAACTAGACTCGTTTTAAAAAAACCTGGACAGTTTTATGACAGTTTTGGTTGACGGTTTCTGACATATTATATTTAATTGCGTCACATGGGGATTCGGGAAAACGTTTCACTCTTCCTGCTAAGATCAGATTAATCACCCACCATCCGTATCAAGTGATCTGGTCATTTAATTCAAAAAGTTTTCACGCCGTTGAACTAACGTTTCATTTTGGGTAAATATTGAGTGATTGTTATCTTTTCCGCTCTAATTTCAGCAATCATTTTCAGCATTCAATATCATGTGGTTGTAGAGACTGGTATCAGTTGACAGCGTTATAGTTTGAAATTAAGTTAACGATCCTAAACAGTAAGCCTAATCACAACGCAAACCCCAACACTAACGCTAACACTAACACTAATGTTGTTAAGTTTAGCGTTTTCACGCTGAACTTAACAACATCACTAACCCCTAAAAGCATTGGCCATAACAATATCACTAACCCTGAAAGCACCAAGCCGAACAACAATACCAACCCTGAAAACATTACGAATCACCACATACTAACCCTAGAAACTCTGAGCTTAACAACAATATTAACCCTAAAATCATTAACCCTGACTACATATTAACCCTAAAAACTTTGAGCTTAACAACAATACCAACCCTAAAAACACTAACCCTAATCACATATTAACCCTAAAAACATGGAAATTAACAACGATACAAACCCTAAAATCATTAACCCTCCCCACATACTAACCTTAAAAGCGCTGAGCTAACTAACAATACCAACCCGCAAAATATTAACCCTCACCACATATTAACGAAAAAAACACTGAGCCTATCAACAGTACCAACCTTAAAAACCATAACCCTAATCACATACTAACCCTAAAAACATGGAAATTAACAACAATACCAACCCTAAAAACATTAACCCTCACCACATATAAACGGAAAAAAACACTGAGCCTAAGAACAATACCAACCCGTAAAAACATTAATCCCAACCACAGCACTAATCTTAAAACACTACATAACTTATATACTATACAAATGAAACTAATGCTGCGGAAATAAACGCTAAAAATAATTGTTGAATGTTGCACGGCAAAGATAACAATCGCCATAATGACCGGGAACGTCAACTCGAGCTGGAAAGGTACGAAAACTTGCGTGAATAATGTATGAGGAATCGCTTGGGAACTAATAAATTTCCTATTGAAATCGGATTCCGAGATTTTCTAGACAACTTGGCCTCAATATACCTGACTAGACCCGGATTATCATCAACAGAGAGAGGAAATATATCAAGGAGCTCCAAGATCGGACAGAGGCTGCATGTACGTAGACCTTGCACTTCCGGACTGTAAGGGAGACCCAACAAAGCCTGGTTGTATCGTTAGGTACTGCTGGGGCGCCCTGCTTTGAGAGTGAAGATCTTTCAGCCCCGATATTATGCCTGACACCAGTTTCATCATTCAATGAAGGATTTGTTGGTGTCACTGCTGTTATTTTCAAAGCAGTAATTGTATGAATTTATCAATCATTATCACAAGGTGAAGCTCACGTCTCTCAAGAGAGTACTCCCATATGGGAGTATAAACAGCCAGTCACGAAGTCTCGGTTTCCGTTGTAAGTCTCAAATCTGGTCGTTCCAAAGACTACTCTCACAATTTTTTACGACAATCGCAATAGCAGAATGTAGATCAACTGACGAAATAGATTCACTCACATCGAATTCCACAACTTACAGCAGACACAGATAACCTTTTTTTTATCTAGCTGACTGCATAAGACATTATTGTGTTTGCTAGGACCAAGCATTCACTTTAAAATAAAAGCTCTACTACAGGAAGCGTAATTAATTTCTATTTTAGATAAACATATGAACTACGATTATTATGCCATAGATCTATGAAGCCAAAACAATAGTAATTTTACAATGTAAATCATAAAATAGAAAAACTATATAGGATTCCTTACAAACGGCTGAACAAAAAATGTTGCTCCCGGCCAAATCGGACCTTTGTATTTGGCTTAGAGTGGACTCAATTAGCTGATGAGTGCATAGGGAAAATCGTCCTAATTTGAAATTGTCCACACACGTTGCTCATATAGAGAATTGGACCAAGACTTAAACGTTACACAATAAGCCAATGATATTATTCTCTTTATTTGAAATGACTTTACTCGTGACGCCACGCTTTATAACGCTGTCAAAGGAAAAACACGAAAGTAAATCTCGTTTTTTTTTCAAAAATTGCTTCTAAGAATCCGATTGGACGGTATACATGATACATTACCAGGCAAGGAGTATCAAACTGATCAATGCCTCAACAAGAAGGATCTACCAGAACAGAAAGCCTTTCATGTCAAAAGCAGTTTTGGGCTGATGATAAACTTTGACTCTTTTAATTGACACATGGATTACTTTGTTTTAAAATTGAAATTATTAATCACAAAAAGACGGGCATCAGATACAGATTCAACAAAACAACCAGCACAGAGTTTATTGCCAATGTTATAGTTCAGGATTTAGTGAAATTTATTAAAAAAAAAAAATATTAGAATTCGAAAGCTGAAAACTCAGATGGAGAGACAGGATTCTTTAAGAGAATCTCTACCGATGGTGGAACAACCACCGCTAACTATCTCCGTGGGAAGTACAAATTCTGGCCTTCAAGCAGAATCCGTCTCGTCCGTAGAGGCGCTGTTGCAACAACAGAGTTCTGAAAGTGTTTTCGAAGCAAGCAAGGAGAAACAGACGGATGTTGCTAAATCAAACGAAGGAACTAGGGGGACCCGAATGAAGACGTTGCCCTGTGGATGCGTCATAGAAGTAGTATCATTCATAGACAGACAAGAGAGTAATGGAAAATACTTATGTTGGTTGACGATTATAGCTGTGACCGTTTTCAGTCCCCTACTGATTGCTCTTATTACAGGTATTATCTATTTCTCGAGGCTCAACCAGACTGCAAGTATTTGCTTCGGATTACTTTTGTTATCTACACTGACAGCAATGTTATGCCTTTGTGTTAAGAACAAAAGATTGGATCAACGTCTTTTAGACACTGAATTCAGTAATATCCACGACTAGAGAGCGCTCCATTGAAACTCAAATCAATATACATAATAATACACGATACATTTATTTAGTGCGAAAAAGGTATACGTTGTATATATAATTATAGTAAAAAACAAAAAAGAAGATAATCTGGAAACCAAGTGTGAATACGAAATTCAGTTATTCATTCATACTTGTGGTGATATTTTGCTGGAAGGCTCTTCCCACCTAGTTTTCTAATGGTTTATGGCCATCATTCTCTGCTCGACGAGGGCATCCCCAACGAAATTTCATCACAAATAAGAGTAAATAACTGATTTTTGTATTTACACTTGGCTTTCAGAGTCATGACAATGTCGGACATACAACATCCTTTTACACACCATATATAATGATATATGAATTAATAAACAATGCAAATCAGATACTTATAATAATCCCAAGTACATTGAAACACATTGACACCGCTATATTGAAAATGTTTAACGAAACCCTGGTCAGACAACATGTTCAATATGCAAGTAGTATCTGATATCTGCACACCAAAAATACTAACAAATTTTAGAAAGGTAACTGAGGAGAGCTCTCAAATTGCTGCAAGAATAACCTGCTATTTGAACAGACAACTGGAGCTTCTCACTCTACAATACAAAAGGTTGAGAATTGACTTGATACACATTTACAAGATATTGCACGTCATGGTAGACATGAACACAGATACTCAGTGTAAGCTATAAAAACTGTGTAAACTCATGCTAGAAAGGAGACTGAAGACAACAAACGTACGTCAAAGTTAAATATATCAAATACACCACCAACTTGGTAAGAGAGACAACGTATCAAAAGAAACTAACTAACCATACAAGTATAGAAATTTCTAAAGTCCTAACACCTTGGAATGCCAACCCCTAATACACCTGTTAAATGTATAACCGGTTGGTCCTTATTTGTGGTATATACAAGCATACCTCAAAACAAAATAAGTTCACTGCAAGTATTTGCTTGGGATTACTTCTGCTATCTACTCAGTAATAATGTGTCTCTATGTCAAAAACAAAAAAAAACTGGATCAGCGTTTTTGGGACACTGAATTAAAAAACTTGAATCAAAATATATACCGTACATTTTGGCGGATAAGACGACATTCAGAACGTCCCAAAATACCCCCTTTGATGGGGGTCGTGTTATACGACAAATACAACAACAGTGACTAAGCAGTGAGTTAAAACAATGAAAGTTCAGACTGAAATTTTGGTCTCATCTTATCCGAAGGTCACCATTTTTAAATGGACAGCGTAAACTATTTTTGATATATTTTGACTCTATGACGACGGTATAGTGCATTTAGAGCTCTTTTCCCGACATATCTTAACAGCGAAAAAACATCACAATAATAAAACTTTGCAGCTTATATTTATTTCTCAATTGACTCATATAACCCTAACACTAACCCTAATACGAAACCTAACCCTGAACACTGACACTTAACCAAACCCTTAAGTATATCCTTTATAGTTTTAATAAAATACTGTTTCAAATGGCCGCGTCTCCTGCCTTCATTTGTTCTATGAGTGATTTATATTCTTTGTAGTTAAACGTATGCGTTTAAAAATTGAAAATACTGTTTTAAATGGTCAAAATGGTTTACGCCGTTTCAGTGTATAATTTAAAAATCATCTTCAAACAAACATATTCTCTCGAAAAATTGCGTTCCCACTCATTATTCCGATTATAATAACCAGTTTTTCGCATGTGCCTAATTAAATTTAACGACATTGTTATCAATATAATTGATATTGCTGTTAATATGCTATTGCTATCATTACTAAAATTACCACAATTAATGTCAAGGTTATTCTCGATGTATTAATCAATGAAGTGATAGGTGTAGTTAGTCACTCAAAAGAAACCGTCAACATCTTTTTGCAGCATGCCTTGTCGTAGTGATCAATCGGGAAATTAGAATTGAGGATGATTATTGAATAAGATACTTCCTTTGCCGATGTAGGGTCAATAAAAAGTTCAGACCTTTGTGCTATAGTGATCTCTAAACGATTCCAAATGTGAAAAAAAAAAAAAAAAAAAAAAAACCTAGTAAGTGTGTATGCCACCGGGCACAAACTAAGGGATCAATTTAGTATAAACTTAGATTGCAAATTGAACTCCCCTAAAAAGCTTTTTTTTTCGGGAGGGGTGTATCAAAAAAAAAAAAAAAAAAGGCGTTTTCGTAGAAATTATAAGAGTAATGGATATTTAATTTTTCAGTCTTCTAGCTCCATTTGAGTGGTCTGCATGCACGACCTATACATAGCCCGAATTTAAAAAAAAATACTCTGACTATTTTGACAGTATTGGCTTTGCTTGGAAATTGAACCCCCAACTCATTTAAAAAACGTATTTGGGGCTCTTCAAAAACCATTCTCTCCAGACATAATAAAAAGCAAATGTTTTCATTTTTAGCCCTCTTGCTCTCTGGTGCGACCTTTGTACATTACATATACCTAACCAGCCCGCCAGAATCACATAAAAACTGAAGAAACCTATGCTGACAGTTTTGATTGACAGTATCTGATTTGACTGTTATTATGTTACTACTACTACTACTACAACTACTACTAATAAAATTGCTATAATTAACGTCAAGGTTATTTCCAACGTATTAATCAATGAAGTGATATCAAATGCAATCGATCAATATTTCTCTTATTCCATCTGCAGGTTTTATGGATAACGTTGATGCATTCCCGAGCCGAACGCGATGAATTATCGATCTTAAGAATCGTTTCCAAGTAGGCCATTGATGACATAGTTACGACTAAATCACGTTGGACACACCAGTTCTCGTACGATTACTGAAGCTTGGTCAGTTCCCGAAATGGGAGACCGACTAGTTGTTTGGAATAGATTCAGGTGATTGTTTGGAGTAGGTTTTTAAAAACATCACGTCGATAAGGTAGAGAAATTATGCATCAAAACAGGAGATGAACGTTATTATTTAATCATTTGATTTTGATACGAAGAAATTGTCGTCTGATTCAATCAAATCTTTCTTTTCTCTTATGTTGTTGATCGCAATAACAACCTTCACATCAACGCTAGCACTAATCCAAAAAGTAAATCTAATTCTAACCCTAACACTAACGCTAACCCTAACACTAACGCTAACCCTAACACTAACTCTAAACCTAACACTAAAGCTGTCACTAATCATGACTATAACTCTTATTCTAACCCTAACACTAATACTGACCCGGATCCTAACACTCTCTCTGATTCTAACGCTAACGCTCATCAAACAATAACTCTAATTATAACCCTTGTATCTCTAAATCATTTTTTTTGTTGTCAAATCTATGAAGTTTGAAGTATTCAGTTTTCTACTCTCATTTGTTCTGTAATGATTTAAAAGCAGCAGCCACTGATTGTGTCTGCTGAAAAATTATCTCCCTGGCAAAATATCAGCATAATGTTTTGGTGAACCTATTCCGAACAATCACCAATTTGTAATCTAACACGATTTGATTTTGAATGGGAGATAACAAGAATAGACGATATACATACACCTGAAATATGTAGATGCACTCAAAGCGTAGATTATGCAGATAATCCGGAACAAATAGGATATTGTTTACTCCATGTTTACATGGGTTCTGAAGAAATACTATAAAGAAAAAAACGGGGGGAAATCATATAACCATTTTTGGTTATCATTTTTAAATGTTTATTAATTTTAGTGTTAAGGATATGGAGGAAATATTGATCATTTCTTTGCTGTTAATTGCAACACAGACCTCAATATTAACCCTAAATACTAACACTAACACTAACCACGAATATTAACTTTTATTTTAACACTAACCCTATACTGTAACCCTAACACCAATCCTATACACTAATTCTAAATTATCTCCTTTCAAGTTAAATTTAATGAAATAGAGTTTCAAATGGGCAAGTTTTCTGCTTTAATTTCTTCTCTAATAAGCTTCCATATCGAGCTT
Source organism: Thysanoteuthis rhombus (assembly GCA_963457665.1). Lineage (NCBI taxonomy): Eukaryota > Metazoa > Mollusca > Cephalopoda > Oegopsida > Thysanoteuthidae > Thysanoteuthis > Thysanoteuthis major. The sequence continues at coordinate 7,370,894 of OY735239.1, read as the reverse complement.
GAATAATTTCCTAAATTGAAGCTATGTCTCTTTTGGTGAACCTATTCCAATTAATTAACAAAATGATTCAAGGGTTTGGGGGCAGTTCTATTTAGAATGTTACTATAATGCTATACTGAACCCTCATTTCTGTTCGATATGCACATGTGCTTATAAATAAACTTGCGAACCTGACCAAAAGTTACCATGGAAAAGAGACTTCCGTTGAACAGGTTGTTACAATAAACATTCGACACGTTTATTATTATTATTATTATTATTATTATTATTATTATTATTATTATTATTAATATTTGGAATCTCACACCAGTTGCCTGGCGGTAACCGCAGGAGTTTGAGTGACAGCAAGTCTCCTCAAGTCTCCAACCCTTCTCTCTTAGTACTCATAGGTTGCAGTAATACTGCAGTTTACAGTTTCTCACCAGTTGCCCAGTGGTCATTTCTGAAGGCTGAGTGACAATAAGTCTCCTCAGGTCTTCATCCAACATCTCATCTCTCTTTCGCCTATCATGTCAGTGCTGCAGTTTGCATTTCCACTTTCAACATTATTATTATTATTATTATTATTATTATTATTATTATTATTATTATTATTATTATTATTATTATCTGTCGTTGGAAAAAGAACTTCCCCAAAAGTTGACAGACCTCTCTATCTTGGGCATTGCAGAGCTAATACTTTCTGAACTTATCTAGTTAGTCACACCATCTTATATTTTGTCGGTTCAGGCTTCGCATGTGATCTCAGAGGATCCACAATATGAGTCGTGATGTTCAGCAGTTGTTTGCCATTCTTGCAACATAACCAGCCCATTGCCATTTAAGTTTTCCTATTGAATTAAGCATATTGCAGACTCTTGTTTTTCCTCTAGTATACTGTGCCGTCTTGTGATCTCTCCATGTGAGGTTGAGCATGATTTTCTCTCATGCACGTTGTGTGGTCCTCAGTTTAAGGGTCAGTTCTTTGGTTAGGTTCCATGTTTCAGCTCCGTAGGTGACTATCAGGAGGATGCATTGGTTTTATAACCTTCTTTTAAGCGCAAGTGGAATTTTCTTGTTCTTGAAGGTTGAGCTTGCCCTAACGAAAACTTGCCAACCTAGGGTGATTTTTGGCATTTGTTGTCCTAGGTAGACGTAGTTATCTACGTTCTCCAGTTCTCCGTCGTCGACTTTGAGTGTTGTGTCCTTGGTTTCATTCATTTGGGAAAAGTGTACCAACCGACTCCACCAGTAGAGATGTCTGATCCAACCTGATTGGGCAAGTTAGTTCTCGTTCTAGTAAGTACAGATGTGATTAATATATTGTTATAATTCTGTAATATACATTCTAAAACCAGTCGGAAGAATGGGGGAAAAATCTTTGGTATATAGTGATTACCAGGTAAAACAAATGGAGTGTTGACCTCACTGATTCATGGTTAATAAGTAAGTAAATATGAATAATAAGTAAATATGGTGGAAGATGGAAAAAAAGAATTATAAAAAAAAGATGACGACACGAATGACTTGTTCGAAAATTACTTTGTTATTTTGTAGTTTTTTTTTCTTTTCTTTTACCTATTAGGAAGAAAAAAGGTTTTTCATGTAAAATTTTTGGTGTTTATAACACGTGTCTCAGAATTAGTGGAGAAATAGACAAATATTTTCAGCTCAAATGAGGCTAATAGCAGCGTCATCTAGTGGTTGAAACAAAAATTAAAGCAAGTGATTCAACCTGCCTCTGTGTCCAATAAGCCCTGGTGTCCCCTGATTCTCTATATGCAAAGCAACTGGCTCTATATGTCACTATACACCTCTGCCTTAAAACGCAGCTCAACCAAATCATGCGTGAATACATAGGGGACATTGTGGAGGAACGTCTTGTTTTTAAAAAATATGTATTTTAAAAGGATTTCCAAGAGAGATTTGGCATAGCTTCGGTGAAGCACAACCAAATTTGGTAGGCATAATTAGTGGACTCGGGGAAGAACCTGGATTACTTTGTTTTCGAAAGAAAAAAAACCGGATTACAGAGGGGTGTTCTATTCACTATGTAACTTTAACGCAAAACTGAACCTCACTTCCTGTTTAATGCATATATCTGTTAACATATACGTACTGGCATGAAATCACCCCATAGTGTGGTGTTCCGTTAGTTATAAATATTGCAGTCATTATCTTACTACTATCATTAATAAGATTACCATAATTGATGTCAAGGTTATTTCCAACGTATTAATCAATGAAGTGATATTTAATGCAATCGATCAATAATTCTTATTCCATCAGCAGGTTTTATGGATAACGTTGATGCATTCCCGAGCCGAATGCGATGAATTATCGATCTTAAGAATCGTTTCCCTGTAGTTCATTGATGACATAGTTACGACTAAATCACGTTGGACACACCAGTTCTCGTACGATAACCGAAGTTGACATATACTTACGAGGCAGTATAGTAGGCAATGCCGGAAATCAGATTTGGGGAAAATAATCTTCTCCTAACGTGACGTGTTTCATTTGTTTCAGACCTGCCTGTTATCGAAACGTAAGATGAGAAAATGAACGAAAATACGTTGGTTGGAGACGGAAAGGAAGGAAGAGAGGTGATTTTGCAAGGGTTGGGATCTGGCTGTAAAACCAAATCTTTGTCCGGTGTTGGTGGTCAAGAGAGGGGATATTTTCTCATCTCACGTTCTGTTAACCGACTGGTCTAAAACGTCCGAAACATGTCACGTTAATAGAAGATTATTTCATTTTTGGTGACAGTTTTGGTTTATGGTTTCTAACGTGTCCAACTTTGTACGCTTGTATGGATATATATGTGAAAATATAATAATACTTCTGTTCCTCATATAAATGAATAATCATAGTCCGTTCGTTAACCAGAACTAATGACCTAAATAGGTATTTTAAACTATCTTAAGAAGTAGATGTTTATAAGTAAAATTATCCAACTAATAACAGCGCAAGATTTGATGACTGTTGGCCAAAAGTGACTCAAAAGCACTTAAAAAAATCTATCTTTAGGTGGTGCCTAGTGGTGAGCCCATGGGAATTTAAAAAGTTGTATCCCCCAAATATGTGACCAGGACCACCTAGTGAAACACGCTTAAACACAGACACACGGTCACTCAAATAGATAAGAATTTGTAGCCATTAGGCTGGTTGGTCGAACCGTTCATGGGGCGACGGTGATTCAATTTGTCAATTGTTTTGTTCGTTGGACAATGTTTGCTTTTTGGTTGAGTTATTCGAAATAGAGTGTGTATTGTTCTCGTTTTTATAGTTTTATCTTTTATTACTAAGACTGGTAATGGATATCTCAGTCCTGTATCTTATTACGCGTAATTATCATTTATTCATTAATATTATTTGTATAATCATATTCCGTATAAATGCAGTTTACATTCAATGAAAAGAAAACTGCTTGAAAAAAGAAGGCATAAATAAATGGTCTTAATGAATAACGAGTGTAATTTATTTATGAGATTTGCATTTCATTATTAATATCGTATTACCAAAGCCCTATACACGGCTTGGTCTATTAACCAGCTAGGTAGGCTATAGATTCTTCTCTCTCTGAGGATCTGTGCATCTCTGGGGGTTGTTTCCGGGCTCTCCTGGTCACATTTCTGAGGGTACGACTTTAAAAATTTGTATGAGTATACCATAAGGCATCATCTAATAAACCTTTTTTGTTTTTTCAATAAGTGCATTTTTGGGGTCTCTATGGTCATCTTAGACCAACAATGCTAAAGTTTCGTGCTGGAATTTTCAAGTAGATCTATTTGTTTAGATTATTTTAGATAAAAGAACCATTTTAAAAAATATCTTGATATATATTATGGGCAATTAGTTAACATCCACGCGCAAGCTAAGATGATTCGTTCAGTATAGTTATATATTTTCTTACTACAGTAACCGAGGGATTAAAAACAATCATAACTTTTATAATATTTATAAATTTTCTGTTTTCTCTTTCTCAGATATGTAAAGGAACCGTCGGGAATTCATTGTAGAAAAGTACACAACTGAACAACTAAATAAAATAAAAGAATTTCATTTCGAGTGCCTTTAATGTTAATCCAAGGAGCATATTCACGTTATTTGAATGTAATGACTCTGTCATCTGAGTCCATGATTCATTGTTTGTTTGCGCTTTTTCGATCATTGGGCTCCGTTAGTGTTCACGCATGAATAGGGAGACCATGTTCAGTTCCAAATTGCTGAAAATCGTATTAATGTCCAGAGAAGCAGATATCCTTTGAAATGTTATGCAGAATGTTATCAAAAGTCCAATAATTTGTGGAGTTAAGAACGGCAGGCACTTGAAAGAAACAATTTTATCTACATAGGTTAATTAAATACTCTTTATTCAAATTATTAATTTGTTGAAAACAATTTAAAGAAATCATTAAAACTGGGAAGATATGAATATTCTGAACCCCTTTGAGAATTATGCGTCATAACCATTAGCCTTCAAGTCTCTGTTGTCGGGAATATACGACCGAGATCTGCTGGATCTCTCTACCATGGGTGTTGCGGAGCCATAACTTTCTGAACTTGTCTAATTCGTCACGCCATCTCATAATTTGTTAGCCACATTTTCGGATACGATCTCAGGGGATCAACTTTGTGAATCGTAATATCCAGCAGTTGGATGACATTTTTGAAACATGGCCAGTCCACTGTTGTCTGTACCTTTTACTTTAATTTTGACATTTCAATTGCTTTTTATCGCAATTCACAAACACCGGATTTTCTTCGATCGTGAGTAAATGAACATTGTGGTAGAAGCAGATTTTCTTAATGTGGTATGAGGAGATATCCGAAGGCTGGGTTCAATCGGGAAACTTGATTTGATAATCCATGTTGATTGTAATCAATCCACTATTCAAAATTCACGTTCTTTGTTTTTTCAGTACGTTCACATTTTATTGTCGATGACACGTCGTCATTTTCACTCAAGATTTGAAAGCGCTGAAGTGGTCCTCATTTCGGACGAATAAAAAAATTGAGATATACTGATTAGCCAGAAGGCTTTTCTGTCAACTTTCTTCACAACATCTTAACGGATCTATATCAATTTTTCACATTCACACACACATATATATATGAGCGTGAAAATTTGATGTTATTAATTATACATACATATATATATATATATATATATATATATATATATATATATATATATATAATTAATGATTGTGTAATCCACAGACAGCTGTGTCGTTATTACAACTCTTCAGTGTAGCCATAGACTATCCAACAACCAGTGCCACGAGGTATGATTGAAACCTTCGCTTCAGACACAGAGGCAGACAATTTTTTCCCTGCCTTACGCGGAACTGGACGGTCAGTAGGACTAAGCAATGTATATTTACTTACACATATTTCCCCGTTTACCAAAGTACTCTGTTCCGGAGCTGGGAGGGCGTCGCATATAGCAGTAATAGACGGATATATATATATATATATACATAGATATATATATATCAATAATATACATATCTTAATAATAACTACATACATATGTATATATATATCTATATATCTATTTCTTAATAATAATAATTATATACAAATATATATGTATACATATATATCTATTTCTAAATAATACTCACATATATACATATATTTCTTAATATCAATTATATATATATATATATATATATATATATAATGCTCCAATAATATATAGGTATGCATTGTTTGTACTTGTTCCGCGTAAAGAGTATATTTACACATGGGTGTGCAGTTCTTCTAAAGAAAAAGTTCGACACACTTCTCCCCACTCTTTATACAGGCCGGTATAGTATTTCAATAAAAGATTAAAGGAGTACTTGCACTTATACGCAAAAGCTTCGGTCGACAAACAAAAAAAAAAGGGGGGCGAAATTATTATGTAAAAAAAAAGAGAACTTATTCCTTTTTTTTTTTCTGTCGGCTTCCCATAAAAATATATAATTTATTTCTACCTCTTCTGCCTGAGTGATTTATTAGTCACACTCATGTTCCAGAAGAGTGCCCAAGAGCTCCCGTGATTTATCTCCCCTAGTTTTTTTTTCTCTCGACGACGAGGGGGGAAATGTCGGTTAAACATGAAAGAAGATGTAAACAGATGGAATGTGAGACTAAATGTGCGATGGATTGTAGATAAATAATAATTATTAGAATAGACAAGTAAAAGAATGATAGACTGAATAGTGTGAAGTGAATTTTTATGAAAGAAAACAAACTATGTATAGAAGAAATTGTCTACCCAAAGTGTCACCATCAACAAAGTCTCTTAGAATAAAGCGTGAAGCTCTTCAGTTTGTTACTATGGTCGCTCAATATAAAAACTGTCACACAACCCACGTCTTTTGGCAGTATGCCGTGTTGGGGTAATCAATTAAAAAAATCGAAAAGCGGCTGATCGATATATGAGTATCCTCTTTCAATGTTTCTCCCCCAAACAAGCGTGAAAGCTGCTGGCCACAAACTAAGGGATCATTTCAAAATATACTTACATTATAAGTTGAACCCTCTTATCTTTTAGGTGCAGGGATTTTAGGAAAATGAATGAACTTTTTTTTCCTGGAAGTAGTAAGGTTTAAATGTTTAAATTATCAGCCCCCCCCAGGTTCATGGATGCAGCCTGTGTGTATGATACATACATGGCTATATTCAGTTTAAAACTGAGGAAACCTATGTTGACGCTTTCCAATCATCAAAACTGAAAAAGAAGGACAATGATGGAGTCGTTATTGGTAAGTGAATCTCTGAAAATATATGTATATATTAGAAATCGTCACCCAAATATATATATATATATATATATATATAATGTGTACTTTAGAGAGTGAGACAGACTCGGGAGTGAAGTTTCTGGTGGTAAGGTTTTATTAATCCTTATATGTCAATAGTCCATATATGTTTCGGGATTTCTCCCATCATCAGTGGTGCGTGTTGTGTGAGTGTGAATTAAAATGTACCATGTGGAACCAGAGTCCACTGCCAGCGGCTATGCATTGTGGGTAAGTTTTGTTGTCAGGGCTACTAGAGGCCTCATGCTGAATGTAAGAATGACCAGCAGGTATTGGGATTTTGGTAAAGCAGCAGCAATTGGACTTGGGGAGGGCAGAGTGTGTCAAGGTAGGGGGTAGTGTTGTGGAGGTGGATTTTTTAGTATGTTTGGGATAGTGTAGAAGGAGGGGTGGTGGGGTCAAGGAGCTACATAGGTATCAACCTTAAAAGTTACTGAAAATGTTTTGGCTTTGATTTGGACAGGGGTTGTAACAGGCTAAGGTGAAGTTTTTCCTATGGGTCTAGGTGACTTTGAAGCTTCCATTATTGAATGTGTCTAAGATGTGGGTGTGAGGATATTAATGGTAGGAGTTGTGTGTATTAGTGTTCTGTGTGGTGAGGGTTGTTCAGTTTAGTATTTAATCCATTGGGATATAGGGTTTTAAGTTTGTTGATCCACCCCAAAGTGGGCTCTAAGTTTGATCCTTCTGAAGAAGTCATAGAGATCTTTGTTGAGGGTGTGATGTATATATATATATATATATATATATATATATATATATATATATATATATATATTATAAACTGTCAACTAAAACTCTCAATATCAGTATAGTCAACATCCACATACGTTTCTTCAGTTTTTAAGAGGGTGTAGCTGGTTGACTCTCTATGTATGTGTCACGCTTACAGGCCTCACCAATGGAGCTAGAGGTCTGAAAAAAATCAAACAATTACTCTTTGACCAGAAGAAAAAAGTTCTTTTGCTTTTTGAAAATCCTCTTCTTTTTTTGGGGGGGGGGGGATTCTAAATCAAATTTATGCTAAATTGGTCCCTTTGTTTGTATCTGGCTATGTTCATTTTTTTTTGAAGATTCGAACTTGTTTTAGTGATCACTCTCCAACCAGAGGCAAAATCAGTGATTCCATTTTTGATTGATCACCCCAAACATTACATGTTGTCAAAAGATATTGGTCTCTTAGTGGCTTCTTTTGAGTGGCTAACCAGACCTGTATTAGCTTTTGTATCGAGACTTGTATCCGAAAATGACAGCAGTGAAAAAGCAGATATAAAAGAAAAAAAAAGCCGAACTGCTTCAGGGTCAAACACCGCTCCAACTTCTATCCCAACTTTGTTTGACCCTGCAGCAACCAGGTTTGTTCAGCTTTACTCTTTTGTTTCAGAAATAATCTACAGAATGAAATTTGAACTAATTCCACTCTCTGTACAGTTCCAGCTTTTAATAAATGAAATTATCATTTATCCATTTACTTAAACGCCGTGGTCTCACGACAGGATGTTACCTTAAACCCCAGATCTTTTTTGCATTGATAACCACTTGGGAAAAGAACCCCCACAAAACGTAACATTATGGTCTCTCTTCGAGATCACTTTGATGAATCTATGAGTAATCTGTTTCTAATTTTGACAAGGGTCATTAACATTCAAAGAGTTTTTCCCTCGAGAACTGCAGATCAAAACAACGACAGTGTACAACCCTGTCCGCTGACTAATATATCAGGCAAATGGTAACTTCGAACAATTTGCTGAGAAATCGTGGTGATCGTACATGGAGAGAAATTTCTCCAATTTTAGTTTTATTTCTCCAACAGACACTTCGGTCCGAATCATTTCACGAACGACCGAAAATGATTCAAAGAGTTGTTTTTTTCGAACAATTGATCTCTTTCTTGCTATTTATGTTGTTCTTACGACGTTTTGGCCGATGCATTCTACAGACTTCTCCCGATGCAATTTGTGATTCCCGTACAGAAAGACAACCTCTTTTTCTGGTGTCTTTCTCTGGTAGTATCAAGTAAAAAGACTGGTATCGAACAGAAAATTTAAGCGTTAACAGAAACACTTATAAATTAAGTGATAACACGTTGATCATCTTGCAACAAGCTGTACTTCTCGTGGTGTAACTTAATTTAAAAGCGTCGGTATAAACCTATATATGTGTAAAGTTAGATTTTTCAACCGATTTTAGTATATTTAGAAATATGGATCAAATAGAATTATATTCAGATGGTGGTGCCAATTTATTCGTAAAAAACCTGAAAGCATATTTCGTATCATCTTGAGAATATTCATATGCAATTTGATATTTTGGCAATTTTTAGGATAGATTAGATATATGCCGACAAAAATAGTTTTCTGATACCCTTTGACAGAGTAATATAACGAATTTGCCGTTATAACGGGTCAGTTTTATCCGGAGTGTATTATTAACCCATTTATGTCTAAAGTCAGATTTTCAGCCGATTTTGGTATATTTAGAAATATGGGGCAAATGAATGTCTACTCGGATGGTCCTATCGACTCAAACCCCACGGGGACAGGATGAGACACAAGGTCGGTTTAATGTTGAGGTACTTCATATGTGAACGTGCGGGTAGGATCTTCTAAAAAAATTGTCTTTAGTCCTCGCAACTAATGTCGCAAGTACATAAGAGCGTTGGTATTTAAGAGTTTTATTTATGCATTTTTAGTTCTTTTATAGATCAATAAAAATTTGAGTTGAAAACTGGGGGCAAATTTGAGTTTATGACTGGAGACAAATCCTGAGCTACTAGGACTCTACCACCCAGAGCAGTACTAGGCCTGGGGGGGGGGGTTAAAATCCAATCACTCAAGGAACCACATCTGCGTCCATCTGATCTTAAATACATTCAGATCGTAATCCAAATTCATTTGAAAAAAGAAGACTGAAAGCAAGTTTCTTATCATCTTGAGACTTTTCATACGTAATTTGATATACTTTCTTTCGTAAGCGTTATTTTCAATGACAATTATTTTAGGATGAACAAAATATGGACCTATAGGTACGTATGGGTTTAAACAGTAATAACGCCCGTGGATACTACTAAGCGTTAGAATGGATTCGCCGTTATAACGAGTGGATTTTATACGAAATGTATTACTAACCCATTAATGCCTAGTCAGATTTTCCTACCGTTTTGGTATAATTAGAAATATGGTGTAAATGAAAGTATATTAGCATGGTAATGCAAATTTATTTGTAAAAGAACTGAAAGCCCGTTTCTTACCATCTTTAGAGTGTTCGTATGTAATCTGATTTTTTGGCAATTTTTAGGATGGACTAAATATAGGCCTATAGGATTATTTCGTATTATTTTATATAATGAGAAACTAATAAAGCCGACAAAAACAGTTTTCCGTTACCCTTTGACTGTCTAATACAATGAATTTGTCATTTAACGGGTGGATCTTATACCAAGTGTATTATTAACCCATTAATGCCTGAAGTCAGATTTTCCAACCGTTTTGGTATAATTAGAAATATAGTGTAAATGGTAATGCAAATTTATTGGTAAATAAAACTGAAAACATGTTCTTTGTCATCTTGAGATAGTTCAGATTTAATTTGGTCTCCTTTTTTTCGCTAATATATTTTCTTAGAGAAATTATTTAGGTTAGACTAGATAAAGGCCTACAGCTATATACAGGTTAACGCTTAAATTCTTTTTTGTGATACTGTTTTTTTTCCGTAATACTGAAAGATAGAGAAAAAAGAGACCCTATTTCTCTTCGGATATTACATATTAAATCTAATCAGCCGAAATTTCACATAAGTAATATAAGGTGAAGCGTCAATTTTTCAAGAGACACATCTAATAATATATGAAGGACTGTTTCTGTTATATGTAGGTTTATTGATCCTTGAAAGTCTCAAGTCTGACCAAGACCAGGACTTCATTCTAACGAGCTTTTATGACCCCTTGGCAGGATGAAAGTCCACCAAAGGGGTATCTTCGCCCTAATAACACAGCTTAGAGTGTACCCAATTAGCTGCTGAGTGCGCAGGGAAACGTGTCCCAATGAAGAGTTTTTCACATACAGTTTCCTAACCATTATAGTATCTGAGGGTATGAACAACACAAGCAAGGACTTTGTTTTCCCGATAAACTCCTTGAATTATAATTAATGTCTCGAGAAATTATTTGTACCGACTGATGGGCTTGCCTCTGTTTGATTAATCTAACTATAATTGGAGAAATCTGTGTGTGTCGGTGCACATCGATTACTTGACAACAGGCCATTGTACGGAGTTGGCATTCACCATATATATTAGTCAGTACAGAAGGATAGTGCAGTGTTGAGTTTGAAGCATCTTAGTTCAGCACTTCTCGATAAATCTGATAAAATAAATAAAGAGATAAAGATCACAGACATCTCTTCATGGTCTCAATAAATCATCTTCTTTGACTTCTGCTCTTCAGAATTATCTGAATTCAGATATTTTACATCAAAATTGACAACGCTGAAGAGAGAAGTAACCGGTATATTTCGAAGCCGGAGTTTCGTACGACAAATGGAAAAATTATTATAATAATTATTATAATTATGACAAATTGCCCTACACATCACGAAGTCTGGCCCCTTCAAAACATGCACCCTTTGAACGGGGGCTGTCCTAGATTTTGTTTACAGCTTATTCCCTCTCTCATTATTGAAAGAATCGATATATCCATCGATTACAATTCTTTCTATTCAGAGTGAAAAAAAGATCAAATGAAATAGAAATGAATGAAAACAGGTTTGGTTAATAACCTAACAGAAACAATCACAGGAATAACGCCATTTAGCAGCATACCATGTGAAGGGTGATCAATTGAAAAATTTGAGGAGACAGTAAGAAATAGACGAGTTACTTCTCTCACCTTTTGCTGGATATAGATCACTAAAAAAAAAGAAAATGGACACAAACTCAGGGATCAATCTAGCATTAACTTACATTGAAAATTGAACCCCCATTTAGGAGGGTTCATAAACAAATAAACGTTTTTCTAGACATAATAAGAAGTAAATAATGAAAATTTCAGCCCTGTAGTTCCATTGGTGCGGCCTGTACGCGTGATACATTGCCAACTAGCTGGATCAACTTGAAAACTGAAGAAACCTTTTTTCACAGTCTGGGTGACAATTTACGATGACGATTTCTAACATATAGTTTGTGGAATATATAGGTCTGTCCAGAAAGTATCCAGCCATTTAACATTAACGAAAAAAAAAATTGATGAGCCTACCTCCTAATCATCTTGTATCCAGTGTGCTAGATGGATTCAGGTGACGAGCATAATGAACAGTGTCTACATGAATATAATGGAAATTGAAACAATGATACAGTAAAATGGAAAATATTAAAACAAACACGCATATGCCAGAAGTTTGAAATCCCATGTTACCTATGTCTAAATGAAAAAATTGAAATCTTCACTTTTACCGAAGGAATATTGTGTAATATAACTCCAAGATTGATACTCTAGTCGAGCATTTTCACGGATATTATTTCTTAGAGTTACCCTAATGGAAAAATTTAACATCCAACAGTTCTCCATCCCTAGCAAACAACATTACCTAATACAGTTACTGGAAAAAAAAAACAGTATATTTTATCAGGCAACAAGAAGTTGAAAGTTTATTTCTACATTAACTAACACAGAAAGCAAAACAGATTTTTTTCGGCTTCAAAACACAAAAAAGCCCATCACCAAGATCACATTATAAAAAAACATTTCAGCCTGTACTAGAGAAAAATTAGACAAGGAAATAGAACAAATCAACAAATCAAACAACATATTCGTGAAAGGATACAAGACTAACATTATATATGAAATGAATAACTGAACCTACAACCAACTCCTTAGCAACAACTACACATAAATCTACAAAAATATTAATCACTACGAACAACAACAACTATGAAGCAACTATAAATAAAGAAAGCAAGGAATCACTGACAAATAAAACATCAGTAATAGGGTAAGAAAACTAAAAAAAAAAGAAGTTTACATACTTATGAAGGACCACAAACCAGATTTCATAAACAATCCCAGCCAGTAGGCTAATAAACTCAACTAAATCCCAAATAGGGAAAATCAGTAAGAAGATATTAGAAGACATGAACTACAGCATCAAGTAACAACTACAACAAAACCAATGGATAAACATAAATGAGGCTATTATATGGTTTAGAAACATTAAACAAGGAAAAAATATTTGTACTTTTGTGCAGTTCGATAATATGGTCTTCTGTCCTTCAATATCCAAACGAATCTTTGAGGAAGCCATGGATTTCGTCAACATCAATAACAAAGATAGGGAAATAATCAAACACTGTCAACGGACGGTACTGTACAACAACCAAGAATAATTAACTAAAAAACCGAAGTCTGCGGTTTTGATGTTACTACAGGTAGTCTCGACTCAGCTGAGATGTCAGACTTGATCGAATTGTGTATTTTGTATAACCTCATCAGAAAATAAACTCTAAAAATATAGGAATATACCAGGAGGACGGCCTACTGATTGTAGAAAACAGAGACAAGAGAATAACCCCCTGACCCTGCCTCGCACAGACCCAACTCATTTCAAACCAAATATCACCTTCAATTACACATATACAAACACTTCCCCTCTCACTCCTTCCAAACAACCATACACAGAAATATATACATTCTCCTCTTCAGCATCGAAATGTAAACAGCATATTTTTCTCTGTGAAACCGCTGTAAATATTTTTCTCTGAAAAAGATGGCTGACCCCCGTCGAAATGCAACGGAGTACGTCAATAAAATAATGAGAAAATTTCGAGATGTAAAACGTATCTCTTGAGATTTCTTCTCCTCCTCCCAGTTGTCATTTTCATCTACATTCTATTCGATAACTTCACATCCACAATACAAATATATCTATCCGTCTATCTATGTTTATTCAAATCTATCTATCTATCTATCTATATATATATATATATATAGTTTTTTTCCTCATCAATCAATCTATCTATTTCCCTTTGTTTACGCCTATCTATTTATCTATCTCAACTGACAACTCACCGAGCCACATTTTTATTTATCACTGATTCCATTGTATTTGCGACAACAAAATCAATTGTCAGTGACTTAATGGTCCATTTCTGTCTGTTTTAGACAAACAATAGTTCCATATGCGGGGCTAATAACTCCGTTATCTGGACACGTCCGGACATGATAATCTACTGACATGATCTGTGGATGATTTGCATGGAAAAAAGGAGTATCAGACAGATAGAACTTTATTACTATAGATGAAATACATACAGAAAACTTGTAGATACTTGTCTGAATTTCCACCGGGAGCAGTAGCTGTTGTTCGTGAGCGGAGACGGCTGCTGTCAAATCAATTTACATTCAATTTTTGTATCAATGAATGCGTAAAATATATAAATACTAGGATATACCTGTCCAAAATGACGGGCTTATTTATGTATGGATCGGCACCGAGGAACTAAAAGCTGTTGGGTAATTCTTTTTTAATAAAAGTAACGTAACTCTTAGTTTTTTTCTTATAGTTTCGACTCAACTCAAGCTATTTTCATATAGGATCAGACGTCTTGAGTCTGAAGAGTTTTATGACGTAATCTGTAACGTAATTGTTATGTCATGCTAGGAAGTTCAATTAACCAGTGATATGCATTAGTGACAAACAGACAGGAAATTTATATATAAGCTCATTATATAGTTAGACTAATTTTACTGTAATATGGAACAAGGGAAGGAACAAATTTTGTTCAAAAACTGCGACGTTATACATACAATATTTAGTAAGTTGTATGTACAATATTTAGTAAGTTGTACGTATAATATCTACAGAGTTAATTCCCCCTGACATGAATAACCATTGTATCAGAGATTAAACAAAATATGCAGTATAATTCATTGAAAAATTCAAAAGTTATGAATTAACACGCATGATGTTTACAAGAGGATTAATACCCATGAAAACATTCATAGATCAATTTGAATTTCTACGAAATGATTTTTAAGGAAAAAAAAAAATGAATTTGTTACTGTTCATAGTTTTGATTGGTAGATAGGACGTATTTTCATCAGCAAAATTTTTACCTCCGGGTGGAGAAATTCACTGTCACAGACAGAAAAACAAAAAAAGGTAACATTGCTCTTTACACACCTATTTCTTTTTCTTATGATTTACTCGTTGGAATCAAAATCACGCATAATTTTGGATTTTTTTTAGAAAAAAAAAATACTGAATTCATTCACCAGGAAGAACATAAAGTTTAGAACGATTGGTAAAGAGTACACTTATCAGCAAAATTTCAACTCCCACGTCCCAGTGAAAGAGTCGAATGTCACGGATACTCTTCACCAAGAAAATACCATTCATCATTAGAGAAGATATATTGATAGCCAAGATGATTATGTATTCTGAAGAGATATACAAACAACAAAGAAACTGTTGTTAACAATAAGAAAGAGAAAGTTGGAATTTTGGAGGACAGATAATGAGGAAAGAAATCCTGCAGGGACGTGACTTGTGAAGAAGATAATGTGCCAAAATAATTTGGTCATAAGAGACAATTTTAAGAGAATCCGCCCGGGGACAACTCTTAGATATTAACGAAAATTTATCATAGAGATACGAACGGACTTTTTTCTCATTCTAATAGATGAATACATTTTTTACGAAAAAATATACTTTTTATACTTTTTAAAAAAATTGTCATATATTCAATACAAAAGTCGCTTTAATCATCTTCAGAGATGGATATCAGAGTGGAGTTTGACTCTACAGGTGCCAGCCATGTTTCTGACTACCAACATCATTTGAACACAATTGCTGGTTCTGGTTTGTTCGTTTGTTCTGAAAACTCAAATGGCAATGGGCTGGCCATGTTGCAAATGGCAAACAAATGCTGAACATCGTGGCACATAACTGGGATCCACAGAAATCATGTGTGAAAATACGAACGGTAAAATATGAGATGCTGTGACGAACTAGACAAGTTCAGAGAGGAGTGGCTCCGCGACGTCTATGATAGCGAGGCCTGGAGAATCTTGGGAAGGTCTATGTCCAACGACGGTTGCAGTTGCTGATGGTGAGAATTTGTAATTTTGCACATAGACAACCCCCCAATGAATAAGGGAAACGTCTTTTATTTGTTTTCTTTTGAGCTCAAAATACGTTTTTTGTTGGGATGGTGGGTAAATTTCCGATGTAAATTTATACTATATTGGCCCCTTGTGTCGAGCAGCATTCACACTAGTTTCATCTTTTTTTTTAATCAGACTCTTTAGAATCCAACAAAAGGTGTAAGTAACTAAACCATTTAACATCCCTGTTCGAAATGTTTAATTGAGCATCCCCAATACGGTATACTGAAAGACGTGATGGTTTCTATTGAGTAACTAAGCAGATCTGGATCTTTTTTTATTATGAACTTATGATTGAAACTATACTGGTTGTATTTTCATCAAGGTGAATTAATTCTACCACTATCACTGCTTTGAATTTACGGGGAGAAAATCAGCATGCATAGATGGCGATGATTCATAATTTCCCTTGGCTTGCCGAAAGACGTCAGTCACGAGTGGCTAACCAAACCTGTATTTATCTATATTCATTTATCTTTATTTTTCAGCGTGCATGACTTGTGTCTGGTGCCTCAAACCACTCAGCAACAACCTCATCGGAGATAAAAATACAAAGATCGAAATCGGAGGTACAGATCTGGAGAGAGTGGACATCTACAACTACGTTGGACAACAAATCACCATGAGACCCTCAAAAGAAGAAGAAATCAAGCAAAGAATCACTCTAAGGTGGCAAGCCTTCTGCAGAGCGAGCTAAACCTTAAAAAATAAGAAGATCCCACTGATCCGAAAAAAAAAGGTGTACAACCGATGCATTCTCCCAATAGTAACTTATGGAGCTGAAACATAGAACCTAACCAAGAGACAGACCTGCGAATTGAGAACCATGCAACGCATACATGAAAGGATTATGCACAACCTTACAAGGAGAGACCACAGGACAGCACAGTATATCCGGAGAAAAACAGGAATCAGGGACAACATAAAATCTATCAGAAAACTTAGATGGCAATGGGAAGGCCATGTTACAAGAATGGCGGACAACTGATGGACATCGCAACTCACGACATGGATCCCCAGAGATCACATGCGCTACCGAGGCTGGCTGAATATTAGATGGAGAGACGAGCTAGACAAATTCAGAAAGTACTGGCTCTGCTATGCCAATGATAAAGAAGTAAGGCGAATCCTAGGGAAGGTCTATGTCCAACGACAGACGTTGAAAGACTGATGATGATCATGATTAATGATGATAATTATGATTTTTAAGAATATGGCGTTAGCTGAGGTAGTTAAAAAAACAAACAGACAAACAAGAAACCCATCAGTAGCTATCGGAATACAGGGGTACCCCGTTAAAATATGAATGTTGGGGTCCAAGGAATACAAAACCTCGTTATTACAAACCTGCAAAATTTAGCTTTTTGCTAGATATAGCTATTTTGGAGCTATATCGATATGTTTGGCCCCACTGCCCGCTTGAGTTATAACACGACACGTGCTATAATTAATTGCGTTATAATAAGGGAGAACTGCACTTTTTACTAATAAAAATCAATAACAAATCAACAAAACAGACCAATTTGCTCGCTTTCAAACATGAGCTACTAAAATAGATGAAGTTGTTTTGTAGTTAAATATAGCTATTTCGGAGCTATATTGATATTTTTGGTTCGACCATCTACGCACGTTATAACGCAAACAGTGCTATTACGGGCCGCGTTATAACAAGGGTGAACTGTACTTTTTTTTATTTAATGAAAATCAATAACAAACCAACAAAACAGACTAATTTGACCGCTTTTAGACATGAACTGCTAAAGAAATAACTCATCTCACCCACCTGAACCCCATCCGAACCCTCTCAAAAATTTATGCATTGTTTGCGTATTATTCACGTGGAGTTGTTCAATATTGCTTTGAACTCGCATCAACCATAAAATAGATGATAGCCTCCGCAAAAAGGAGACACTGATTCCATAAACAACACGTGACTCAACGATTGTCCCTTCCCTCAGTACCGTCCCTCCTCCGCCCTCGCCCTCCCCCTGCATTCTTCCCTAGTTTTTCTTTCGTTTACTCGGGAGAGAGATCGATGGAAATCAAGTGATTCAATTCTGTCCCTGCCGTCAGCAATTGGAGGGAAAAACAGAGACAAATAGACAACAATAAACTTAAAATGATCGACAAAAGGGACAAATCACACGAGGAAATATAAATGACAAAAACAAACGCACACAAATATATATATATATACACACATATATATATATATATATATATATATATATATATATATATATATATATATATGTGTGTGTGTGTGTGTGTGTGTGTGTGTGTGTAAAAGGTTGACAATGAGGAAAAGGAGAAAGGCTTGAAACTAATTAGTACATCTCATTTTTTATATTAAAATGTGATTGCCCACGTATTTTTCATTCGTCTTCCTTGGAGCTTAGAAACGAAAGTTTAGTTTGAGAAAAAAAAGGGGGGCACAACAACAGAAATGCCCGGATAGTAGTGAGATAAAGAAATTGTTGTGATTTGTATAAGTAGAGAAAGGGAGGTTTTTATAACTGTAAATGAGGGAATAGGTTTGATATGAATGAGGTTCCTTAACAAGGGGGATGTTCTTTTTAGTATATAAGGTCGTCTTAGGGTAGGAAATAGTTAGTATTGAAAGTGTTCGGGATTTGGGGATATAAAGAGAATCATTGGATGGTAAAGGGTCCATGAAAATGTGCGTATTTCGTTTCTAAGCTCTGATGAAGCCCTATACGGGTAAAACATACGTAAGCAATTACATTTTAAAACACAAAATTGAGATGTACTTATTAGTTTCAAGTCTTTTTCCTTTTACACATTGTCAACCTTTCCCACATAGTTAATTTTTCTACAACATCTTCATATATACATATGCATGTGTTACTTACAGTTGAAGAATGAAAAATGGATACAAACACCGACATCAGCAATAGCAGAAAATGTTAAACTTCGCGCTAAAACAATCATTCTTGAAAATGACAAATGATGGTAGAAGGACCTCGAATTCACTATTTCAGAGTTTGGAAAACTTTTTACATTGTTTTGAACTTGTTTTTGAAACAGCTGGCTCAGAAAACAAGAAAAAAAGCAAAACAACAAAAAAATAGACAATTTTTTTTGCGTCGTTTTCAATAAAATATGTAATATATAAATTTGGTGCCTTCACACACAGAGACATGCGTACGCACGTAAGCACACACACATTCATCAACTTGGGGAGGGGGAAAACAGAGACAAATATACGAGAATAAATGGAAAATCATAGTCGAAAGAGACAAATCCCAGAAAGAGATAAGAATGACAAAAACATAAACACACAATTACAATGCAGTGCTAAGGAGATTTAAAACAATCAGGACTTTTTCCATTTTGATATTTTGTATTTTTCTTCTCCTCATACATATAAAGAACCCTTGGGAATTCTTTGTGGAAAAGTACACATCTAAGCAACTAACTAAAACAATACAATGTTACTTCAAGTACCTTTAACGTTAATCCAAGGAGCATATTTCTCGTTCATCCATCGCGGAAAGGCCTACATCTCCGGCGTTGGTATAGATAGTCACATGAAAGAGCCTGCAAAATCAAACCTTCACAAATCATCGTTTATGAAACCAAGTCCTGATATAGGGTTTGTGTAAAAGATGAGAAACTAAAACTGTTGATATCTCTTGTCTTTCCTCTCCCCAGATATATAAAAGGGCTCGTGGGGATTCATCTGGGAAAAGTACACAACTGAGGAGCGAACTGAAATAATAGAATATTTACTTTGAATAACTTTATCTATTTCACGTTACAATACCTAAAAGATGTTGGTCACGTGACGGTTCCTCCTAAACCTAGTAATCTATTAACATTCATTTAGTCTTTTTTATTGGTGTGCGGCATTAGCAGAGTTGTGCACTCTCTGAGTGCTTTTTTTTGTTTAAAATAAAGACATCTGACCAGCAGCTGTCGGAATACAGGAGTACCCCGATAAAACGTGCGCTTTGGGGTCCACGAAAGATAAAATAGCGTTATAACCAAACCAAGATCATTTTACCTACTTTGTAGCTAAATATAACTATTTAGCATTTGATATAGTTCTTTTTTTTCTGGTACTAGATTATTATCTCTGGGTTCATTCATCCGCGTTATAACGCGAGTGTGTTATAATGGTCTCAGATGAGTGACTAACTAAACCTTCATATGATTTACAATAGAAGATTAAAAAACATAGATACGAACGTTAACTTCAGAAATGTCTGAATTGTTGAATGCCCTGTAAAAAAGATCATTATTGAAAATGACTACTGGGGGTGGAAAGACCTCGAATTTACAATTTCAGAGACGATTGAGTGGGGAGGGGCAAATTAAATTCCGCTAAGGCTTAGGCTGGTTCA
This sequence comes from Thysanoteuthis rhombus, assembly GCA_963457665.1. Taxonomy (NCBI): domain Eukaryota; kingdom Metazoa; phylum Mollusca; class Cephalopoda; order Oegopsida; family Thysanoteuthidae; genus Thysanoteuthis; species Thysanoteuthis major. The sequence continues at coordinate 7,350,573 of OY735239.1, read as the reverse complement.
CTGCAGGGATGCGTGTTTCATTGATTGGGAAAAAACATATTCCAGATTGGGTAAACAGAGTCAAAAAGGAGCTAACATTGAAACACTAAAAATGATAAAAAGACGGGTCTGGTTAGTCACTCAAGAGAAACCGTCACGAAACCAACGTCTCTGAGCAGCAAGTCTTGTTGGGGGGTGATCAATTAAAAAAATGGAAGAACGGGTGATCAATGAATAAGTTACTTCTCTCGCTTTTTGCATTGACAGTGGTCACTACTGAGTCCTAATTTTGAAGAAAACGACAGGGTGAAAAGTGGATCAGTTTTGCATTTAACTTACATTGTAAATTGAATCCCTCATTAAAAAATATATTTAGAGAGAAGATTAGAAGAAAAAAACAAAAAAAATGTTATTTTTTTACATGATAAAGAGTGAATGCTAAAATTTTCAGCCCTGTAGCTCTATTGGTGCAGCCTGTACGTGTGATACACAACCAATGAACGAGCCAGCCAGCCAGCCAGCCAAACTAACGCAAAAACATTTTTTGTGACAGTTTTAGTTGATGGTCTCTAAAGAACGAATTGAGAAAATAGAAAAAACGTTTGAGAAAAGCAGAATATTACAGAAAAATGCTGAAAAATAAAAATAAAGAATAAAAAAATGTAGCGAGAAAAATACAAAAAATATCCAGGAAAAAAACAAATGACTTCCCTCTCCCCCAAAACAGACACACACACACACACACACACACACACACACACACACACACAAAACAACCAAAAAAAAACAAACAATGAAGGTGGGATAAAGTAATATAGAGTGATCATAAAAATTTCCGACTGAAAATACATCAAGCAGATGTAACAGAGGTAGGCTGTTGAGTTGTGAGTATTTTAGAAATTCTTTTCTTCCATATCTATGTGGTAAACTACGTTTTTTTGATAAGTTGTTTTTAATCATGTTAATAGAAATACAGTCCGCTGTTTCTTTCTATCAGGAGTTCCATAAATCCATCTCTAATACCTTGGTGGTGATCCATTCGGTATTTGTGACTGTGACCTCTGTTTGTGGTTACTCGGCCAAGCTGCGGGGTCTCTGTTTCCCCGGGGCAGCACTGCTCCATTGCACTTAAAGGAGCCGGTCCCCTGGAGGACACTTCCGTGGCAGACGTTGTCTAGCCATCACGATGAGCTTTTCAACGGTAGCCGCGTCGGCTGGGGCCATTTTTCGAAGGGTTGCTCCTATTTCTTCCCACGTTAAGCCCGACCTTGTGTCACATATTGCCGTGGTGGGACAGTGATTAAATAGCACGTACCTCTGTTTGTGGTTCTCAGCGTTCTTTATAGCATCAATTTACTCTGCATGTCTTACAATGAGTAAGGCTTGACCAATCTCTTTTTTTGGCTCGGATCAAAGTCTGGTATCCGTTCCTGGGCTTTGCCCGAGGAGCTGGTACTGATATTTGACAGCCAAATGGGCCAGAGGTTGGGTGACGGGTGTGCTCAAGACCGAGTGCGCAGGTGCAATGTTGTAGTCAGTGAGAGGACACTTGGGTTGCACATTGCTAGGTGCATTGGGAACCTTTGGACTCGTCCTTGGGTTCTTCCATCATTACTCAGCCCGGCTGCGGAGAAGCCGTTTGCCTCTGGGCGGCGCTGTGCCATTGCATTATGAGGGGCGGGTCAGGCTCCTCCTGACGTCTTTGCAACTTCGGGTGCGAAGACTGATTCAATTTTTAATTGGTGCTACACTTACCCACATTAAACTGACCTTGTGTTGCATCTTGCTCTAGTGGGAACGCGAATAAATAGATGCTCAACTCCACCTTTTTTCAGCCTGTTGGCTCTGATCAGGGTGTAGTATCTACACCATGGCATTTCCGAAGGTGTAGAGTCTGCTCCAAAACATCCGATGGTTGACGTGGTGGGTCAGTCCAGGTGCTCCAGTGCAATGTCGTCACCAATTAGGGATACTGAGGTTTGGCATTGCTAAGCGCATCGAGGCCTATGTACTCGTCCTAGGTTTTCATATTACTCGGCCCAGTCACGGGAGAGAAGTTCGCCTTGGAGCGGTGCTATCCCATTGCATTTGAAGGGATGGGTCAGGCTTGTCCTGACGCCTTCGTGACTTTGGTTGGGGGGACTGGAGCAATTTTTGTGTGCTCCATCTTACCTCATTAAAATGACCTTGTGTCACATCTCACCTTTGTGGGAGCACAAGTAAATAGGATGCTCAACCTCACACGGGGAGATCACAAGACAACACAATATACCAGCGGAAAAAAAAAGAAGTTAGGGACATCATAGAATCTATTAGAAAACTCAAATGGCAATGGGTTGGTCATGTTGCAAGAATGGCAAACAACCGATGGACATTACAACTCGTAACATGGATCCTTGCGCAACCGAGGCTGGCAGAACACAAGATGGAGAGACGAACTAAACAAGTTCGAAAAGTATTGGCTCTGCGACGCCAATGATAGAGAGGTCTGGTAAATTTTGTGGAAGGTTTATGTCAAACGACGGTCGATAAGGAACTGATGATGAATAATAAATAAATATGCATTAATGCCGGGTAAAATAATTAAGGGATAAAACAAAAAGGGCAAAAGCTTTCGGACTTGTAAAAAAAATGTGTTTCTTCATTGTGGACCCCTTAAAGGAGATACACATTTCTTTTCACTTCTGACGTCTTAAAGGTGAAAAATGTTTACCTTCACCTTTTAAAGACCTTTTGAAGGAGGGAAAAATAGGGCGGGGATCTTCTGGAACTTTTGACGCCTTAAAGGTTGGAAAAGGTCTCCTGTCACTTTTGATCCCTCAAGTTTCCTTCTACTATCGATCATTTAAAGAATTAAATCTAAACATCTAAAATGTGGTCCCACTTGTCTAACTATTATATTTTTTGTTTATATTTTTTTTTTTTTTGCGAAGGGTGACTCCATACGAATTGACGACTTTTGCAAAAAAAAACGTGTTATAGATAAATTGGAACCTGCTGACGTCAAATATGCCTCCGTTTTTCCTCTGTGGTGCGTAGTTATCGACTTATAAGGTTACCAACATACGTGCTCTACTATTTATTGTATGGATGTCTTTTCTAGCATCAATTAGGGAATTTACTGCGTTCCAGTCATCGATTACACCATGGATTCATCGATGCAAACTCACCAACAATAGGACTTGTTAGCCATTCAATAGAAACCGTCTTTTTGCAGCATATCGCGTTTGGGATGATCAATAAAAAATGGAAAAGGATTGGTAAGTTACTTATCTTGCCTTTTGTTGGACAGTGATCATTAAAAAATCTGGATTAAAAAAAAACAACAAAAACAAAACAAATGTGAATGCCAGACACAAACAAGGGGATCAATTTGGCAGAACGTAAATTGCAAATTAAACCCCGTATTAAAAAAAAATATTTAGGGAGGATTTTCAAACAACAAAGGAAAATGTTCTCTTTTAGACATAATTGGTAAATGTTGAAATTTCCATCCCTTGACGTATGGTCAGTACATGCAATACATAGCCGATCAGCCGGACCAACTAAAAAACTGAAGAAACCCATTTTGACAGTTTTCTTGAGAGTTCTGATTGGCGGTTCACGACAACAAAGAAAAGGTATTGGTGCAGTCTGTACGCTTGATGCAAGCATAGACATCCATCCAGACCAACTTGAAACTGACGAAACCCTTGCTGACAGTTTTGGTTGACGGTTTCTAGTTGTGGTACTGCCGCAGAGAGAGAGAGAGAGAGAGAGAGAGAGAGAGAGAGAGAGAGAGAGCGAGAGAGAGAGAAAGAGGGGCTCAATTTAGGTTAATACAACAAAATAAGAACGTTTTATGCTGCTGATTACAGTATAGCTCTGAGCCACGCATGCGTAAAGCGCATGCCATTTTTTCCCATTACCCTAAATACGAGCATCAACAATGAACGAAATATTTGCCGTGGAACGGGTTTTTTTTTTCAATCGATACCCAATCGACCCCGGTTACATTGTCCACAATTTTCAACGGCAAAAACAAGAAATGAACATATGCATCAGCTCACGTGTTTCCGGGCGTGATAGGAAGCGGGCGTGTATACTGTGGGTGGGGCGTGTGCTTTTTTTTGTGCTTAACCAAAAAGCTCAGTTTTAAACAATTGAGAGCTGATATTATAACTGATCACCGCAGCCCAGTGGTTCAGTAGGTTGTGGCTTCGATCCATGGCTCAGTCGTAACAAAGCCTTTTGAAATGGTTCTTGATGTCTTCCAAAGCACTCAGCATAGAGAGTAAGCCTGGAGGGGTATTGGCTCTATCAGGCTTTCGTGTCCAAGATACACCCTAAAAACACAGGGAGAAAACCCTTTACTGAGTTACAGGACCTAAATTATAATGTGAATTCCTAAAAGAAATGCACGATGGAAATTTTGTATAACTATTTCTAGCATTGCAATTTGAACCGTACAAAGAACAGATACACTAAAACTTTTTCACAATATTTGAGTACTCACATTCTGTTGCGCGACCACACGAACAATTAGAAAAAGTGTTTGTTGTATAACAATACCAGTTTTCCGCATTTATACTATGGTGTTCAACTGTAGTCCAAGTTCGAATTGACTCTGCCCCCCCTTAACAAGAACAGGAATAATCCTCACCACAAGTAAGCCCCCAACCCCGCTGTTTGTCTACACTGTCACGTTGAACCAAATTTATATCAAATTTACATTTCTCCACCGGGATATGAAATCACTATCAATTGGTAAAGGGTTCTCTTATCAACTGACCCAAAACGATGTGTCTTATTCATCTACGATTTTTTGAGTATATATACAATACAAAAGTTACTGTATTTGTCCTGGGTGGGAATAGATATTGGAGTCGAGTTTGACACTGCTGCAAGCAGGCTTGTATCTTGTAATTCATTATAAATGTCCCAACCAACCAGCCAAGTCAGCAACAGATTTTTCTCTCTTTAGGTGTCTGTATCTATCTATATGTCTATTCAAGTCCGTGCAGGCGCGTATGCGTTCGTGTGTGTGTGTGTGTGTGTGTGTGTGTGTGTGTGTGTGTGTGTGTGTGTGTGTGTGTGTGTGTGTGTCCAGGCGCCCCCAACCAAATGGGGGGGGGGGCTATGACATTGAATATTTGCGTGAGTACATCACTGGACCTGAAAACGTTTTGTTTTTTTTTCAATCAAACCCAAATCTTTTTTCCATTTTTTTTTTAGATAATTGTAGACAAAAGATCTTTTTCTTTTTCTTGCAGATAATCTTTGATAATTTTTTAGATAATTAGTTCTGCTACACGTGTGGGCATTTGTGATTCACTTAAGAGAGATACAGATATCACTAATCTCTCTACACAACTTATCCGAACCCCGCATCTCAGTTTTTATTACTTATATCTTCTTACATTTTTTTTTTACTTATATATTCTCATCCATTCCTCGCAGTAGTCACATTCTAATGTCTTTTTACACAATGGAGCCAGCTCGTTTTTGTCCACATTCTCTGTTCTTTCCTTTTTGTATCAGAAGAATACAAGACAAACGTCGATATTAATGTTTTTTTCTTCTCCGTTTTCTATACACAGCATTTTATTTGCACTCTTGCCATTCCCTTCGGATTGTTCTCGTTGTTTTTGCCCAGCATATTTGTCTTTTATCGATGAAATGTCTGCTTTCTACTTTATTGTTTGATAACTAAACTTTGTTTTAGCCTCGAGCAGTCTATCAAGACATTCTTCAGCGTTCATGATGTTACGATCAATTTCATTGTTCCTTCAATAATTCTATCGATATATTGCATATGGATATATTTCAATCATCTCTTTTTTTTTCTGTGTCTCCGACTGTTTGTTAGACAAACGATGGTTTGTTTATGGGGGGAAAAAAGTATTGCTCATAAGAATTTGTACGAAAATCGTGTTAGGAACCTGGTATTGGGAGGCTTAGACATTCCTAAGGAACAAAGAAACCTTTACGATGAGAATATCATAGAAAAAGATGCTTAATGACAATTAATCAGGGTTTTTTTAAAACCTGGGTGATATCGCCCAACGATGGGCAATTTGAACAGTTGGGTGGGCGGTGAGTAAGTTTGGTTTGGTGGTATAAGATTTTGAGTATGGAAGTCCGTAATTGACAATGAAGAAAAAATCAACAGCAACATTTTTTTATAATTTTACCGATAGCTCTGTGATGTTGTACATTATGTAAACCCAATGATCCTGCACTAACCGCTTCTCACCAGACACAGGGGTCACATATGATATCTAAAAATGGTGTGTGTGTGTGCCAAATATTTGATGTACGACTTTACATTACTTTCATTAAAGAAACAGCGGAAGCTGTTCGGATTTATTCTTTTTTAAGAGTTAAACATTCTTAGGTATCCTTTTGAATATTTTCTGTACAGAGGAGCGGTGGAAAAATGTTTATGTAAAAGTGTGTGGTGATGGTAAAAGGTTGAGAACTACTCGTTAAAACAGTAAAGTCTAATTCCTCACAATAATACTTGTCTCTATAATATTTCTAATTGGCAAGTTAATAGATCATTTTATACCTCGTACATTTACATGATTATCTTTTTGAAAAATTCCGATTTCTGATTCTGATATGAAGATGCACAGAAGCTGTTTTTTGTGCCTTGGGTTGTAGGGACCACTAAGGATTTAGAGATGTTGGGGATTCAAATTAACTTATTAGCCTGGCAACTCTTCTGAATAGCGACGTGAGTTCACCTTTTCAAACTCCTTCATCAATTCTGAACAAGATAGATGGATAGAACAAAACTTTTTTCCCCATTTATTAATTTGATTATATAAGAAAAAAGATTTTCGATAAATTTAGCATTCAAAACCACAATACATGACTAAATGCATGCCTTGTTATGCTAATTGCAAAATATTTGTTTTTTCTTTCGTAATGTTCCAGTTTTCAACTCCCGAGACCATGATTGGAAGCAAAATATGTATTTGATCAAATATTTATAAGAAATACTGTATATGCGTACAGAGAGACGGGGGAGGGGCAGTTGTATTCCACAAGGAGGGGCTAATAAATGCAAGAGATAAGGAAAAATAAGGAAAAGCTATACTAGTTGGAGATTATTTGACATTTAATGACTTGGATATTTAGTAAAAAGGATTTGTGTTCATAGTATCTCAAAAAAAAATATTTCTCTGACCGGTTTATCTCTTGATAATTCATTGGAATTGGTTATATATATATATATATATATATATATATATATATATATATATATATATATATATATATATATACTTCATCCCCGTTGTTACCAAACCCCACCGTACAAACAGACATACTATTAATACACCTATAGTTCTACCACGCCATTGATATCCATCTTGTAAAGTTACAGACGTATGGTATATTTAACATTTAAACATATATATGCAAGGACGCTGTATCACCTTTCTATGTACCCAAATAACAGGATTGGATTATGGCCTAGATTCCCAATAGCTATAACAACCAGTTCTTAAGAATGCCGGCGACCCTTGACCAAAATCACCAATAAAATACACATAACTGTTGGTACTAACCCCCCCAAAAGATCCAACCAAATCACTATAGATTCATTCACATACAGAAAACGGTCTGGATTCATCACTATGGCGTCCCTCGGATTTTCATTCTTGATTTCCATTTTTGTTTTCAAAGCAAAACATTGTTGCTAAATTTGTTTCATGTGGAAACCTTACCTTTGAACCACTTAAAGGCACTACTGACGATGGGAGCCTTTCACAAAACATGTATAGCATACTAATTAATCATTTTGTCAACCAATTGATTAACAAACGAAGCACCCTTATACTTTTACTCCTGCGTTTGTCTCATTCCCAATACTTCACTTTTATATATATATATATATATATATATATATATATATATATATATATATATATATATATATATATATATATAAAGAAATACCAAAGAAAATCAGGCTTCTGCAGGAATCGAACCTGCAACCAATTTGGTAGCCGTTCCAATGTAGCGATTTTACGGCAGGATACCATTTAAAATTAATCTTTATGTATAATATAACGCATTTATGATAATCCTGTCGGATCATATATATTCATATCCTAATACATAAATGTTGCATTGAAAGAAACGAATAGACCAACAATAAATGAGATGAGAATTTGATGGGAAGGCAGTAATGTGAGCCTTTGCATTACTGGTAGCTGTTTAGCTCAGTGGTAAGAGCAACGTTATGCTGAGGCGGCTACCATATCGGTGTCAGGTTCGAATTCTGCAGCAACCCCCATATTCTTATTTATTCTATTCATGTTGTCAAGGCTTAGTGATACATTAATCATGTAACACCAGAAGATCATGTTTTTATTAAAAAAAAACATTTATTTGAAATGATCGTCTGGCGTTACACGGTTGATGTATCACTAATAAAGCAATTTATACACATTTTGCCGGATCATGTACATCCATTTCTTGATATATATATATATATATATATATATATATATATATATATATATATATATATATATATATATATATATATATATATATATATATATATATATATATATATACGTGTGTCTATGTGGATAATATCATTTCCGCTGTTACAGTTATATTTGAGAATATCACCCAGAGTCATATCATACATATATATATGCGGAATGCAAACGACTTTGTGGTTCTTATAAGTTTTCGCACTGAAAAAATTGTACCTTTGGACCTACTTGAAAAATTACTCTAATTTGTTCCACGTCAATTTGATAGTTTATCTCGAAGTAACATTTATCATATTACGATGAATATTACTTTGGGAAAATCTAATAAATTTACGTCTACAAATCAGAGTCATTCTTCAAAGTTTGTCCGAAGAAACATTTTTCAGTGTCTATTAGCTAAGTAGGTATATCATATTTAGTGACAATCGTGCACTTGATACTAAGTTTTAGCAATTTGGTATGATAACTATCAGAAAGCAAGCTGGTGCCGGTCTCCATTGGACTGAGTGCACAATGTGGTCACCATCTAAATTAATCTCATGACTCCACTGCTGGCAGTCCTAGATTGTTTTATAATAGCACTAAAACAGAGAAGTATGCAACGTGCACATGAGAGAATCATGCTCAACAGAACAAGTGCAACTTTCAAAAACTAGACGATCCCAATAATCCTGAAAAGAAGAGTATACAAACAGTAGATTCTTCCGATAGTCACATATGGAGCCGAAACATGGAACCTAATCAAGAGACAGACCTACAAACTGAGAAGTATGCAACTTGCGCATTAGAGAATCATGCTCAACCTCACATGGTGAGATCACAAGACGGCACAATATATCAGAAAGAAAACGGGGGTCCGAGACATCATAGAAACTATTAAAAAACTCAAATGACAATGGGCAGGCCATGTTGCAACATAAGGTCTGGTCTCTCTCAAACATGCATCTTTGGATCAGGAACCGTCCTAATTAATAGAATTGAACCTCTGAAAATTCTATACCTCGCATAGTCTATATAATGATTGTGTATATGCGGAGAAGGGTGTATTCAATTGATTTTGGTGTGAGGTGGACACCACAAATCTCCGGTGGATGTACTTGTATTCGATTGATCATCATCATCAGTCTTTTATCGTTCGTCGTTGGACATAGACCTCCCCCAGGATTTGCCACACTTCTCTATCATGGGCGTCGCGGAGCCAGTGATTCCTGAATTTATCTAGCTCGTCTCTCCATCTAATATTCTGCGGCCTCGGTTGCACTTGCGATCTCGGGGGATCCATGTTGTGAGTCGTGATGTCGATCAGTTGTCTGCCATTCTTGCAACATGGCCAGCCCACTGCCATTTGAGATTTTTAACGGCATCTATGATATCCCTGACTCTTGTCTTTTTCCGGGTGTACTGTGCTGTTTTGTGGTCTCTCCATGTGAGGCCCAGCATAATTTTTTCATGTGCATGTTGCATAAAAAAAAAAGATTATATTTGATTGATACTGTAACAAAAAACATTTTGGTCACTTGAACTGAAATACAAGCGCTCTAATAGTATAATAACACGTCTAGACAGTCTTGAAAATTTCATCAGTCAGATTCCAAAAATGTTCCTGTTAACTCGTGCTCTTAGAATAATTTTTAAATTTATCTAAATTATTTTTAACAACTCTCTCCACTATGGTTATTTTTAATGTGACTAGGTAAGATATTCCAAAAATATAATACTCCATTAGAAGAAAGTCTAATCAGTTTAGAATTTTTGGTATTTGGAATCTTTTTCCTAAATAGATTTCCCAGTTCGAAGAGAGATATTTAAAAATAGAGTGCCATATTTAGAAAATTCCATCGATTATTATTTTTGTTTGTTTGTATATTATACCATAGAACAGTAATTGCCAGCGACGAAAATTTATTTTATTAACTTCTTATATAAAAATGTTACTTTGTCATAAATAGAAGTAATGTCTACTCGTCTGTCCAAAACCAGGAATAATGTTCGATCTGTAGAGAAAATTCAAAGAGCTTTTTGGGTAATTGAACTCCTTCATGTTGTTTTATGATGTTCACAAGAAGGAATTTAATTGTCCGAAAAACCCTTTGAATATTAATGACCCTAGACAAAATTATAGAGATAAGGTTTGGGCCAATCATTCTTGACCTTCATCACTTCGTGCCCCACCTTGGCGGCTTAGAAAAAAAAAATTGATGTACCCCCTTAAGTATAAAAAAAAGATTTAATTATATATCATATGGCGAATTATTCGTGAATAACAACTGATATATGAAGTATAAAACGTGTATTAATTCTTTTGGTGATTTATTTGTGAGAAAATTGGTAACATAGTTTTCATACTTCACAAAGTGAACGAGGAAAGCCATCGTTAATATGGAATCCATAGAGAAATTGATAATCTAAACATATAAAAATCATATATACTAATTTGCCCACTGTTTGTTTGCACTCACACATCTTATTGGTGAATCTACTTTCTTGTTATAAAATAACAACAAAGATTACGTCATAGAAACTCTCAAGATTTCACGTCTGATCATCACAGATTGAAACAGCTTGAGATGAGTTGGGACATTGAAAGAATTCAAAGTTAGGATTTTTGAATAATTAAAAACAAACTACCAAATGAAATAAATTTAGTTCCTTCGGTGCCTATACATAGGGACATGGTAATACTGGTCCAAATAGAAATGGCCCAGAGGAAAGGGCACGCAGTAATAATGGGCTCAGTGGTAATGGTTCCGTTAATAATAACTCCGGTACTAATGGCTCCGGTACAAATGGCTCTGGTACTAATGGCTCCAGTAATAATGGCCTCGGTTGGAATGGCTCTGGTAATAATAATTTCGGTAATAAAGGCTTTGGCAATAATGGCTCCAGTAATAATGGTTACGGTAATAATGGCTCAGTTGTAATGGCTCCAGTAATGATAACTCCGGTAATAAAGGCTTTGGTAATAATGGGTCCGGTATTTATGGCTCCGATAATAATGGCTACGGTAATAATGGTCCCAGTAATAATGTCCTCAGTTATTGCTCCGGTAATAGTGGCCTCAATTATAATAGCCTCGGTTACGGTGGCTCCGGTAATAACTGTTCCTTGTAAAAAATGGCCTAGTTACAAGGGGCAAAAATAGAAAAATAGGAAAAAAGGCCCGACTAAAATAGATAGTCCATTAAAAATGAATATTGAATAAATACTGAGTAATATGTACAATTTTCATCGACGTAATTGAATCAAATTATTATTTTTTTTATTAGATAGACACATCGAACTATTTATTTTAGTAATGCCTTTCTTCCTTTTTTTCAACTGGCGCCTTTTTTATCTGTGTCATAATCAACGGTGCCATTATTAGCTTCATTCACAAAATAATTAACCCCGTCATTTTGGTCGGATATCTTCCGGTTAAAAGTATCGTGCGCAAACGAATAAATAGTATAATATGATTAAGATTTAATCCGTAAAAGCTTGAAATGTCTCAATTTTGAGCAAGAGCGTCTTTTATATCCCCTAACCCAATTTCAAAATTGTACCCTCCAATATATTTGAATTGTTCCGTTGTGGGTCGTGCACCCAAGTCAGTATCACTGGTTTAGGCAGACGAGAAGATTAAGCAATACGATCGATGAAAAATAAAACCTCGTTTAATGAAATACATCTTAAAAATTAATACTAAACAGACCTTTTCTTATTGCTTTTTCTTGAAGAAGAGCCATTAGATCACTAACAAGTGACATATTAGAGGAAGGATACAGATCTGCATTGAATGAAATCTTCGTCATTCACATGATTGTATGTATAGAAGACGTAAGTATACAGATCTTCGGACGGGCGTAATTCGATCTACAACAGTAGAGATAGGGTGCATAGAGAATACATATTCGTCGGTCGGGCGTAAGTCTAAGAAAAGGTTGACGACAGCAATGACTTGATTGAAGTTTGTTTTGTTATTTTGCAATATTTTGTTTCTACTCTTTTTTATTTGCGTACGATTACAGCGTAGAGTAGCCCGACTTGCAATGTACTAAGCAGCACCAAACATATAGTTTTTACATTCTATTCCGATAAAATGTTCAGACAAGCTGCTTCAAATGTAGTCTATATAATGTTTATTGCCTCTCATAAACATAGACCGCACTATCGTCAACGGTACATTACAGCATGAATCTGGCACCATTTGTCCAAGTGGAAAAATTACTCATCAAGATGAAAAAAGGTTTCTTATGCAAAACTTTTCATACTTACGGCTCAAGGTTAGGGAAAATGGTGGAATGCTCTGCTCAAAATGGGAGGCCATAAGTGGTGGAAACAAAAAACTGAAGCCAGTGATCCGACCTACCCCGTGTATCAATCAGCCCTGTTCATTTATCCATGAGACAGGGGTCAATTGAGATAACTTCCGCCATGTCTTCCTGAGTTTGAGTCACATGTGCCGTATACACGAAAAGTTTTGCATGAAAAACGTTTTTCACCCAGATAAGTAATTTTGGACAAACGGTGCCTGGTTTATGCAGTAAAGTACAGTTATATATATATATATATATATATATATATATATATATATATATATATATATATATATATGAATGCAATGCTCTTCCAACTCTGGAATGGAGCACTATCTTAGATGGGGAATTATACAAAAGCAAATAAATCGCTTGA
>OY735239.1:7282425-7332425 GCA_963457665.1 Thysanoteuthis rhombus | reverse complement strand
CTATCTGTCTATAGACGATCTCAAGTTACGAATGACCCGGAATTTGACCGAAATGTCAGAAAAGTACTTGTCTGAGAGAATCAGTTCCAGATTTCCATGTAAGCCACGTCTGGAAACTGAGACGCACCTCTTACTCAAGGGAAGAATCGTTGAGGCGTGGCAATTAAACTATGAAAAAGACTCCCAAGTTTCAGGGAAGTGGTACATATTGGGTCTATCATGTGAACTTAATTCAACCATGCAGCAAATGTAGAAGAATTCTTAAACATGTTATCACTTGTATTCGAAGTAGTTTTTCATTTGTGATTCGGTAAACTGTCATTAAAAAGATAAAAGCATATCAATCTAATAGCTTCATGCACTGATTTAATTGTTTATTTTCATAAAGTTTCAGAATGTACCTATCATGATAACAAGTACTTTAATTCACTTTCGATAAAAAGAGATATATGACAAAAAACGCCCAAAACCTGTAAACAAGATAACTTCATGGTAATAACCCGTTTATTCAAGCACTTCTGGAATACGAAGGCCTCGTCTAAAAAAGAGGGAAAATACATATTTTTGTTAGTGATTTGTTGTGCTTTCAATTCGTAAGACCCGCCTTTTCTCAGGGAATTTGTCAGTTTTGAAAAAAGTCATTCTTCAAAGGTTTTACAGATGCTATTCACAATTGGGATTAAATTGAATCAGTTGAAATTATTTTCGAAACTTCAGTCGCAGATATACAAAATACCCTATGATTCAGGAATAGAAAAAGACCCCTAAAAAACTAAAGATTGTTGTCTCTGAAAGATATTGTGGTTCTTTTGTCTATTCAAATATTGTAGAGTTGGTAGCCGTGAAAAAAAAAACATTCGCTCAAAAATTAACCTTTTAAGTTTCATTTAATCAAAGATTTTCTAGTGGATAATATTTCAAAAATTCTTTATTCTTTGCGGTTAATTTTTAGATGATGTTATAAATATAACTGTGTTTTAATTATCGAGAAATGAAAGGTTTAACAAAATCTGATGTTCTGAAGTTTTTTTTAAAGAATCAATTCAAATTTTCTTTTGTATATAAAGATCCCTAATTACAGCGTTCAGACTTGCAAATCAAGAGAAATCAGTTATGGTTCTATCGAACTAACTTTAGATGATGAGTCAAGTTAAATAAAAAAAACAGTCTAGAATCTGTTTTGAAGACGCAAATGTTTTTTCGACGACTAACTTTAAGCTATTTTCTTGCAATCAAACCAAAACTGAAACTTCACAGAAAACATTTTGATCATTGCAATACGTTTTATAATTTCCTTTTTTTTAAAAGTCGGTGGCTATCCCTTCTTGTTGGTTAAACGGAAACAAACCTGAAGAGAAGAACTATCGGTATATTATGCACAAATCTTATAGTAACACACTGTTTACATTTTAAAAAATACGATTTTAACCTGAGGATCTTGTATTATTTTAAAAACTGAACAAAACCTATGAACACCTAAATTATCTTACCAATAGGTCACTCAGTGATTACCTGCTGCCTGGGAAGTTTTTGATGGTTATTCTAGCTTAAGCAACCTAAGCTAAGCTTACAATGATTTGATATTGTCTTTAAACTGTTCGTCTAACATTAAATATACTAGCTGATAACCTGTATGAATTCGGATGGAGTTTTGGCAAGTTCAAATAATTTGAAAATCTTATTATTTATTGCGAAAATAATCAAAGTGGCGACCGTCTGGAATTATAACAGTTGATATAACAGCAAACAATAGTCAGTAATCACAAAATGGTCACAAAATGCAGATACGAAATCGAATGATTATAACTTACTATCCCGAGTGAAACGAAATTGGTTATTTACAGAGATTCCTGTAAAATTTTCTACTCTTTTTATCTCTTTGCATTTTTCTTGAATGGATATTTTCTATGACGTAATGAAAAATGTTCAGTTTCAAATCTTAATCTTGGCATTTTCAAGCTCATTTGTCATCAAGCCGACCAAAACACCGAGCAATCCATCAGAAAGAAACGAAGTGTAAAGAATATAAAAGAGAAATTAAACTAAACAATCCATCAGCTATTTCAACCTATCGATGGAGGCACATTACTTTTTTTCAGTTTCGAAAGCTGGCATGTTTTCTTTCGGATGAAAATACAAGTAGCAGTGAAAAAATGTTTCTACTGTTGAAAAATGACCCTGAAAAGCTTTTCTTTTACAATACTACTATTATTACTAATATTTTATCAGCAGTCAGTACGGCAATTTAAGGAGGCAGTAACTTATTAAATATCGCTTATTGCCCAAACAATCTGGGGGTAATGGAAAACACGCTAAACAAAATCTTTTTTCCTTTATAGGCTTCCGTACCTTAAAACCATGTACGTTAGTTTTTAGCCTGACCAAAAACTTGTTTTTTTTTAAAATTACATTGATGAGTCTATTTTACTATTTGTCTGAGCCGTTCTGGGATCTTGATCCGCTCCTGATTACGGATTAAGATTTTTTCTAGAATACACAGGCAGTTCTCAATGTTAGTAAATACTGAGTTGATTTCTTCTTGGCTTTAAAAGACATTTTATAATCGGTTAGTCATTTATGGAGCTGAAACATGGAACCTAACCAAGAGACAGATCCGCAAATTGAGAACTATGCAACGTGCACATGGAGAGACCACAAGACAGCACAGTACATCTGAGAAAAGACAAGAGTCAGGGACATCATAGAATCCATTAAAAAGCTCAAATGGCTGTGGGCTGGCCATGTTGCAAGAATGGCAGACAACTGCTGGACATCGCGACTCTTGGAATGGATCGCCTGAGATCACATGCGCAACCGAAGCCGGCAGAATATTAGATGGAGAGACGAGCTAGACAAATTCAGAAAGTACTGGCTCCGCGATGCCGATGATAGAGGAGTGTGGCGAATCCTGGGGAAAGTCTATGTCCAACGACTGACATTAAAAGACTGATGATAATATTTAAGACATTTGTTAGTCAGTATAGTATTAAATATCTTATTTTGTGTTATTCACGACGTCTGTTTATATTTTCATGATTAAAGTTATCGCCGTATTTCGTTCTTTGTATATTTCAATGTGAATTTTTCTCTTGTGTCTGTATTCAGCTACTAATTTGCTTTTTTTTGTACAAAAGTAGTTTATCATTTGGAAAATCAATAATATCTAGTTTCTTTTCTAAACATAAATAGCATTTCCTGTGCGATGTTTTTGCATTCCATATATATATATATATATATATATGTGTGTGTGTGTGTGTGTGTGTGTGTGTGTGTGTGTGTTAATGGTAGAGAGAAAGACATCATGCTAAAGTGTATGACTGCATCGTGAGGTCACATGCAGTATAGTTGAGTCAGAAAGCTGAATAAACAAAAACTCTGCGAGGCATAATGACGTCATCAAAATGGATATTTCCAGAGTTTAAGAAAATCGGTTGTAAATAACATTAAAATGTTCGTTATGAAATATTACATAATGTGTGATATTCGAAATAACAAATTTTCCATGGTGAACACATGGGTTCGTAATAAAAATACGAGGAGTTTTAGATGTGTCTACGCACATCTCTATAAGAAGGTCTGCAGGTCGGTCGGTCAGTCGGTCGGCCTGTCGGTCGGTCCGACCCACATATTTTCGAAATCGATTTTTGGCACTTGTTCGAATGAATCATTTTAAGCCCTACATATTCCCCATACTCTAACTAGGAGAATGAAACTAAATTGGGTAGTTTCAATATACAATTACAATGCCGAATCGGGCCCCAATTTTATGGCTACTATGTCATAAAAATCGAAGAACAGAACAATCTGAGCTGACATTTTTCTTTAAGAAGTTAGTTTTTTGTTACCTGACATCATATTGGTACAATAAATATACTACGAACATACATCCTCCGATAAAACGCGGTTCACGATACCAAAGAGGCAATTATATTGTCACAGGCGTTCATAATATATGTAGCGCTCTTTGCAATATATATGCATATTGTACTGATCTAAAATCTTCATTATATTGATACAAATTTCCTTGATACAACGCGGTCCGTTACAGCGCGGTTCAGTCAAATGAGAATCTTCTCAGCTAATCATAGAATAGTGATGTAAGTAAAAGATTCATTTTTTGTGGTAATGGCAGCTGTAATGTGATGGCACCGTTGGAGTAATGTCCTTATTTTCATATAATAGTGTTTTTTGACACTTTCTACGTTATGCTATTTAGAGAAATGCCCGTTCAACTCATTTTTATCGTAGCGGACATCTAGATATCCGATAAGTCTCTCTATGCTATTTAGTTGGTATTTAATCATATGATATAAAGACAATAAACATCATTTTTTCGTAAGAATATCACATGATCAATGTCTTTTGGTTTCATGCCGTCTTGGAGAGGGGTGATCAATAAAAAAATTGAAATAAGGGCTATCAAAGTATAAGTTACTTCTGTTGGCTTTTGTTTCACTAATAAAAAGCCAGGGCTACCGGACACAAAGTAAGGGACCATTTTAGCATAAACTTACATTACTAATTACATACTAATTCAACTCCCCTAGAAACCTTCTTCGAGGGCATATTTCAATTTTCAATCATCTGGCCCCATTGGAGCGGCTTGGGCGTACAATATCTCTGAAAGTACTGTATTAATTTCAATGTGAAGAAGTTTTGACCACGGACTAAAAATTACTCGATTGAATTTAGACTCCAAAAATGTTTTAGACACAGGTACTTCTTCAACGTCTTAGCCATATATGTATGGATTTTCATTCAGTTCTCAGTAACAATGGTGTTTGCAGAGGCATGCACTCTCTGGGTGCTTCCTGATTTATTAGATGCTTACATTTTTAGTGGTTTGTTCAATTTACCATTAAAATCTGTTGAAGATAACCAAATTTGAAATTTCATTACCTCTGCCAACAAGGTTGTAGAGGTATATGTATTCAGTCTTTCCGTCCGTCAATCAGTCCCTCTGCTTGTCTGTCCACACGACATCGCTGAAATGTATTTCAATGAAATTTTGAAGGGGTGGAAAATGAGGTATGGAAGAAGTGGTTATATTTTGGGACCGATTCGAGTCTTTTTGATTGAGAGATATTTTCTCATTTTTTTTTGTTTTTTTAACATATCTGTGTATACGCTCACCTGTGTCTAGAGGATGTCTTAAAAATTCTCTATAGATTTCATTAAAATTTTGTCGGATCCATGCACAATAACCTCCCCTCCAATGTAATTTTATACCAACATCACATTGATGACTGTCCACAGGATATCTCCATTAGTTCTCAATGAATTTTGATAAAATTTGGTGGAATGGTGGGCCACGAGAGAATCGATTAAATCTTGGGACAGATCCATGCATAATTACCCCCCCCTGACGATTGTGTTGGCAGAAGTATGCGCTCTCCAAATGCTTTTTAGCTAAAACCTAGATTAAGTTAATTTGTGCCCGACTCTAGATTAACCGCTATTCTGGAAATAAATAATTTCTGGCAATAAGAATGGATCTTGGACAGTCTTCCAGCCAACTGTATTCAAACCCATATTTCTTTCTCTTATGGTTATTTAGTCTGGGGCTTCGCAAACATATATTATACCTTTTTTATTCGTGGCCCCGTTCGATAGAGGAAAAGAATCTTTCTTGACCTCTATCTTGATGGAACTAATTCTTTTCTCAACCTTTCACTCATCTGTTAAAAAAGCAATAGACACTGAGACAGTAGGTCTGGTTAGTTACTCAATAGAAAACGTCACACGACCAATGTCCTCGAGTAGCATGCCGTGTTTGGGATGATTCATTAAAAATTAGAAAAAAGGGGTATCAATGAATAAGTTACTTCTCTTGCCTTCTGTTGGGCAGTGATCACAATACGTTTGAATTTAAAAACAAAAACAAGGGATAATGATATTAGATTGCATAACGATCTCCCACTAAAATATCATTGGCGGGGCGGGACGAATATTTGGAAAAAAATCTCTGCCAAACGTCTGAATTTTCAGCCTTCTATCTACATTAGTGTGGCCTGTGCACCTGATAGAAACATGGACAGCCAGCCAGTCAACCAGCAAGGCCAATTTAAAAACTGAAGAAACCTATGTTAACAGTTTTAATGACAGTTTCATTTTCTAAAACTTAATTAGTATTTAACCATAAATGAACAATAAAAAAGATACATTAAGAAATTACTACCAAAAATAGTCAAAAAACGCAACTTAGTAATGAAATGAGTCTGTATATATATATATATATATATATATATATATATATATATATATATATGTGTGTGTGTGTGTGTGTGTGTGTATGTGTGTGAGTGTGTGTGTGTTTGTATATATATGTGTGTGTGTGTCTGAGTGTTTATGTATATATGTGTGTGTGTCTGTGTCTGTGTGTATATATGTGTGTGTTTGTGTGTATATATGTGTGTGTGACAGAGTGTGTGTGTTTGTATATATATATATGTGTGTGTGTGTGTGTGTTTGTGTATATATGTGTGTGTGTGTGTGTCTTTGTGTGTGTGTATATATATATATGTGTGTGTTTGTGTGTATATATGTGCGTGTGTTTGTGTGTATATATGTGTGTGTGTATGTGTTCGTATATATTTTACGGTGTTTATTACGAGAAAAACTAAATTATTTGTAATAGAAAATTATCAACATTAACAAAAACTAAATTTATCTTTTTAAACTTGGTTTCGTCACTTATGGAGCTGAAACATGGAACCTAACCAAGAGACAGACTTGCAAACTGAGAAGCATGCAACGTGTGCATGAGAGGATTATGCTCAACCTTACATGGAGAGACCACAAGACAGCAAAGTACATCCGGAAAAAAATGGGAGTCCAAGACATCACAGAATCTATTAAATTGCAATGGGCAGGCCGTGTTGCAAGAATGTAAGACTTCCGATGGACATCACGACTCACAATTTGGATCCCCAGAGATCACATACGAAACTGACGCCGACAAAATACAAGATTGAGAGATGAACTAGACAAATTTAGAAAATACTTGCTCTGCGACGCCCATGATAGAGTAATATGGCGGATCCTGGGGAAAGCCTATGTCAAACGACGGACGTTGAAAGACTGATGATGATAATGATGATATTTATTTTAAAAACCATATTAAAGAATATAAGCTGGAGAGATGAACTAGACAAATTCAGGAAATACTGGCTCTGCGACGCCCATGATAGAGAAATGTGATGGATCCTGGGTAAGGTCTATGTCCAACGACGGACGATAAAAGACTGATGATGATGATAATGATGATGATGATGATGATAATGATGAAAGCATTCAACAATGTCATAAGAATGAGAACATTTTGTGTAGCGATGATATAAAAAACACTTGGTACATAATCGTTCTTCGCAACTCCCAATCATGTTTACGCAAACCCTGCTGGGGGTGTTGACCCTCACTTTGAGAAACCCTGGTTTAGTCAACAGGTGTTGATCACGCTTGTTTATTTCACACTCGGGTTGGGAGAGAAGGACATTATGTTCACACTCATAAATGTTTATGGTGAAAATTCTTGAAAATGTTTTTGTTTGGGTCTAGATTTCCTTCCTGCAAAAACATACATATCTTTCAACCCTTCAACTTAACACTCTTTGCGTTCACTTTTTTGAGAGTGGGAACTTCACAAATAATCTTCTCATAAAGAATGTTTCCTTTTTATTCAAGTGCATGGCTTGATATATGACTATTTTAACTCTATATTCTTATGAATATATACATACATATATATATATATATATATATATATATATATATATGTATGTATGTATGTATATATATATATATATATATATATATATATATATATGTAATTAATAATTGTATCATACAGCTGTTTTGTTGTATGACAACTCGTCAGTGTGGCTGTTGACTATTCAATGTCCAATCTGGTACCATGCTCCAGACCCAGAGGCTGATATTTTACCCCCGCTCGACGCAGAACTGGACAGTCACTAGAACCGAACTTAAGTGATTTATTTACCTGTGCACAATTCCCCATCCACCAGAGTACTCCATTTCAAAGATGGATGAGCATTGCTATATAGCTTATAATGGGAGTGTGAATCAAAATCAGGAATACTATACAATATTCTATAATATAAAACAATATCCGAGATGTGATGGATTTTTTTCATGAAGTGCTCGATACATTCATTATTAAACATTGAGTTAGAGTAGTGCATTTATATATATATATATATATATATATATATATATATATATATATAGGCTGGCTGGCTGGCTGGCTGGCTGGCTATTTATGTATGAATATATCACGCGTACAGACCACAACGATGGGGGTAGACGGCTAAAAATTTAGATATCAATACATTATTATGTCGATATTCAATTTACATTGTGAGTTCATACCAAATTGATCACTAATTTTTGTCCAGCACCATTCATACTTGTTTTTGGTTTTTTAAAATTCTTTTTTCAATTTTTTAATTGATCACACCCAACAAAAGCCATCAGTCATTTGACGGTTTCTATTGAGTGACTAATCTCATACATAATTTCAGAAATCTCATGGTTACAATCTGATAGTCTATATCCTACCTTCAAATTCAGTGATTCATTTCTGGCTATACCTAGGTTCGAGTCCAGAGTTCGTTATTGGATATATATATATATATATATATATATATATATATATATATATATATATATATTAATGGAATATGGAAAACCTTCTCAAATCTTCGTTTGCAGAGCCAAGCTTTATATATATATATTTATATATATATATATATATATATATATATATATATATATATATATATATATATATATATATATATATATGTGTGTGTGTGTGTGTGTGTGTGTGTAGCTTGGCTTCGCAAACGAAGATTTGGGGTTTTCCATGATTCTAGGGTCTCAGTCGACGGGTCCTGTAGGCAGATTATTCCTCTGATCGGCGGGAGCGATGAAGTTTTAAGGGGTAAAATGTGACATGGCACATAGTAGACCCCACCATTCAAACAAAGGATGAGCATGCTATTTTCTACTGAGATGGCGCTAATAGATTCAGGGCACCATCGATAGCAGCAGTAGCCATTATAAATCAACTGCTGGATAGAGGGCTTTTTCGTTTCTTCTTATATCGACCGTGACTGTACCTACTCTGCCATATCTTACCGGCAAAACTTTTATGTCTCATCCCTCTATCTAGTGTTTGCTCTTTTCTTACCGTCCAATCTTTTAACTTTTTGCTCCATCAGTTGACATCTCTTCCAGCTGAATGTTCAACCCACCCTCCCTTTTTTCTGACGTTTTGGGTATGGATTAAAGTGTTGTATCTGATCCCCGGCAGAGCTCGAGAAGCCGGTACTGACACTTACCTGCTGAATGGGTCGGAGAAGGTCTGTGTCAAAGACCGATTGCGCCGGTTCAATGCATCAGCTAATGAGGTTATACTGAGGCCGCGCATTGCTTCGCGCATTGGGAATCTTCGGGTTCCCTTTTCTATTACTCGGCCCAGCTGCAGGGAATACGGCACCCCGGGACAGCGCTGTTCCATTGCACTTAACGGAACAGGTCGGGCTAGTCCTGACGCTTTCGCGACGGCGGCTGCTTTGGTGGCTCAGCAAACCAAAGTTGCGTCGGCTGGAACTATTTTTCCAGGGTGTCTCCTATTTTTCCCACAGAAAGCCCTGACCTGGTGTCACATTTTGCTCTGGTGGAAGAGTAAATAAATAGCACGCACACACACACGCACGCACATAGATAGATGGATTGATTGATAGAAACGAAGTATAACAATCAGACGGGTAAATAAATCGAAAGGAAGACAGATAAATAAATAGATAGAAAGGAAAACAATTATATAGGTAGATAAACGGACATATAGGTATAGTAACGAGTTGAGTGACAAGAGGTCAATCTTAAGGAGAAAGGCTAAAAAGATCCTGAAATTAAGATGCTGTGGTCGCAGACATCTGTGAGAGCTGGGCGGTTATAGGATTAATGAAAAATTTCAATAGGTCTGGTTAGTCACCCAAACGAAACTGTCATGTGACCAACATCTTTTTGTAGCAAGTAGTGTTGGGGTTGATCAAACCAAAGATTGGAGAGAGGGATGAGCAATGAATAAATTACTTTTCTCGCCTTTTGTTGGGCGATGATCTCATCGGCGGAATTTCCAAAAAATAAGTGGGATCGCTGCAGGACACAAAATAAGCAACCAATTTAAGATAAATCTATATTGTAAATTGAACCACCGAGGAAAAACTTGATTTGGAGTGGAATTTTAAGAAAACAAGATACAACTTTTTTTTGACATAATGATTTTTCAGCTTTGTACACGTAATACATACATAGCCAGCCAATCATCCTGACAGGAAAACCTTCATAAAAACTGAAAAAACTTATGTTGACAGCTTTGGTGACTGTTTTGGTGATAGTTTTTGTAGCTAGTGTAGTCAACTCAAACATTTTTTCGCGCTTAATGCACCTCGAAAAAGTGTCAAATAATTCAAAGATGCGCTTAAAAAAACACTGTCAGCCCATTTATGGCCATTTTTAATAGCAAAAATAGCTGAAATCGCCCGATTAATAGCTAAGAATTGTGTATAACTGCTGTAAAATTGCTCTAAAATGGATTAAAAATAGCGCTAAACATTGCATTTTCGCGCTGTCAAAACCTAAAACGCATTATACTAAGCACGAAAGGCGCTGAATTGGCTACACTGATTTTGACAAGCATCGTGGAAGTCTTGTTTGTCGTTCTAAATTCCTTTTTCCTTTTCGTTGAAAATCTGGATTGACACAGGAAGGTTCAAACGGCCGAGCTGAAAGATGTAGGGAATTCTGCGGAAAATGTCAGGCTGAAATCTTAGCTACTCAAGGGATTTCACTCTCGGCTCCTGCATTTGACTTCCTAATAAGAGCGTTTGTCTTGATCCCGTTCGGCGCCGATTGCACAAGTTTGACACCTGCTGTGTGGTTAGCGGAAAATATATCGGTCAAGGAGGAATTATGATAATAATAATAATAATAATAATAATAATAATAATAATAATAATAATAATAATAATAATAATAATAATAATATTGTAATAATAATAGCAATAATAATAATAGTAATAATGATAATAATAATGATAATAATAGTAATAATAATGGTAATAATAATAATGATTATTGATGGATGGAATGAATGTGAAGAAAGCTAAGAAAAAGGAAGGAAGAATAGTGAAAAGGATGAAAGCAAGAAGAAGAATAACATTGAGAGAAACGACAAAAAGGAAAGGAATATAAAGGAGATGAAAAACATAAAGAAGAAGAAGAAGAAGAAGAAGAAGAAGAAGAAGAAGAAGAAGAAGAAGAAGAAGGGTTGGAATACTTGGAAGAAGGAAAAGAAAAACATGGCAAAAAAAGACTTAGAAGTGAGAGTAATATGAAACAGAATAATATGAAAGGAAAAAAGTAGAGGGAAGAAGAAGAAGAAGAAGAAGAAGAAGAAGAAGAAGAAGAAGAAGAAGAAGAAGAAGAAGAAGAAGAAGAAGAGATAGAAAAAGACAAAAAGCGAAAAAAAATTGTGAAAATAAATAAATGAAAGAAAGAAAATAAAAAGTACAAAACTACCGGAGAAAATGGAGAAAATGGAAAAAAAAGAAAAAAAAAGGAAGTAGATTTCCTTCCACGCCATCTTTTCTCCTTTGTCGCCTTGATATTATTTCTATTGCATTCATTTTTCATTTTTCTCATATTTTCTTTGATTTTTATCATGTTTTAGTTTCTCTCCATATTCATTTTTCCAATATTATTCTTCCTTTTTTTTTCACAGAGCTTTTTCGTACAATAATCCTTTCTTCTTTCCTTACTTCTTTTCTTCCTTCTTTTCTTTCCTCTTTTTATCAATTCATGCTTTCTTTCTCTCTTTTCTCCCCGATCTCTGTTCTTATTCCCCCTCTACTTCTCACTTTTCGTCACTGCATCATTTCTGTCTTATTCGATTTTCTCCATTCTCCCCTCTCTGTGCGCATGCGTGCTTGTGCGTCAAAGATTCTCGAAATTTTCCCGTTCACCTCTCTTTAAACCTTTACTCTTCCTTCCAACACTTTTTTCTTCTGTCAAACCCCTACTCTGGTGTTGACTCCATTTTCCCTAGGTAACAGTAATGACTATGACAATAACCGAAATGAGAACCCTTCAAGTCTAGATTACCACACACATTTTCTCTGTTTCTCTTTTATCAAATAATAGGTAGGAGGTAATTAAATCAGAAAAAATTGTTATCTTTAAGTTGAAGAGTATATCTTTCCGGAGGGAGAAACAGAAAGAATCAAACCACTCATTATAAGTAAATCTGATTTCTTCACGTTGGTCTTTCTATTTCGATAAATTACTTTAAACTCACACTTCCTACTTCTCTCTTTTCAACCTCCTACTCTACAGGTGATTTTATTTTCCCCCGTTATCAACAATAACGTTGACAACAACACCAGCCCTCACCCCACAAAAAAAAACCTTCAAAGCTACTGAGGTGACCGAAATTTAGCGATGAAACCGTAATTAACCTTACTAGAGGATTCGTCGAGTTCTTACTTTAAATTCCAAACCGAGTGACTGAAATATTTGCGTATGTGTCAAATGTACTACCCTAACCATTTATAGTAGAAACTGAATGAGTAGGATAAAAGTTCGTTTTCTTTGTTTGTTTTTTTTTGTTTCTAAAAGTCCATCCGTCCACATGATATCTCAAAAAGTTTCCTCTTGTTTCCGATCAATTTCAATGAAAGTTTGTGGAAGAG
Source organism: Thysanoteuthis rhombus (assembly GCA_963457665.1). Taxonomy (NCBI): domain Eukaryota; kingdom Metazoa; phylum Mollusca; class Cephalopoda; order Oegopsida; family Thysanoteuthidae; genus Thysanoteuthis; species Thysanoteuthis major. The sequence goes on along the minus strand of OY735239.1, from coordinate 7,319,649 downwards.
TTGAGCCATAAGAATGAAATAAGCATCTATGTGAAATTTACGGATCAGTTTACACCCCCATTTTGGTGAGGGCTATTCTTGTCCTTGATACTGTTGTAAAATGAAACCAACCCCTGTTTAGAAGTTTGACAATATCCTCCCTGTAGACACTTATGGAGCTGAAACATCCCCAGGAATCACATGCGAAACCGAGGCCGACAAAATTCAAGATGGAGAGGCGAATTAGACAAGTTCAGAAAATTCTTAGGATATGCAACAAGCGATTAACATTTCGGGCTGATCCGTGCACAGCGTATGCGCTCTCGGAGTGCTTCTGTCACGTTTTACGCCTTTATCTCCTTCAACTGAATCTTAAGATGTGGTAGCATCTCTAGTATCGATTGACGTCACCGACTGACGTACCGAAATATTAGTTACGTCTCTTGCTTAGTGTTGTCAATTTATATGTTTTTCATCTGAAACTAGATGTCTTCGGTTGCGACCAAATGTCAGAAATCGTTATATAGGGGATAATTAAGAGAATTAATTATACTTCTTGTTTAATTAATAGTAATAAAATGAGTAATATTTTTAGTAAATTAAATAATATTTAAATAAATATGAACGTTGAAGATTAAAATCACATTTAGTTTAGAAATAATAAGTGTTATATTTCAAAGATATTTCAATGTTTTCTGCTCAATTTTAGATGCAAATTTAGAAATAAAGTTGGTCACACTTTCCTTCCTAGACCTCAAATCAAGGAAAAAATTAGTGAATCAATGGTCTTATTCCCAGGTTTTTTTATCTCTAGTTTCTGCCAACCTTTTGTGAAAGCTTCATATAGATCTTTTTTGTACTTTTTCCACAAATGTAAATAAGTCGTTCACTTATTTCCTTTCAATTAGATCTGCTCTCTATTCCAGTCCCTCTCTTTGCATTGTTTGGGGTTATTTCGGCATCTTTTTGGTATCTTTCTGAAAATCAAGGTTTTATTCAATCAAAAACCGTCAACATTCAGTTTTTAAGTGGGTCTGGCTGGCCAGCTAGCAATCTATATATGTATCGTATAAGTGCTGACAAAAACTGTCAACATAGGCTTCTTTAGTTTTTAAATGGTTTCGGCCGACTCTCTAGCAATCTTTGTGTGTATCACGAACGTGTCAACCTAAACTGCTAAAATAGGTTTCCCCTGTTTTCAAATAAGTCTGGCTGGCCGGCTAGCAATCATTATAAGTATTGTATCCGTTTCGACAAAAACTGTCAACATAGGTTTCTTCAGTTTTTAAATGGTTTTGACCGACTCTCTTGCAGTCTTTGTATGTATCGCGAGCGTGTCAACCCAAACTATCAAAAAAGGTTTCTTCTGTTTTCAAATAGGTCTGGCTGGCTGGCCGGCCAGCCGGCCGGCGAGCAATCTAAATGTCTATAGTGATCTAGTTAGCAAAAACTATCAACATTGGTTTCTTCAGTTTTTAATGGATTTGGCTGGTTAGTAATCTATGCATGCTTCATGCGTGTATCAACCAAAAGTGTCACCTTAACTGTCAACATAGATTTCTATAGTTTTCAAGTGAGTCTGGATGTCTGGCCATCTCTGCTTGTGTTCTGCTGCACAAATTGAACTAGAGGGATGAATTTTTAAATATCTATTCCTTATTATTATTATTTTTTCTTAAAGGAGAGGGTGTTAAATTTACAATATAAGTTTGTGCTAAAGTTTTCTCTTTGTTTGCATCCGACAGAATTCGAGCTTACTTCTTTTCTTCAAATTCAGACTTATTTTGTCACGTGACAGATTTCTATTGAGTGACTAACCGGACCTTCCGCTTCGTTATTATGAACCTTTTCCGGTGTTATCATATTCACTGTTTTTAATTCGCAACCCATTAACCTTCTCTTGTATAAAAACAGACTGTATTTGAAAACCTAACTTAGACTTTATACCATGGAAGTTGAGTTGTTTTAGAGTAGAGCTGGAAATAAAAAGTAAAATGAAGCCCGGGGAGGGCCAAAACATGAGTTAGTTTGTGTAACGAATCCATATTCTACTATATATATATATATATATATATATATATATATATATATATATATATATATATATATATATATGTATACATATATATATACATATATATATATATATATTCAAGAATCGGTTTATATATATATATATATATATATATATATATATGTATATATATATATATGTATATATATATATATATATATTCGAGAATCGGTTTATATATATATATATATATATATGTATGTATATATATATATATATATATATATATATATATATATATATGTATACATATATATATACATATATATATATATATATTCAAGAATCGGTTTATATATATATATATATATATATATATATATATATGTATATATATATATATGTATATATATATATATATATATATTCGAGAATCGGTTTATATATATATATATATATATATGTATGTATGTATGTGTGTGTGTGTGTGTGTGTGTGTGTGTATTTCACACATATACACGTACGTGTAAACTCTCAAGTACCAGTGGAATATATGTATTCGTGACATGTACAATTATCTATGAGTAATGTGATAATCGGACTAATCTATCTATGCATACACGTGCATAAATACATAACAATTACTATGATTACACAATTATAGACCAAGTATATGAATACATTGCAAGCCACACAACATATACATGAATTCTTAAATTATATATCAATATGATACACACAGATACACGTATGCTATCTTTCATGTAACAATTAATATAATGCATATGTGTTCTTTAATGTATATAATGCATGCACTTATAAATTATATATATATATGAACGTGAGTGTGTATCTTTGTTGTCGTGTGTGTGTGTGCGCGTGAGGGAGAAAGAGAGAGAGGGTAATATATAACGAGAAAAATGAGCGTGAGAAGAATTCCTAACGAAACATGCAACTCCATCCATACAGCCAGAAATATATATGTATATATATATATATATATATGTGTGTGTGTGTGTGTGTATGTGTGTACATATATATATATAAATGTGTGTGAATATATATATGTATGTATTTATGTGTATATATATATGTGTGTGTGTTTGTATATATGTGTGCATGAGTGCATATATATATATATATATATATATATATATATATATATATATATATATATATATTTATATATATGTATAAAAGTAGAAAAATATGGAAAAACAGAGTTAGAAAATTCGGATTTATATGTATAAATATATAGATAAAAATCAAAATGATAGCAAAAGACGTAAAAAAAACGAGAAAGTGGCAGGAAAAAAAAAAGAAAAAAAGAAGAAAAAAGAAAAAGAAAGAGAGAGGGAGAAGCCAATCATCCAGCAAAAACCGCTAAAAAATACTCATGAATAAATGAATAAGTAATTATATGTTCTTTAAGTTCGTTTTCCCTGTCGGATTCTATGCTTTCATTTTCTGAAACCAGTTTACACAGTGGGATGTGCGAGCAGAGATATAAAGGAAGCAAAAAGGATGAAATTGACGCGGCCCCAGAAATGCGAAAGATCTAGTTGGAGAAGTGAGAGGAGAAAATTGCATACCGTGCGTTTGACACGTGAGTATTAGCGGGTTGGAATGGCGGGAAAATGACGAATCAGAAATTGGGAATTGGAAGATCGATATGGCCAGGGACGGGGGACAAAAGTGGGGGGAGGGGAGATTGATAGCGAGAAAGGAGAGAGAAAGAGAGTGAGAGAGAGAGAAGGCTAGAGAGGCTGATGCAGTGAGAGTGATAGAATGGAAGGAAAGAAAGACAGAGAGAGAGAGAGAGAGAGAGAAAGAGTGGTTGATGGATTGAGAGTGACAGAGAGGAAGGAAAGGAAGAGAAAGATAGATGGATAGATAGATAGAAAGAAAGAGGGGGAGAGAGAGAGAGCAAAAGTGGCTGATTCATTAAGTGTGACAGAGAGGAAGGGAAGAAAGACAGAGAGAGAGAAAGAGAAAGAGCGAGAGTGGATGATAGATTGAGAGTGACATAGAGGAGGGAAGGGAGATAGAGACAGACGGATAGATAGAGAGAGAGAGAGGGAGAGAAAGAGAGAGAGAGAATGGCTGATAGATTGAGAGTGACAAAAAGGAAAGAAAGTAGGAGAGAGAATAGCTAACAGATTAAGAGTGACATAGAGAAAGGAAAGAAAGAGAGAGAGAGAGAGTGGCTGATTGATTGACAGTGACAAAAAGGAAGAAAAAGAGAGAGAGAGGGTGAGTATAGCTGATACATTGAGAGTGACAGAGAGGAAGAAAAAGAGAGAGAGTGTGTGATTAGCTGATTGACTGAGAGTGACAGAGAGGAAGAAAAGAGAGAGAGTGGGTGTGGCTCATAGATTGAGAGTGACTGAGAGGAAGGAAAGAAAGAGAGAGAACAAGAGTGGCTAATAGAGAGAGTGACACATAGTTGGGAAGACAGTGCGACAAATACAGATACTGCTGGAGGAAAAAGAGAGACATAGAGAATGTGGAGACTGATTGACAGAGAGAGAGAGAGAGAGAGAGAGACAGAGATAAGGCAAGCATAGAAAAGAAAAGAGAATGACAGCAAGGAGAGGAAAAGAGAGAAACTGATAGAGAGTGGTGAAGAAGAGAAAAAGGAGAGGGGTTGATAGATAGAGAGAAAATGATATTGACAATAATATATTTCGCCTTTTCTGTCTTTAATCTAAGCATCCGTCGCTTGTCAGTGTGGCCTACGACCAGAGCGCGTTTCTAGCTCTTCCCTATTCAGATAGTTTTACTCTTTATATCTTTTTATCATCTCTCTTGTGTGTCATTTTTGTTCACTTGTTCACCAAGTTCTGTTCTTTTGGTTCCTTCTTCTTTAGGCTTTATAATTATCATTGTTATATTCCTCCTCTTTTCTATTTAGTTCTAAAGTTGTCAGTTAGAATTATCCTGCATTATCCTTTTCAATCGTTTCGGCTACCATTTATGCTGTTTCTAAGATAAAATTAACCAATGTTGGGACAAGACATTGAAAATAACTGAAGAATATTACGAGAAAATCTATGCACTGAAAATAAAAGTACAACCATTAGAGAACAGTGATGTTCCTGACATAACATCAGACGAAGTAGTTTTTGCAAAATACGAAATATGAAAGGTAGAAAAGCCCTGGGTGAAGATGGCGTAAGAATAATCTTTTAGAAAATGTGGGAGAGGTCTACCACAACAGATAAACGCAACAATTCGCACAATACTTAGGAGAAAAATGTGCCCCTAAAGCTCTGTCGAGGAATTGTGATTCTACTGCACAAGGAGGGAAATATTTACTACCTAACATCTACAAACTATTCTTAAGATTACTTATAAATAGATTAAGCACTTTAGATGAAAATCAAACGCTTCACCAAATGGGCTTTGGAAGTAACGCTTCGAAAATAGAACACATACACACATGAAACAAGCTGATTGAAATTATATCAAAATACAGAAAAAACCCACTTTTCTTTGTTTACGTAGACTATGGAAAACATTTGACTATTCGAGAGTAGACCATCTATACACATTAAACTAGCTGATCAGGATACAAAAAATCACTTTGCTTTGCTTACACAGACTATGAAAAAACATACGACGATTTTCAACTCAATGAAAGAACAAGATATAAATGAGAATACAATTATTGAGAATGTACACAAAGATGACATGGCAATAATTAAACTTAATAAGATACTTACTTTATAAAGATTGAGAAAGGAGAAAGTCAGGTCAAGAAGAAAGGACAACAGACAGAACAAAAACCTCACTGGTTGATGCCCGTTTGACTGTGTGCGAAGTCCAAACCCAAAATGGATAAACGAAACAGAAAAGTTTACTGATAAGGCCAGGCTGGGATTAACCCATTCACGTTCGTCATGGAAGAAGATAGGGTAGGCCTATGTTTCGAGGGTGAGTTATCTATGATGAAAAGTGCTCAATATCAGGGATTGAGCATGCATAAATAGGTAAACATGTGAAATTCAGTGCTTCGCAGTGACTCCGATTTTCATGACAGTCAGACGTCTAATAATTGCACTGGCATGAAAGTCGGAGTCACCGCGAAAAACTGAATTATATATATATATATATATATATATATATATATATATATATAACAATGTGAACAGCATACAATTTTCTCTGCACCACTGTGAGTTTCAGTGAAAAAGATGATGGGTAACAATCGAAACACGCCCATGTGATAATAATTTTTGGAGTAAAACCTGCTTTTCTCATACACACACACACACACATATATATATATGTATAATTATTAATTATTATTGTAATTAACCCAGCTTTCTTTAGGGTTGAGCACTTTTAGGTCCATTATAATTTATCATAGCAAACCTTTACAATTGTAGACGGGAGCACTCTGGTGTATGAGCAAATATATCGCTCAAATTCAGTCATACTGACCGTTTAGCTCAGCGTAGGGCAGGTGTAGAATGTCAGCCTCTGGGTCTGAAGCGAAAGTTTCGATTCTACCTTGCAGCCCTAGAAGGGATATTGTATAGTCTATAGCCACACAGAAGAGTTGTAATACAACAAAACAGCTGTCTGTGGATGAAATCATCATCATCATCATCAGTTTTTTAACATCCATCGTTGGATATAGACCTTCCCCAGGATCTACCACATTTCTCTATCATGGGCGTCACAGAGCCAGTATTTTCTAAACTTGTCTAGTTCATTTCTCCATCTTTTCAGCCTCGGTTTCGCATGTGGTCTTTGGGGATCTATGTCCATCAGTTATCCGCTGTTCTTGTAACATGGTCTGCCCATTGCCATGATATCCATCGGTTGTCTTTCATTCTCGCTGTATGACCTGCCCATTGCCATTTGAATTATCTAATGGATTCTGTGATGTCTTGGACCTCTGTTTTCTCTCTAATGTATTGTGCTGTCTGGTGATCTCTCCGTGTAACGTTGATCATGATTCTCTCATGTGCACGTTGCATGGTTCACAATTTGCGGGTCTGTCTCTCGGTTACGTTCCATGTTTCAGCTCCATATGTGATTATCGGGAAAATGCATTGGTTATACACCCTTTTTTTTAGGATTAATGGGATCGTCTGGTTTTTGAAGTTTAGCTTGCTCTACCGAAGGCCTCCCCTTTATTTCCTCCTCTTTTGTGGGCTTCATAGAAATTCGTTGTCCTAGGTGGATGTGGTGGTCTACTCTCCCCAGTTTTGTATCTTCGATTTTGACAGATATATTCTTATTTTTGGTGTGTTTTTTGACACAATGATTATTCATATATATATATATATATATATATATATATATATATATTATTGTGTCATCCACAGACAGCTGTTTCGATGTATCACATCTCTTCAGTGTAGCTGTAGACTTTATCCCCGCGAGGCAGATTTGATATCCTAACTCTGGACTACGGAACTGGGTGGTCAGTAAGGCTGAATTTAAGCGATGTATTCATTTTTACGCAGAAACTCCTCATCCACCAGAGTGCTCTATTCCTATGGAAGAGCATTGTATAAGCTAACAATGGATGAGTTACCTCACTTAAAGAGTGCTCAACCCTGAATAGAGGAGCATCATATATATATATATATATATATATATATATATATGTGTGTGTGTGTGTGTGTGTGTGTGTGTGTGTGTGTCAAAAATGAGGGTGTTATTTATGTATGGATCGGCACTGAAGAGCCTAGGAGCCTAGAGGTATTTTATCAGGTAATTTATCTTTAATAATTCTAGTATCCTAATTCTAAGTTTTTTTCAAATCTAAACTCAACTCAAGCAGTCAAAATTTGTGATCAGTCATAATGTGTCGATAGTTTCAGTGATATGATATTCATTGCTACGTCGTAATAGAAAGGTGAATTCATCAATGAGATGGGTGACTGCCATAAACAGGCAAGAAGTTAGTATATATGATAATTAAATACATGTATGAATTAGAGAAGAATTGAAGGAATTAAGAAAGGTGTAGTTGGGTTCAAATATGTTTGCCTCAATTTCTGTGATCTCGTGAATGATAGTATGGGGACTTTCGTATGCATCAACAGATATTCGTACTCGTGTGTGCGGAATCTTTTGAATTGAGTGTACCTTGAAGTCACACGAAATGGAAAACATCATAAAAGGTATCTTCTTGAGCTGTTAGGTCAGATGAATGGAATGTTGCATGTGTTTTCTCTCTCTCTCTCTTTCTCTTTTATACTCTCTCTCTCTCTCTTTCTATCGTGCCTGTTCTCTCTGTCTCTTTGTCTTTTCCCCTATCTCTCTCTCGCTCCATGTGATTCTTTATTTCTCTCTTTGTCTCCCTTCTTCTCTCTCTCTCCACGCTACTCTCCTTTTTCCTCAATCTCTCTCCCTCTCTTTCTCTCCTTTTCTCTCCCATCCTTCTCTCTCCCATCCATTTTCTCCAACCCCCCACTATCTCCCATTCTCTCTCCACCCATTCCTCTTCTCTGTCTTTCGTTCTGTTTCTTTTACTCCCATTCTCTCTCCACCCAATCCTTCTCTCTGTCTTTCGCTTTGTTTCTTCTTCTCCCTTTCTCTCTCTCTCCCATCCCCTCTCTTTCTGTTCACTCACTCTTTATTCCTCTCTTTCTTTCACTCCGTCTGCTTTCTCTTTCAATATCCCCCTCGCCCATGTTCTCTCTCTCTGCACCCTTTCTCTGTCTTTCTTCCTTCCTCCCTCTCCCATCCCCAATCTCTTTCCATAATCTCTCTGCCTTTCTTTCCGTCTCTTTTCACCTTCTCTTTCTCTCTTTATACCCCCTTCTCTATCACTCTTTATACCCCTTTCTCCTTGTCTCTATCTCTGTCTTTCTCTCTCTCTTTGCTTCTGTTTCCGCTTCTCTCGCTCTCTGTCATTCTCTCTCTCTATTTCACCTTCCTTGTCCCTATCTCCCCCTTCCTCTCTCCCTTTTCCTCCCTCTCCATCTCTATCTCCTTCTCTCGCCTGCATTCTCTCACTGGGATCCATTCTCCGTGTCTGTTCTCGCGAGAAACCCAGGTACATTTCAATCCAGTTGTTTCCGTGGGAAGTATTCGCCAGAAACAATGGAGAAAAAGATAGAGAAAAGTAACTTATTTGTTTTGTTTCTTTTTCGACACTCCGAAAACTTTTACTCCAATAACAATTGGCAGCATTAACCGGATCTCATTTTTACACAAAGAAAGCCACCGTTATCATTACATAATGCACCTGCTGTGAAAAAAAAGAGTGTAGTTTTACAAATGTGTGCATGTGTCACATATATCAATCCAGCTCTATCTCTCTCTTTATATATATATATATATATATATATATATATATATATATATATATATATATATATATATATATATATGTACATTTATATTCATATTTATTTTCAGTTTTAGAAGCATTTACTTTATTATTATCATTAACAACCAAGATAAGAAAATAATTTTAAAGAATTACGCAATGTTAAAAGAAAAATTCTTCCAAAATCATTGAATTTTTTCCCGAAAAGTTGATTAGGTGCAATTCACAATTGAATCATGATAGATTTTAGAACGGCTTTTACTGAAACGATTGGTGTTTTTTTTTTTCTGTATAATTTACTTCCTATATGTGTTTATAAAATTTTGATTGAGGATTCGCGTGAGCCAATTTTCGCTTAACGTTTATATTCTATGGCTGGAAACTCGTATTAAAGTATTCATAGGAAGCATAAGATTTGAAATACCTGAAAACTCACAAGGATAAACTATAGGAATACACAAATAAAAATAAAAGGTAATTAAATCGGAAAAATGATTGCTTTTATGTTTTTTCGTAATTTACGAAAAAAGGAGTCAATTCTGATGGATCATGAATACATAGAAATGATTGGTTATAATCGTTAAGTTTTCAAAAACAATTAAGCCTGATTGGATAACAGAAAATATTTTTCCAAATGTAAATGGGCTTATTGTTCCATAATTACCAGAAAAAACATATTGCCAATTACTGATGAGTGCAGTAAGCACCAAATGTTAACATTCACCGGGTATATATCTTTGTAATTATTATTTTCATTTATTGATTGTTTAATTTACTGTGATGAATATTGAGCACTCTGATTAAACATCTACAACAGATATTTTTTTTTTTGCATCTATTTTGTATTTTTACAAACTGGATATATATATATATATATATATATATATATATATATATATATATACATATATATACACACACATATATATACATATATATATATAGTGCATGATATATTTCCAGTTTTCATATATATATATATATATATATATATATATCCTAGGATATTATTGACTCAATTAATTGTTGAATACTGAGAATTCTAATTAAACATCTATAACGGATAAAATCCTTTTTCTATTTCTTTCTTTTCGTATTTTCGAAATAGAAATATACTATAAATAATATATATATAAACACTCTCACATATCATGTATATTTTCACGGCAATTTATCTTCCCAGCAAGTTTCCTCAAACGTATACATGCTGCAAGAATCGAACCTGCGTCCAACAGAAGGTCGTCTTCGCGCGACGCTGCTCTTACCATCGGAGATGAGCAGGGTAGTAAGTTGGATGTCCAAATAACTGCTTTATACCGAACTCATTTTGTTCATTCACTGTCCATATCTGCTCTTTATTTAAAAATAGAAAATTATATCATAGAGGAATGGATACATAATTTTGTAGAATATATATATGTATGGCTAGAAAATGTGAACATCCTTTCCTTGTATTTGCTAAAAGATTTTCTCGTTTGTTTAAAAATCCCACTGATTAGGTTTTAAGTGGGTGCCGAATTTGTAATATAATTCATGCTAAATTGGATTGTATCAGGCTTGTTTTTCGATGGTTCTTGTTTTTTGTTTTTTTTTTGGTTTTTTTTCTTTAAATCTAGCCCTTTTTTAATTGATCACTAATAATACAAGAGGCGGAAGAAGTACCTTATTCATGGGTCATTTGTTTTTACCCCAATTTTATTGAATTGATCAATCCCAACATGGCATGCTGCTAATGGTTTTCGGTCAGATGACGCTTTCTCCCAAGTGATTCACCAGACTTTTTTTGCTTCGTTATTCAAAAATTTATAATAAAGACAAAATTATAGAAAATTGGAAATCAGAGATCGCCATGGATTGAGATAGTCAGTGGAAGGACCCTAACGTGAGACCAGTTCTTCTATATGAATTGAAAAAGTCATATAGGGAAGAGTTCACTCCCCTTAAATTGAATTGGTTGTAATTGATTGATCTGAAATATGCTTACTATTCGAATATGACAAAAAAAAACAAACTAAAAGATACTAATGCAGGTAAAGGTAGATATAAACTGAAAAAAAAAGTTGCCTGTAAGAGAAAGGGACTTCGGTGACCCTAATTTTTCTTTTTATAGATGCATCTTCCCGATAGTCACCTATAGGGCTGAAACATGGGACCTAACCAAGAAACTGACCTGTAGACCGAGAAGCATGTAACGTGCACATGAAAGAATCATGCTCAAACTTACATGGAGACATCACAAGACAGCACAGTATATCAGGGAGAAAACAAGAGTCGGAGACATAATAGAATCTATAAGGAAATTTAAATGGCAATGGGCTGGACATGTCACAAAAATGGCAGACAAGCAATGGACATCACGACTCATAAAATGGATCCCCAGAGAGCACATGCACAACAGAAGCCAACAGAATACAAGATGGTGGGACGAACTGGACAAATTCAGAAAATATGGCTCTGCAACACCCGTGATTGAGTGGTGTGGCAAATTATGGGGAAAGTCTATGTCCAACGACAGACGTTAAGAGACTGATGATGATGAATTTTGCTGAAGGTTATTGTTGTTGTTATTATCATCATCATCATATCCACCAAGAGTAAATGAGGTCCACTTCAGAGTAGGAGTTTGATGATCATCTGTGTGTAGATATGAGTCCCCAAAGAGAATTGAAACTTTGGTGGGAACGAAATAAATAGGCGAATGAGAAAAGCACGGTATCAACTTTGTGTTTAGACGGTAAGATCTTTCTTAAAAGGATACAACCACATCCTCACAAGTTGCTTTATACATAGATATACAGCTAATATATATATATATATATATATATATATATATATATATATATATATATATATATATATATTATATATATATATATATATATATTTATATATATATATATATATTTATATATATATATATATAAAGAGAGAGAGATATGTGTGTGTGTGTGTGTGTGTATCTTTCATAAGCATTCAGATTGAAGTTGTATCTTAATTGATGATATTTTGCTATTCAAGTTTGCTACTAAATTTCATCTTTTGAAAAATATTCAAAAAGAAAGGATTTGTGAAAAATGGAAAAGAAGTTCTTTCCCTGTTATTTTTAAATCAAGAGATGTATTAAAGTAACATGCTTCATATATATATATATGTATATCTTGGATGGGATAACAGATTGTCGATAGCAAGAGTTGTAATACAACGAAACAGCTGTCTGTGGATGACACGTTAATATATATATATATATATATATATATATATATATATATATATCCTGGGAGAGCTCTCTCTCTCTCTTTTTCTTTCTCTCTTGCAGGTTTTATTCATGCAGTCCCATTTTCTCTAATTGTTTATTCTACTAACGTTTTCTTCGCCAAGTGATGCATCAACCATGTAACGACCGGCGATCATTTCAAATAAGAGTTTCAATATGATATAACGCAATTTATAATCATTATGTTGGATCATATCTATCCATTTCTCAATACATAACGGTCGCTTTGGAAGAAACGAATAGAGCAGATATAGACAGTGAATAAGCAAAATTTGGAGTGAAGCAGTTTGCTTTACCGGTGGTTGTATAGGTTAGAGCAACGCTACGTTGAAGCAGCTACCCTATCAGTCGCAGGTTCGATCCCTCTAGCAGCTCTATCTCTCTATGTGTACATATTATATTGATCATCATCATCATCATCAGTCTTTTAACGTCCATCTTTGAACATGGACCTTCCTCAGGATTCGCCACAATTCTCTCTCATGGGCGTCGCAGAGCCAGTATTTCCTGAATCTGTCCAGTTCATCTCTCCATCTTGTGTTTTATATGCCTGCAACCGCGAAGAGATTGGCAGTTCAAGTGCGGACACACACACACACACACACACACACACACATATATATATATATATATATATAGAGAGAGAGAGAGAGAGAAAGAGAGAGAGAGAAAGGGAGAGGGGCCAAAGTATTGCATATCTCCTTATAAGTATACAAATACTGATTAAAATCTAGTTAGCATTATGTATTGGGATGCGGCTAGGTATTTAGACACACACACGATATACAAAGCATACGCTCACAAACGTACACACACATACGTATACAGATGCATATAAGGAAATATTGATCAGTAGTCGATAATTGATTTAATTATTTCATTATTTCTAATGAGCCGAATTTCAGTTCAAACTAATCAATTAAGAAGGAAGAGTTTTTCAAAAGCCTAATGAGACGGAACGAATAACTTCGGAAAAAAAAATCGAAAAATGAAGCAATCAATATATCAAGGCCAAACGAACACTGATCGAACGAAGATACTGGAAAATTAAGGCCACCCCCTCTATAACACGTTCCAATGTAGCGCGGTTTGCGATATAACGCAAGAGGACCCGAAAATAACCTCCAGTTCCAAAATAGCTAGGATTAACTATTTTTGTTTTTTTACCTGGATTTAGCTGCAAAAGTGCTCGGTTATAACACGGTAGGACCTCTAACGCCCGCATTATAACGGGATATATTTATAATCATATAAAGTAGAGACAAATAAACATACGTAATGCGGATCTCATACAGAAGGTGATCTTTAGTTTGAAGTACATGAACCTACAGCGGTATTTTAACCTTTATACAAAGGCTCTGAAAGTCACACAAAGGCCTCAAAAAGTATAATTTTTAATTAGAATGTATAATCAACCAACGTATCCATTATAGATTAACACAATAATCAAATTAAACGCGCGTCCTCAGATCTCAACGATACGGAAGAACAAGGACATCTTTCCATGTGCTAAACTGACGAATCAAGGGTGTGCCATCTGATAAAAGACAGGCGATTAATTTCGTTATCGCGTCAATTCCCAAAGAATATGTGGTTTAATTATACTTTTTAATTAAAAATTATACTTTTATCATCTTTCTTTGACTTTTGGGGCCTTTGTATCCTGGTTAAACATCGACATAGGTTCATGTGCCGAACTTAAATGCACTGGGCGTATGGGGAATTAGTGTCAGGTTACGTTGAGGAAAAGGTTGATCGACGTGGAAGATTAGTACTTGAGATCTTAGAATCATTTGGAATTGACTTCATTTCTAATTCAGTCACCAAACTGGAGATAGATAGATAAGAGTAATATGTGATTGATAGATAGATAGATAGATAGATAGATAGATAGATAGATAAATAGAGATATACGAGCAGAATGAAAGGTATAGATAGCTATGAGCAGAATTAGATAGATAGATAGATAGATAGATAGATAGATAGATAGATACCAGCAGATTGAGATAGATAGTCATCCATAGGATTATACATATATATGGAGAGAAAGAGAGAGAGAGAGAGAGAGAGAGAGAGAGAGGGGGGGGAGGGATAGAAACCCATTTTAATTTGAAAAAAAGTTTTATTCCTATTTTTGTCACATGTTTCCTCGAACAAAAGAAAAATACATTCATATGAATAAAAATATACATACACACTTAATGGATGAAATGTTTTGAATAATAAAAACCTCACAAACAGTGGTGGGTATATATACGAACCGATCATATATATATATATATATATATATATATATATATATATATATATATATATATATACAAGCCAAACGAGATGAAAAAATGTACGAATGTGCAGTATAGATAGTTGAGTAGATGTATTCATATTCATTTGACGTTTTCGTATTTCGTAAGATTTTGTACCCAGTGTATTCTCTGTGGTGTCATACACAGACCTGTCAATACCGGCACGTAATTGTTTCTCATTTGGCACGTTTTTCGCGCGGTTACCATCGAAAAGCCAGAAGTAACGCACACGCGTGACCTGACTTTCAAGATCTTTGTACTTCACCTATGAGACTGGTTCCATCTTATATCAAGCGCTGCGTGTATCTTTGAGAAGGAAAAAATACATATATAAGAATGAACAGGCCTTTTGGCATCATGCTGTGTTGAGAGTGATCAATAAAAAAAAAGGTGGATCAATAAATGAGTTACTTTTCTTGCCTCTAGTTGGGCAGTGATCCCTAACATGTCTGATTTTTGTAAAAAAAACAAAAACAAACAAAACAAGCATGAACTTACTTTGAAAATTGAACCTGCCACCAAAAATCTATTCAGAGAAAGGATAAAAAAACAACAACAATATTTTTCTATATATAATAGAGATAAATGTTGAAATCTTCAGCCACCTAGCTCCATTGGTGCAACGTATGCGCATAGACAGCCAACCGATCAAACTAACTTAAAAACTGAAGAAACTTATGTTGGCAGTCTTGGTGACGGTTTTTGGTTGATTTTTTACTCTTGGCATAATAAGGAATAAAAGTTTAAAATTTCAGCCCTATAGCTCCATCGGTACGACTTGTACGCTTGATGCCTACACAGGTAGCCAGTGAGCTAGCCAGAAAGATAGACTGACGGACTCACTTGAGAGCTTAAGAAACTTATGCAGACTGTTTTGTTTGGCAGTTTCAGACCTGAAACAACTTCCGAGTCAAATGAAAAAATGGAATATCGAAAGGAAGAAGGAAAAGGGGAGGAAAAAATGGAAGCTCTTTTAATAGAAAGATTAGAATTAAAAAAAGAGTGAAAATAAGCCTGAGAGTCAGACCATAAATGCGACATTTTTATGTTGTCGAAAGATCCATCAAGGACAGAGTGAACGACACGATTTTCAAGTTAACGTCGAAATTTGAGTCAAGAAACATCTTAAAACACGCAGAAGCTTCTAGATTCTCCAGATATGTATCCAAAATCTAGGGAATATATCACATATCAATAAATAAAATGTGGTTTTAATATTCGACGTTTATTTTATTAAAATGTTATCTAAGTTATTAAAATATTACTCGTTTCATTACTATCTAAATATTAGTTTGGTGAACAACTAATCGCCTGTTTTGTTAATTTCAAAGACTTTTTTTTTAGATAAACCATGATTTAACTACGTTCATGTAATATACCATTTTTGCACACTTTATTCAAGCTGAATTTTTTTTCTCACTATTTATTCTGGTTTATTTGTGGTTGTCAAATCAAAGATGGAAAAGGTAGTTTTGGGCAATTTAGTTTTATGAGTTCAAAATGGGACGTAAATCAGCGAAAACTATTCGCAATATCAACCAAGTATCTGACCAGAACGTACATCAACATTGGTTCCAAAGATTTCGAAACGGAGACGAAATTCTTGAAGATGTTGACATCGTTATGTGATTGAAGACATCCAATTGAGAGCTATTAGTAAGGCGGATCCATTCAAAACGACCCTTGTGCCTACCTTGAATGAAAACAATCACACACAAAAAAGCTTGCATGTCGTGCGAATGATCCTGCTGATAAGAAACGGACTACGTTACCAAACTCTATCCCGTCCAGATTATTTCACCTGACCTCTTTCCGACCGACAACTTCTTTTCCAGGCATTCCGACCACTTTCAGCAGGGGAAGGTCTTCAATAACTATATAGAAACTCAAAACGCTTCCGAAGACTTCATTGGTTGAAAGACCGCAAGATGCTATGCTTCTTGAATAGATTGACTCGTTTTAAGATTTTGTGGGTTCTTATTTCGATAAATAACTTTTAATCTTAGTCCTTCAAAGTTGACAACGAAAACTACGATTATTTTTGCACCAACATTGTAGCAATCACTGATATCTAGACGCAACCTAGGACACTTTAGATGAGGAAGAGATGTCAGTCGATAACTGTGATCGCCACTGAAGATGCTAGCTCGTCTAAAAAGAAATTCCTACTGGTGCCAGAAGAATTTTTGAGTGTGCTTTCTCAGTGGTTGGCTGTCCTCCTACACCGGAAGTAGCTGGTTCCTATGGCGGGTCGAGGAAATACGGAAATCTTTGATGAGACGAATACAGGTGGAATATCGGAAAAACGAATCTTTCGGATCGGCGTGAGGAAATAAAACAGCTGGATACTTTAACAAAGGAAATGACTCCATAGAAAATTGAGCCGTCACCTGCGGATGACGAGAATTTCCGCTATTGTAGCTCTATTGCTAACTCAATGGAATTTCCGTTTTAACGTGATACATGGCCACTCAGCTCTATCTGTGAACTGGGGTTTTTATTTTGCAATAGAGGACTTGCAATTGATTGTCTTGGCAATGGACAAGGGCTTTTATTTTGCAATCAATGACTATTACCCTTCACCATTTTCCACGATTAGCACTGTGCAGTTTTTTGGCTTTTTTTCATTCCAAGGTAATTAGTGTTATTTTCTAATGTCTAAAAAGTGAAGTATAGGAAATATCAATTGTTCACTTCAAACTTTGCTTTAGCAGCCGAGACAGTGATATTCATGTGTAATCTTTTCGTGGGTAGTGAGTGTTATTTTCTGATTGTTAATGTGTAAAAAGCATTGAAAACGGCTATTATTCCCTTCAAAACTTGCTTTTGTGACCAGGACAGTGATGTCCATGTGTAATTGTTCCTGGGTAGTGAGTGTTATTTTCTGATTGCTTATGTGTAGAAAGTATAGAAAATGGCTCTTATTCACTTCAAACTTTGCTCTTGTGACCAGGACAATGATATTCATACGTAATTGTACCTGGGTAGTAAGTGTTATTTTCTGATTTTTTTATGTGTAAAAAGTATAGAAAATGGCTATTATTCCCTCCAAACTTTGCTTTTGTGACCAGGACAGTGATATTCATTTGTAATTGTTCTTGGGTAGTGAGTGTTATTTTCTGATTGGTTATTTGTGAAAATTATAGAAAATATCAATTATTCCCTTCAAACTTTGCTTTTGAAGGGAATAATAGCCATTTTCTACATATTTCACAGAAGAGCAATCGGAAAATAACCCTCATCTGGGTGAAAAGATCACGTTGCACGGTGGTATAATGCAATGAGAAAAGCTTTTGTCTTGTAATGGATAACTATTACGTTTCACTACTTTCCACAGTAAATGGATTAAATGGAAATGCTAATAAGGCAATTAACTCTTAATTTCATAGATCGATTGTAATCGCTGCGAATCTCTTCAATGAAAAGGATTCTCAAAATGGAACTCTTTGGTTTATTGAATTGAAGAAAAATGGAAAATGTGGAAGGCAAGTAACTTGGATCAAAATCTCCTCGATAATTTGTTCGATAATAAGATACGTCACAACACCTGGTCTGAAGCGAAGGTTTCAATCCTACCTCGTGGTACTGGATGAGATAATGAATAGTTTCTAGCCACACAGAAGAGTTTTAATACAACAAAATAACTGTCTGTGGATGACACAATAATTAACGCTCCTTTATTCAGGGTCGATCACTCTTTAAGTGAGGTAACTCGTTCATTGTGAGCTTATGCAAAGTTTCAATCCTGCCTATAGAAGAGTTATGATATAACGAAACAGCTGTCTGTGGATGACATAATAATATATATATATATATATATAAACTAAAATAATTTTTCTGTGTAATTAGTATTCTTAAAGATATAATAAATTGGTTGGCATGCAGTCTGAGATTGAAACCGACACTTCAGATTCACTATTTACATTTGTGAACATTCAATAGAAATGACAAAAACAACGAATCAAGCCCGTTGTTACACTTACTGATCCCTCATCGCTAGATGCATGTATGGGATAACCTATGTAAGTAATTCCTGTTTCAAAAAATATATGATATACAGTATGAACTAATATCAATATACAATACAAATTATGTCTTTTTTAAAATGATAAACTACATGTATGGCATGAACTATATTGTAAAAAACGGGGATGGTGTTTGATGAACACTGCTGGGGTGCCATGTTGATACAACTGTTTTGCTTTTAGAATTCCCGAAACAGTTACACAGTAAACAACTGATGATCCCAACGAGAGAAAATTTACGCATTGTACCATAAGAACAGGGTATATGTGAAGCAAGGGAGAACTCTCAAGAAAATTACTTTATATAAGTTATTGAGGCGACACAAAAATATTTTGAAAAAGTTTACTGCTTAGTGTTTAAAACTATAAAGCTTTCTAGACTATTATATATATATATATATATATATATATATATATATATATATATATATATATATGTATATATATAATGTGTACTTTAGAGAGTGAGACAGACTCGGGAGTGAAGTGTTACAGCACATAGGCAAGTCCGAGTGGCAATTTGATATTAGACTCAACAATTATAGACATAGGATCAAGTCAAAAAATAATCGTTGCCCACTTCCCGTAGAACTACACTTTTGCACACCTGATCACAATTTTGCCACTGACGCTAGCTTTACCATCATAGAAAAAATAGAAAAAACTACTCCAACTGACATAACTAAAGTTCTGGAGAAACACGAAGACATGTGGATCAACAAACTTAAAACCCTATATCCTAATGGATTAAACACTAAACTGAACAACCCTCACCACACAGAACCCTAATATACACAACTCCTATCATTATTATCCTCACACCCACATCTAAGACACATTCAATAATGGAAGCTTCAAAGTCACCTAGACCCATAGGAAAACTTCACCTTAGCCTGTTATAACCCCTGTCTAAATCATATATATATATATATATATATATATATGAAAATGACAGTATTGGAAATTTTGTTTCAAATTATCGAAATTTGTCGTTCCATCTATTTTCAGGACTTCTTCAAAGTCAACTGCTTATTGCTGGGAATTTTTGAATTGTGCGTAATTGATAGTCTATTATTTTTGAAACGATAGTATGATTCTTTGATCAGTACAGGTATTGGAATACGATTGTGTAAGAATATAATAAGAGTGCTTGAGCCAGGTTTGATTGAAATTTGAAACTCGTATCAACAAAAACACGATTAAAATTCTGGTTATTTGAAACAAAACTTTCAATGTTGCAATTCTTTTCTCATTTTGTCGATTCAAGCATAAACCACACCGATATTTATTCACAACACACACACACACACACACACACACACGCACGCACACACACATATATATATATGTATAAATGAATAGCTCTATTCTAAATCAACTTGGCTTTCATAGTATGAAGTTGAATGTATCGAGCACTCTATGAAATGAATCCATCACATATCAGACATTGTTTTATATCATTATATTATGCTATATTGATAACCTGATCTGTACTATGTATATATATCATTTGCATTTAGTGCGTTTAGTTGTTCTAAATGTGCCTATATATATATATATATATATATATATATATATATATATATATACATATATATATATATATATATATATATATATATATATATATATATATATATATATATATATATATGCCTGAGCATATATACAACTGGTAAGGCCCAATTACTATCTAAGGAACTGAATACAGCAAAACGAGTGTTTGCCATTGTCATTGATAAACTTAATGTATATAATCGATATACGTATATATATATATATGTATAAATATATATATATATATATATATATATATATATATATTGGCACATTAAGAACAACTAAACGCATTAAACGCAAACGATTCAACATTTAATCTCAGGTAGAACACTGTAAATAATTATCAACAGGTTAGGTGTGAAGCACTTCATATTCTTTCTGGAACCAGTGCTGGGTGAAGCATTCGTGACATTTAACCAATAGAAACTTGGCATTTCCGGATTCATTATCGACTCTTGAATGGGGAAAGAAAGAAGATAAAGAGAAAACAGGTATGGTTAGTTGCTCAATGGAAACCGTCACGCAACCAAAGACTTTTTGGCAGCATGTCGTGTTGGGGATGAAGAAATGAGTGATCAATAAAGGAATTCTTTCTTTTGTTTTTTTTTTGTCGGGTTGTGATCACTAGAGAATTACTCTTCTCGCGTTTTGTTGGATCAATGGAGAGTCAGGCCTTTCGAAAATGGTCGGTGCCACGATGACCCGATACAAGGGACAAATCACAACGTATCAGGTTACGGTACACGTGCATACGTGCACACGTAAACTCTTTCCATTTGGAGCTGTCAACTGAAACAGTCATCAAATTTGCTAACATAGTTTTCTCTCAGTTTTCAAGTGGGTCTAGTTGGCTGTTTATCTATCTACTGCATGTACCGGCCAAATTAAGTGAACCAAGATGCTGAGAATTCTAACATTGATTCTTTATTATGTCGACAAAAACGTTTTTTTTTTCAGATCCCCCCAGTAAATTTTAAGAGAGGGTGGGGGTAAATTTACAATATAATTTTATGCCAAATTGGTATCTTAGTTTATGTCTTTTAGCATTCGCATTTGTTTTTTGATATTTGAACTTTTTAGTGATCATCGCCCAGCAAAAGTCGAGAGAAGTAGCTTCTCCCCAAATCCCTCTTTTTCTTCAAAATCTCAATTGATCTCTGTCAACAAAGAATGCTGCCAAAAGTTGTTGGTGGCATGACGGTTTCTACTTGCTGACTAACCAGACCTGATTCCTTTTTTTTTCTGATCATTTCTTTTTTTCCAGAAAAGTATGAAATTTTACCAAACCAGAAATTGAAATTTGTTTTTTTTCTCATCAGCTTTTCACCCCTTCAAGCCTTTGTGTCTCCTGCGTGACAATTCATGTAAAATCCATAAATGTCAATTCACGTTGCAATTAGACAGAGGAAAGAGGAAGCAAACGTGAAAAATACTCGTTGTATCTAATGTTTAGGGGGCAGAGATATATCATAAGAGCTACGATAAACCTCAAATGGCAATGGGCTGATCATGTAGCAGGAATGTCAGACAACCGCTGCACATTACAACTATCAGTATAGATCCCCAGAAATCACATGCCAATCGTGTCAGGTAAAAATTAAGATGGTGCGACGAACTAGACGAGTTTAGAAGTATTGGCACCGCAATACCCACGATCTGTGGTGGGGCGAGTTTTCAGAGAGGTCTTGGTCCAATGATGGACGCTGAAAAGCTGCTGTTATACAACCAATGCATCCTCCTAATAGTCAATTGTGGAGCTAAAACATGGAACCTAACCAAGAGACAGACTCACAAACTGAGAGTGTGTAACGCTTGCATGAAAGGATCATGCTCAACCTTACATGGAAAGATCACAAGACAGCACAGTATAAAAGGAAGAAAACAGGGGTCTGAGACATCATAGAAAACTTAAGTGGCAATGGGCTAGTCATGTTGATAGAATGACAGACAACTGATGGACATCATGAATCACAACATGGATTTCCAGAGACCGCATGCGAAACCGAGGCCGACAAAAGCAAGATGGAGAGATGAACTAGACAAATTCAGGAAATGCTAGCTCCACAACGCCCATGAAAGAGAAATGTGGTGGATCCTGGGGAAGGTGTATGTCCAACAACCGACGTTAAAAGACTGATGATGACTGCTGTTGCTGCTGCTGTTGCTGCTGCTGCTGCTAATGCTTCATGAAACATCTTTACATCTTTTTAAAGATTTAAGTGGTTCGATCCCTCTATCGTCTCTAATTTGTGCATACTCTGAGAGGCCTCTGTTAGGCAAGGCGTAACCTATATCACTCTTGGTCAAATATGCGAGCAAATATAGTAACGATATTTGATATTTACGAAAATCGATTTTCAGACTACGTAAAACAAAAAAAAAAAAAACTCGTTTTGTACAGAATTATCTTTCTGTTGGGTGAGTGTAGAAGTTCTGAGTAATCTTTTTTTGAAAACTTGAGACTGAACACTCAAATGAAAACGAGGCGTAGTTAGAAACTTTCAAACATACCCTGTGTACAAGTTAATATGCATCTTTTCGAAATACGTATTTATTATTTGTAATTTTAATCCAACTCATATTTAAATCATCTTTAAATTTCATGTTAAATCTTATTCATGTAAAAACAGATCTGCCCAGTCTCTCAATAGAAATTGTCAGGTGACCAATGTCACTTGGCAGCATGCCATGTTTGGGATAATCAATTAAAGATTTTGGAAAAAGGAGTGATAAATGGATAAGTTTCTCGCCACATCTTTTATTGGGCTGTGGTCACAAAAAAAGTTTGAATTCTCAAAAGTGCAAACGAAAGCCAAGTGATCAATTTAGCAAAAACTTACATTGCAAATTGAACTTCCCACCAAAAATGTATTCAGAGGGGGAATTTTTGTAAAAAACAAAAAAAGTTTTTTTTTGTTGACATGATAAGGAGTAAATGTTGAAAATTTCAGCCCGCTAGCTCCATTTGGACAATCTGTACGCGTGATACATGCATAGACAGCCAGCCAGCCATCCAGACAGACTACCTTGAAGACTGAAGAAACCTATCTTGACAATTTTGCTGACAGCATTGGTTGACGGTTTCTATTAAGGTTAAAGTGATCTAAGGAACTGTTTTAATCTGGATGTAACCTTTCCGGAAAAATATAGCAGTAATTATTTAGAATGAATCCATATTACATTTCAATAATAATCAAAAAGAAAATATCTATTCATACTTAGGGAAGAAAAAAAAGCATTTATATGAGTTTTAAATATAATCCCTTGAAGGAATAAAATCGGTTAACAATATCCGGAAATATTTTTGAAAAGTATAATTATTCAAAAGTTTACAAAAAACATAATCATTTCCTGATATGACGCAATCGTAAGAGAGATGGTTTTCCAATTTTATTCACATTAAATGGATTAATACCTCTGAAAAATACGATTTTAAATTAAGCACATGAAATTAAAAAATTGCTAATACTCTATTAATACTATTAGCAAATATAATGTCAGTTGAAATTAAAATCAGAAAACTATGGAAGCCTCTTCGCTGCAGGATCAAACGCATCTATTCTGAGTTTAGAAGATTACTGCAACTTTTGTTTTATATATATATATATATATATATATATATATATATATATATATATATATATATATATATATATATATATATATATAATCAATAAATTTGCTGATGTATCAGATTTGTCAGTTTGGCTCAGTTGGTAAGAGAAACACCTCACAATTACTTGCTCATGATTTCAAATCTCGGTACAGAAATATTAATATGTATGGTTTTGTTTGGCGTGACATAGTCAAACAGTGAAAGGTTTACACCTCTAAATTTGGTGAGGATAGTTCTTATTGTTTGTTCTATAGGATTCGAATAAACAGAGGGATAATAATGTTGAATCAAGCATTTGAAATTAAACCAGAACCGAAGGTTCAATGTTACCAACCCTTTATTATTTGCACGCCATTATTGACAAATCACATGGTTTTGAGTAGGAGATTTTTCTTTGTAAGAAACACCTTATCAAGGGACACCTTTCTATCAAGTTTCATGTATATCTGCCCGGAAATAGCTGAGAAAATCGATTAAAAAAAAAAATACATCAAATGCTATTATTGCTTGAGCACGTGACCCCGTGAGGAAGATTTTTTTCTCGGAAAGAAGAATCTTCTCAAGGTACACCTTAATATCAAGTTTATGGTAAATCTAACTTAAAACAGCCAGGAAACAATACTGAGACCGGTCGATGGACAGAGACTGTTACAAAGAGGCAAGGACGCTCTAGAGATTGCTGATACTCTATTAAAGCTATTAGCAAATATGAGGTAATATCGAATTTAAATTAGCGAACTAAATGATCGTGTTCATAATAAAGTATAACTTAGTGGTTCAAGCAAAGCTAAACTGGCTTTTATTTTGATATAATTTGAATCCTCATTTAATCCTTATTCCATAGAACTGAAGTGTCAACTACGGCGGTAGCTGATCTCAATCTAAAAAGAAAATATATAATTTTCAATCGCAGTCTCGATGTCGTGGATGGAAGACGTTTTCTCGAGCCAAAGTATGGATGCTCGATTAGAGTAGTCGATAAAGATTCGGAAAATGAAATAGGCGACCTGAGTTCAAACTGTTCGTGTTTATTGCACAATATCAACCTTGGGAAATTCGTGAATCAACCTCTCTCCAGCACTGGGTAAAATAATGGAGCAAATTGGGCTCTCTAGCTATTGGAGGGCGACTAGTCTGGGAGGAGGACAAGCCAGGGAGTTGAACCACTTTAAGGCGGTTTGAAGCCCAATTCGTCGTCCTCCAAGCAGCTCATATAGCCAAGCCTATTGCTGTCCTCTAGACTACCTTGGCAAGGCCACCAACTGGGTATCCCAGGGTCTCCATACACTTCAGCCAAGCATACAGCCCACAGGGGACGTTCCATTATCTGTAGAGATAGAACGGATGCCATTAGTTCAAAACAAATGATTGAGAGATGCAAAATAACGTTATGTAAAATAGAATACGATAGAAATAATTGTATATCCATTTGAGAATTCGATAACACATCCGAAATATTAAAATGAATAGACAATTCAAAAACAGCAACAACAATGACAACTTGTCATCATATGATTGGACAACCGTAGCGTCAAAATTTAAGATTACAAAAAAAAAAAATTCATCGATGAATAAATATGGTCAGAATGAATTCTACTCATGACATCACTGGCGTATTCCAGGAAAAACTTCTAAAACTAGAAATATCTAGATTCTGGAGAATCTAAATTATATCAATAAGCCCGTCAGAACGTGGGCCCCAAAAGGTAAAAACAAGCTTTCTTTTTTTACATAGAGAAAAAAAATTTAGAAGAGGTTTAGTGGTGTACTGATACCAATTTTCAAGTCTATAGACAAAACAGTATGGTCAGGAGCTCTCGAACACACAAACAAACACACAAACAAACACAGGAACACTTACAAAAAGGATAGAACCGTTTGTCATCTTTGGTGGCTACGGTTGTTTAATAATAATAATAATAATAATAATAATAATAATAATAATAATAATAATAATAATAATAATCGAAGGTTCAAAAGATATTTTACTTTAGGCTTTAAGAATGATTATTCTTGATATTTTGATGATTTTCGAAGGTTCAAAAGATATTTTACTTTAGGCTTTAAGAATGATTATTCTTGACATATTGATATTTCTACTTCTGAGATGGTTTTCTTTGCGATTCCGATAAGTTTTCACTTCGATGAATTGCCCACTGCCAAATTCTGCCTAATGAAAAAGACAAAAAAAAAAAAAGTTGAGAGAGTGGTCTGTTGTTTCTTGGAGCTGCACGTGGGTAAGTGGAATTAAATTTATAATTTATAGTTTAAAATTAATAATTCTCCACCCCCCCCCCACCGAGATAAGAGGTGTCTTATGGGAAAGTAATGCCTAGCTACCCCCCCCCCCGAGTATGAATGAATGGAGTCTGTCCACCACTGACCGTTAGGACCCCTCAGTAGATATAGGCTGGCAGGGGGAAATCCACCGTGGGAGAAGAACACAGATTGCGAGACTTATACTAAGTCAAGACTTAGAAGATTTAAGGGAGACGTATGATCTCCAAGGTTGTTAATTTTATCCAGACGAAGCTTAGTGCTAATTTTTAGGCCTGAATTTAGGAGGGGATGGTCATACCACCAAATAGATACAGCTGTGCAGTAGAATTGCCTATCCATGTAAGGTCGTACCATTGGTTGTAAGAACTGGTGGAACTCTGAGAATGCCACTGAGCTCATTGCCC
The DNA here is from genome assembly GCA_963457665.1 of Thysanoteuthis rhombus. Classification (NCBI taxonomy): domain Eukaryota; kingdom Metazoa; phylum Mollusca; class Cephalopoda; order Oegopsida; family Thysanoteuthidae; genus Thysanoteuthis; species Thysanoteuthis major. The sequence continues at coordinate 7,292,894 of OY735239.1, read as the reverse complement.
TCAACGAACCCACCAAGGTCTGGTGCTACCTTAAAAGAACCAAAAAGAGCTGGTGGGGCTCTTCGGTTATTTCTGAACCACATCGGTCTTAACCAACCCACCAAGGTCTGGCGCTACCTCAAAGAACCAAAAACCCCTATCATGACAGTACAACCAAACCATTTTACCGCAAAAAACGGGGCACAAATTCAAGATTTGTGTGTCGTAACCGGCAGGTGTTCCCTTGTTAGCCACCAGGAGGGACCCGGTCGTCATCCTGTGACTGCTGGCCAAAACTCCGGCTCGTGTACCCTTAATGGCCTTCAGGAGGGACACAGTCGTCACATAGCTACTGTTGGCCAAGACTCATATACCACTAACGACACCCAGGGAAGGCGCGGTCCTCACGGAGTGACTGCTATAAAAAACAAGAGGAAGAGATGGACAAGGGAGGAGAATAGACTAGTTATGTATTGTTACTTTAAAAGCAAGCCTTCAGTGCGATCTTATAGGGAGCGTATGCTCCGAATATGGAGGGAAAAATCTGATGTGGAAGTATCGAACCAACGCCTTGCTGACCAAGCAAAGCAAATTCAAAAGAAGAAATGGCTGTCTGAGACTGAACTACTAGAGATTCGCATTAATGTAGAGAGAGGTTCAGGTGACACATCTGAAGAATGCCCCCCCAGCACAATTAGTACCAATAACAAAACTAGAATAATTCCCCATGAGACCCCCACAGTAAGGTATGTATCAGAGGGTGATGACGAGGCACCTACGGTAGAAGAGAACACCAAAATACAAGCTTTGAAAGAGATCATGCGAGGAGAGAAAACAACACTCCCCTCCCTAAGAGACAAAGACAGGAAAAAAGTCGGAGAAGTGACCGAGCAGGTCAACTGCCTCTTACAGCACATAGAAACAAACACCCTCCTAGAACTCAACAACCTAATTTATGCAGGGGCGAAAATGGTAGCACAAAGCTTTACAACACAAGATAGGGACCCGAGCAATAATAGGGAAGGGAAACCCAACTGGGAGAGAAGGTTACAAAGGCAGATCTCCCAACTACAGAGAGATGAAGTACTGCTTAGAAATACACCACACACAGACAGACCACGAGTAAGACTTTATAACAAATACAAGGTAACGCAAAAAGGCATCGCAACTGTAGTCGAAGAGTTACACCAAAAAAGACTAGCCAAAGAGGCAAGACTAAAAAGATACAGACTAAGAACGGCCCAATACACACAAAACCGCACATTCCAAAACAATGAGAAAAAGTTTTACCGAGATTTAAATGGGGAAAGAAGGCAGGACATGAAACCAGATGCCACAGAGGCCAAGAACTATTGGAATAGCATATGGGGGCACCCAAAAAGACATAACGTAACACCGCAATGGTTAGGAAACATGAGAAAAGAACTAGGAGAAATAGACAAGGGAGAACCAATAGTACTGAATGAAACCACATTGAAACATACTCTTAGGAAAGTAGCCAACTGGAAAGCACCGGGTCCCGACGGGATCCATGGGTATTGGTTCAAAAAATTTACCACGTTACACGGTAGACTCACTCACCTACTCCAAAATTGTCTGAATGAAGGCAAAGCACCAGAATGGATGACTAAAGGCAAAACCACCCTCATCCAAAAAGACTCGGGAAAGGGGAACATAGCAAGCAACTATAGACCAATCACTTGCCTACCACTTATGTGGAAAATCCTGACCGGGCAAATAGCAGAGAGAATATACATGTCAATGGATAGAAGGGGGCTACTACCAGAAGAACAGAAAGGGTGTAGGATAGGAACCAAAGGGGCAAACGATTTACTCTACATAGACCAGATGATCTTAAAAGAAGTAAGGAAAAGGAGAAAGAATATCGCAATGGGATGGATAGATTACAAAAAGGCATACGATATGATTCCACATAGCTGGATACTCGAATGCCTTAGAATGTTCAAAATTAGCGAACCGGTGGTTAAATTCATTGGTAATTCAATGAAAGACTGGAAAGTAGATTTGACAGCCGCAGGGGACAAACTAGCCGAGGTAGGGATAAAAAGGGGGATCTTCCAAGGGGACTCGTTGTCCCCACTATTATTTGTTCTAACAATGATACCGCTTAACAGAATCCTGAAAAACAGCAAAGGATACCACTTCTCTAAAACAAAAGGAAAGGTCAACCACTTAATGTACATGGACGATATTAAATTGTTTGCGAAAAACAGGGGAGAGCTTGAGACTCTGTTCAACGAAGTAAGGGAATATAGTGAGGACATAGGAATGGAGTTTGGGATAGAAAAATGCGCAATCATGGTGATGCACAAAGGAAGGCTTTCAATGATTGAGGGAATTGAACTTCCGGACAACAACAAGATTAGGGCATTGACTGCACAAGACCGATACAAGTACCTAGGTGTCCTTGAATGTGACACGATAAAACGGGAAGAGATGAAGGAGAAGATTAAGAGGGAATACCTTAGAAGGATAAGGAAAATATTAGAAACCAAATTAAATAGCAGAAATCTAATAAAAGGAATGAACACCTGGGCTGTGTCAGTAGTTAGGTATACAGGACCATTCCTAGGATGGACAAAGGAAGAGCTCCAATCAATGGATAGGCGAACAAGGAAACTTATGACGATGCATAAAGCATTACACCCTAGGGATGATACAGATAGACTATACGTTAAGAGAAAAGAAGGTGGTAGGGGGCTCATCAGCATAGAAGATTGTGTCCAGAGAGCTAAAGTAGTCCTAGATAGATATGTGCAAACAAATAGTGAAGAAATCATAAAGAGCGCGAGGGATAGTGCAACAAACAATAAAGTAGAAAACAATGGAACAGTACAGCAAACTAGAAAAGAAAAGTGGGAAGGGAAAAAATTGTACGGCGAGTTTAAAAGACAGATAAAAGATATAGCAGACGAGAAATCATGGACGTGGTTACGAAAGGGAAACCTTAAGAGAGAAACAGAATCGCTCATCATGGCAGCCCAAAACAAAAGCATAAGGACAAACTACATAAAAGCAAAAATCGACAGAACTCAGACAAACAGCAAATGCCGCATGTGCGGTGAAAGAGATGAGACAGTAAACCACATAACTAGTGAATGTAGTCAGCTCGCCCAGAAGGAGTATAAGCATAGACACGATAGAGTAGCAACGATGATACACTGGGAACTAAGTAAACAAATGGGATTCAACCATGGGGAAAAGTGGTACCAGCACAAGCCAGAGGCAGTTTTGGAGAATGACAACCACAAACTACTGTGGGACTCTGACATCCAAACTGACCACCTCATCCAGGCAAGAAGGCCGGACTTAGTAATAGTAGACAAAAAAAGGAAGGCCTGCCAAATAGTAGACGTTGCTGTACCTGCAGACCATAGAGTAAAAAAGAAGGAGGGTGAAAAAAGGGAAAAATACCAGGACCTAGCAAGGGAGTTAAAGAAAATGTGGAACATGAAAACCAGGGTAGTACCGGTCATAGTGGGAGCACTAGGAACTGTCCCCAAAACGCTGAGGGAGAGACTGGAGGAGACCGGGATTAGGGGGAGGATAGAGACCGTACAGACCACAGCACTGCTGGGAACTGCACGGATACTGAGGAAGGTGCTAGAGATGTAAGGACTGCAACGAATCGTAGCTCTGTCATGATATGCGAAAGAGAGAGGAGACTTTAGCTGAAGACCTGAGGAGACTTATTGTCACTCAGCCTTCAGCGATAACCACTGGGCAACCGGTGTGAAACTGTAAATCGCAGAATTACTGCGACCTATGAGTACTAGGAGAAGAGGGCTGGAGACTTGAGGAGACTTGCTGTCACTCGAACTCCAGCGGTTACCACCAGGCAACTGGTGTGAGATTCCAAATAATAATAATAATAATCTTAGCAGTGGCCTAACAGAGGAAGGAAAATGGAAGCGGAGATGTGAACCATAGCACTCGTGTGATAGGTGAGGGAGAGAAGAGATGTGGGGTGAAGACCTGAGGAGACTTACTATCACTCAGCCTTCAGCGATAACCACTGGGCAACCGGTGTGAAACTGTAAATTGTAGAATTACTGCGACCTATGAGTACTAGGAGAGGGGGGCTGGAGACTTGAGGAGACTTGCTGTCACTCAAACTCCAGCGGTTACCACCAGGCAACTGGTGTGAGATTGCATAATAATAATAATAATAATAATAATAATAATAATAATAATAATAATAACAATAACAATAATGATAATAATAATAATAATAATGATAATAATAATAATGGCTGCGTAATAATTTGTTTATAATCAGTGCAATTATGGAGAATAAGTACTGGAGTTTTGAGGGGTCTTTCTCATACCCACCGTTGTATTCTGGTTCGAAGATATGAGGTTGATAGCAACCAATGATGAAGAAACTACAACGTCAAACTTGTCACTGCTATGCCTAGTGTGCTGATTAATACATCAGTCGAATTTCAACTTTGTCCAAACCAACTAAAAGAGAAAGCAGCAGAACATAGAATGCCACTAGCTGCAGAATTCGTTGCCTTTTAAGAAGTTTTCAATTCAGTCGAAATCCCCAAAGTTATTGACGCAATGATACAACGAAGTTCAGACCCCGTATATGTAAGAGTATTACAACATATCAATGAACACAGCAGTATCGTCATCGGGCAACTTTCAGACTATGAACTCTTTTAACTAGAAGAAAGGTTGGGACAAAGTGATACCAGCTCACCAAAACTCTCCAAAGCCTGTCTTGAGATGATCTTCTGAAACCTAGAGCGGGAACACAAAAGAATCAGAATAGACAGCGAATACGTAAGTTACCTCAGATTTGCTGACGACATGTTCCTCTTTGCTAAAAACCTTCACTATCTCCAAATAATACCAGACGAACTAAATGAAGCAAGCAAGAAATTTGGTCTCTACATGAACTTCAGTAAAACAAATGTTATATGCAACAAACATGTCGAGATAAAGACTCAACGATCAAAATCCAAAACGCAGAGCTAGAGAAACTATACCACTACATCTACCTAGGACAGCAAGTCCTCAAAAGGAAAAGAAATTAACCGAAAAATCACACTATGTTGGCATGCTTTCGGCAAGCTCAACTTTCAAAGACACAGTAATACGACTAGTCATAAGAAGAACGGTACACAACAAATGCATCCCACTGATAGTAACCTATGGAGCAGAAACATGGTACCGAACCAAAAGATTAACCCCCAAACTGAGAACCATGCGACGTGCACACGAGAGAATCATGCTCAGCCTCACATGAAGAGATCATAAGACAGCACAGTATATTAGAATAAAAAGAAGCCCTGGGTTGTTCTATGAAAAAAATTAATTCCGAAATTTAAAGAGCTGGAAAAAAGACTCTTACAAGTAAAATTTTTTTTCATTATTTTGTCAAGTTGGAAATCTTGGTTACTATCTGTAAAAAGGAAAAAAAATCTTAAATCTTAATTTTTCAGTGAATTTTTATTTGAATCGATTATTTTAAAAAATTCTCGTTCCGTTTTTTCATCGGGAGGCCGCTGCTGACATTCTGTGGTTATAACTTAACAAAGACGAAGAATCAAATTGGAAAAGAATCACTGGATGTATTTTTTAAAATTATTTCTATTGTTTTAATTGGCTCAAGAATTTCTACGGAAGACCATAATTGCAAATTAAGTGTCACACTTGTACTGCTGTTGCTTTTGCTGCACGCACCTCACAACAATAAATTTTGATATAAAAATAATATTTTGTTATTCTAATATAAAAAATTGAACTTTTCTAAATTTTTGTATTTATCAAAATTTTGTGGATAAAAACAGAAAAAAAATACTTGGTTCAAATAGAAATTGCCCCCCCCGCGATCTGTGACTATATTACAGGTAGTGCCTTCCGTACTTATCACAGCCACAACTCCTGCTGTTTGATGACAGCCAGTTAGCAGGTGTTAATGACAAGCAGATGACGGATCAGCTCACCCTAAACTTGGAAAAAGGATATTTATTGTTGAATTCACGAAAAATCTAATTTTTCTGCTTACTCTTGTTCGAGAATGATGAGACTAAGTTTTTATAATTCAGTCAAATAATTAGGAATAATACTTCATTTTTAGTAGTTGTTTTTTCAAATTACAGAATTTTTTTTAATTTCTAAAAAGTCAGTCAAAAGGGCGATAAATTTGAAAATCTTACGAATTTTCCACTTCAAAATCCAACATTGACTTTTAAGAGCCCAATTATACGTTGACTTATTTCCGGATAAATATTTAGACTTTATTCTTCTTATCAAAAAGAAGAAAAAAAACCTTCACAAGCAACATTTTTTAACTTAAATTTACGTTTTAAAAAGGGTGGCAAAAGCCTGCAGAAATGCCTAATGGCCAGTTGTAGAGTGATCAGGTTGCATTACATATATCGAAAGTCGTTATCAGATAAGTTCCGACACTACAACGATATTTGTGCTGGCTAATATATCTGGTAACTTTCAACATTGCGCAATGGCCAGTTAACGAGATTGCAGTGAATACACGCGAATATTTTTTCAATTGTAGTTAGATTCTTTTAGAATTTCCTGCTGTATTATATATAGTACGCCAATATAAATTATTAAATGTGATTTAACACTGATTCAAGATAAACTTGACTCAAGTCCAGGCAAAACGTAATCTTTTTTAGTATCGATAAAATTGTACATTTTTATAGCCAGATACTTTTAGTAACAAATTTTGTGTTACTCGACAGAAATGAAAAATGTAAAAAGTTTGAACCAGTGTGTGTATGGAATAAGTACATCAAGTGTGAAATAGCAAGTCAGATGAAAAAAAAATACTTTCCCTTTGATCATAAGCGACTTAGTCTGACATTTCCGGCAAAAAGATCAAATACAATAATGGATGATTCATATCTAGTCGAAAACTAATTCTGACTTCATGGCCAGGTTATCAAAAATCTGACCATGTGATGTCTAGTGTTCGATAAAAAGAAAAAAAAATCACAAAAATCTAGGTGATCAGGACACTGGAGAGGTCTGGTTAGTCACTCAATAGAAAAAATCGCATAACCAACAATTTTTGGCAGCATGCTGTGTTGAAGGTGATCAATTAAAAATTTGGAAAAGAGGCGATCAATGTATAAGTTACGTCTCTCACTATTTTTGAGGCAGAGATCATTAAAAAAGACCGACTTTACCAAAAAACAAGCATGAACGCTGCCGGACACAAAAAGGACCAATTTAGTAAACATTTATATTGTAAATTGAACCCTCTACTGAAAATCGATTTTGAGAGAGAATTAAAAAATCAACAACCCAAAAACGTTCTTTTTAGATATAAAAAAGGACTATACTAGGAAACAGATTTGGGAAAAAATCATTTTGGTTTTCCATTAGTGTGTACTAAATCACCCATATGTCGGATAAACCTTATCCAATTATTCAATATAATAATGAATAAGCGTTTAAATTTTCAGCCTCAGGCCCCAATTATTGTGGCCTGTGCACATGATGCATAGATAGGTAGATAAAACTGAAAAGCTGAAGAAACCTATGTTGATAGATTGGGGGGACAGTTTTGGATGATGGTTTCTAATAAGAAATCAATCATTTTTAGTCGAAAACTAATTCTGATTTCATGGCCAGGTTATCTAAATATGGCCGTGTGATGTCCAACGTTCGATGAAAAATGACAAAAAACAGGGTGATCAGAATATTTAATTCTTCACCAATTAAATTGAGTAACTTCCTTTTTGTTCCTGGTTAATAAGCGTTATGTTCTGATTGGTTACGTCTAAAAAGTATGGAAAACGCCAATTATATCCTTCAAACTAAATTTTTGCGATCAAAACAGGGATAATTTGAAATCCACATTTTCCATTTGGATAAAGGGTAGATGTGCTTGTTTTTACTCTCGTAAAGTAAGAAAAACAACTTACTACTTATAAATATCCCTATTGTGGCCACTAATCCAACGTTTTAAGGGAATAATAGCTATTTTTACTTTTTACACATAAGCAATTAGAAGGTAACACTCACTATTCATGAACAAAATCGCAATGCACCATATCATAAACGATCAATCATATCTGGTCGAGAAACTAATTCTGACTCCATGACCAGCCTCTCAAAAACTGGCCATGTTATGTCTAGTGTTCGATAAAAACTCTGGGTGATCAGAAAACAATTCTTCATCAATAAAACTAAGCAACTGTTTTAGAAACCGACAACCACAACTGTCGACGTAGGTTTCTTCAGTTTTTAAGTTAGTCTATCTGTGTTTGTCGGGCTGGCTATGTATTCCCACGGATCCAGGTCACACTAATGAAGCTATGGTTCTCAAACTTTAAACATTTATTCCTTATATATACACAAAACGGATTTTTAATTTTTTGAAAATTAACCCCATGATACTTTTTCATGAGAGGTTCAACTTGCAATGGAAGTTTCTTCAAAATCAGTTCCTTAGTTAGAGTCGAGGAGTGTTCATGCCTTTTTTTATTTTTTTATTTTAAGACTTTTTCGGTGATCATGGTATAACAGAATACCCGAGACGAAACTTGTTCATTGATTATCCCATTCTAATTTTTTGATTGATCATCCCTAACACGATATGTTGTTGAAAAGTGTTAGTCATTTAACCCGTTTCTATTGAGTGACTAAAACTCCTGGCTACTCAAAAGGTGTGCCATCAATCATTATGTGACCATAAAGCAAGGGTCTACTAATTCATGGGGGAGGGGCGAACCCATGACACACATGACTGAGGTAACGAATGAAAACACTATATTTTCCAATCGGGAGATGTAATTTTTTATTAGTGGTTTTATAATGAAAAAAAATAGAAAATCTTGTAAAAAGCGGGAAAAAAAACGTGTCTTAGAATGCTTCCAAGAATGTTGTTATCTTTCCCCAGGAAATAATTTAAAAAAATACAATTATGATAGAAAAATAATTTGTAAAATATAAATATAATGAAAACCACGGATCTGGTTAGTCACTCAATAGGAATCGTCACGTGACCAACGTCTGTTGACAGCAGATCATGTTAAAGGGTGATCAGTTGAAAAAATGGAGAAAAAGGACTGATCAATTAACGAGTTTCTTCGCTCGAAATCTGTTATGAATTTTGAAAAAAACAAGCAAAAAAAACAAAAACGGAGGGCATAAAGTGAAGGATTAATTTAGCAAAAAGTTACATTGAAAATTCGATCCCCTATCAAAAACTATTTGGGGGTCAATTTTGAAAAAAAGAAAAACAAACTTAAAATTTTTCTTCTAGACATAATAAAGAGTAAATACTAAAAAAATTCAATTCTTTAGCTTCATGTGTGAGGCTTGTACATGCGATTCATACATAGCCAGCCAGACTAACTTGAAAACTGAAAAAAAACGAAACATTTTCTAATTATCAACAATCCTCACAGGTACGCAGGGGAAATTTTTTAGTTGATTAACAATGTGAACACGTATTTTAGAAAAGTTTCGCCACCCTATATATGCACTTTGCACTAGATCGACTTATACACGAGTATATAGGGTAGCTATAATGGAAAAGGGACAGATAGAGAAACAGGGAAAGAGACAGAGAGAGTGAATGAATAGATGAATTAATCCTTCCATGACAACATATGAATAAAATAACTACAAATAGCCATTATTAGATATGAAACCGATGTTAAAAAAAACGTCGCCATTCAAAGTTAAGTAGTCGAATAAACAAGATCGAACTTCTAATAAAGTGTCCACGTATCACAGGAAGGAAAGCTGCGTATCAGAGGGGACTACTGGAAGTGAGACAGCAGATAAGGAGGGATTCCTGAAAGGTGAACCACGGATACAAGAAGTCATAGATAGGGGGACCAGTGAGAAAGAAAACCTGAGGATGAAAGAGACCATTAAGAGTGAAACTGCAGTTAAGGAGGGGACCTCTGAAAGGTAAGTTTGCAGATAAGGGAGGACCACCAAAAGGTAAACTGCAGATAAAGGGTACCACTGAAAAAGAAGCTGTGGATAAGGAGGTCATTATTTTTAGAAAAAATGATTTTGATATTGAATTCCACATCAAACCTATGAACACTGATGACGTAATTTTATACCTATCATAAGAATTGATTAGAGAAAGTACAAATGATTGTTCATACCACTGGAAGTGAATATTTTTTTTCCTATCAAGAAGATCGATTAAAAAATGACGTCAGTCAAGTAGGGATAATTAATTTTAAAAAAATAAATACGTCGGTTAACTAGGGACAACCGATTGAAAAAAGAATAAATGACGTCGGATAACTGGGGACAATCGATTGAAAAAATAGATAAATAACGTCAGTCAACCGAGGATAATCGATTAAAAAAGGCTAAATGACGTCACTTGACTGGGGACAATCGAGTGGAAAAGAATAAATGACGTCAGATAACTGGGCACAATCGATTGAAAAAAGAATAAATGACGTCAGTCAACCGAGGACAATCGATTAAAAAAGTCTAAATGACGTCACTTA
>OY735239.1:7124925-7277425 GCA_963457665.1 Thysanoteuthis rhombus | reverse complement strand
GGAGGTCGGAACAGGCTGGACTTCGTCCACAGGACGAATTCTGTTGTACAAGACACCGTAACTGTTGACGCATGGTTTCGCAGAGTCATTAGGTCAAGCTGGATATGGTTCACAGGATAGATCCTCTTGATGCTCTCATGACGAGCCTGAGCATGCTGGTCAGTCGTTCCGGGATGAGGTTCAATTCCAGATATAGAACAACTTCTCAGCCCGAAGGCCTCAAAGAACATATACTACACTTTGATCTTAGCCAACCGATAGCTGGTGACCTGTAGTCAATTTGTTCCCAGGAGAGAGGTGGCCTTACGAAATGAATATCCAGTCAACGACTGTGGCCACCCTCCGGTGAAGGGGGTCCTGGATTAATTAGCTGAAACCCACCCTATCGAGCGGTTTTTAACTAATTCCTGCAGGAATCTAACCATATAATGAGTTTGTATGCAAATCTATTGTATGCTTTCGTTGATACATCCCGTTGGTAATTTGCTCTCCCATTATGAAATAACAATTACGACATAGATTGTGTCACAGAAACTCTTAAGACTTAAAACGTCTGATGACACATTAAAATAGCTTGAACTGAGTTGAGACTTAAAGAAATGAAAACTAGTTTACTGAATTATTAAGAAAATGAATTACCTAATGTCTCTAGGCTTTTTAGTGCTGATCCAAGCATAAATAACGGTTATATTTTTGTAGATATATGAATCAGAAGCACAGCCGTTATAAGTTCACTGTTGAACAAACGTCTTTCCGTCTCCTTCCATGACGAATGAGATCACACTAATCTCTCATCTTTTACTGGCAAACTTTTCTATCTCATGTGTCAGGTCTTTTCTTACTGTGTTTACTGTCCTACGGGCATTAATCAGTTAGTCTTTTGCTACATCTATTGTCCCCTCTCCTTGCTAAGTATCCTTCCCATGTCTATTTTTGTTGTTTTGATTGAAGTTTGTTGTGTTTTTGTCGATAATGATTTGTATACATCGAAGCTTCACACCAGTTGTATCTGGCAGCTCTTCCTGGATAGCAAGTATCCCCCGGTTAGTGGTCATCGTACGATCATTGAAGTTAAGCAAGGTTGAGCCTGGTCAGTAACTAGACAGGTGATTGTCGTGACATACCAGGTGCCATAAGCAGCCGAGGGTAGCATTTCCTACAAGCATGGTGATCTTAAAACGTATCGTGAACGTCTTTCTTAGGGAAACCTTCATCGTAGTCGGAAGGGTGGCTAGTGGAATGTGAGTACGACACTTACTCCACACTCAGCGCACAGGGAAGCAGCTTAAGTATTGAAACTGCCAAGATCATCTTCAAAGATGAAAGAACCATACACGTCCTCAGCATCCCTGTATTTTTTAAAAGGGAATTGACTTCATTTTTTTTTTACTGTAACAAGAACAATAACAACAATAACAATCTTCGTTAAATTTAAGGATGGACGCCAATATTAAATTCCAATTCCCCTATCGTTATTTGAACTCACGACCAACGGGTGACAGTCTTACTGACTCAGTTGACAAGTTGACAAGTCTAACATATTAACAAAAATACTATTATATGGATACAAACCATTTTTTTTTATTCTCATAAATGAATACATTTAAACAAAAAAATATAATTTTTTATTTGTTGATTACTAATTGCAACTGATTTTGACTACTACAACAATTGTATTGTAGTATCTACAATACAAATGTTGTAGCAATCATCTTCAGTTGGAATTGAAGACAGAATGGAGTTCGACCCCTGTAGCAGCCAGTCTTGTCATGATTATCTTCTTTTTGCTACTGTTATTCAATTCTTGACTAGGTAACACTAGATTCTGAAATTCGGAAGTTGAAAAAAATATATTGAAATTGGCAACCCTGGATTCTCTAATTGGGAAAATTGGCAGCCCTCGGTATTACTTACCTTCGGTGATCGCAGGAGATCCAGTGGATTCAAAGGTCATAATCTTCTATTTAGGGGATTAAAGGGGCAAGTACTTAAGGGTCGAGCAGGAGAAGGGCTCTTAGCTTATGCTATTGACCATCATCCAGAGATGTTTCTCAGCAGGATCCTTTAGCTGCACCTGGTATTCCCGGACGAACACCCATCTAGGTGATGACCAGGTTCAACTTTGGTGATTTTACAAGGACCGGTTTATTCAACACAATTTGATCGTAGGGTATGATAAATTAATTTTTCCTTGGTCGAGTCTTCCCACATAAATCACTGTGAAGGTACAAGCGAGTAGGCGTAACTTGACAAGTGCTGGGTTATATTGCACTGGGTCATGCATGACAGGAAATAATGGATCAATTGTTAAAGAGAAAAACAAATAGTAAGAGAGAGAGAGAGAGAGAGAGAGAGAGAGAGAGAGAGAGAGAGAGAAAGACGAAACGTGTCAGGTTAGTCATTTGATAGAAACTGTCTTTTGGTAGCATACCTTGTTGGGGTTGATCAATTTAGAAAAAATGGAAAAGGGGTGATCAACAATATGGAACCTGACTAAAAAGATTGAGAACTACACAAGGTGTACATGAGAGAATCATGATCAACATCACATGGAGATATCACAAGACAAGGAAAGACAAGAGTCAGGGATGTCGTAGAACCCATTAGAGAAATCAAAGGGCAATGGGCTGGCCATGTTGCGAGAATGTCAGACAACCGATGGGCATCGCCACTCACTGCGTGGATTCCCCCAAAAATCATACGCGAAACTATGGGGGGCAAAATATCGGATTAAACTAATTAAGACGGTATTGGCTCAGTAAAACCCTAGAACGAAAGGATTGACAAACATGACAAACTAGAGAAGTTCAGAAAGTATTGGCTCTGCAACGCCCATGATAGACGGGTCTGGTAAATCCTTGGAATAATCTATATCTGATGACGAACGCTAAGAGGCTTAATATAGTGGATGAATAATTTACTTGGCCTGCCTTTTTGGATCATCATCATCATCATCATCATCATCATCATCATCATCATCATCATCCTTTTAGCGTCCATCTTTATTTAGACAGACCTTTCCCAAGATTCGCCAACCTCTCTATCGTGGGCGTTACGGGGCTTGTACTTTCTGGACTCACCAAGTTTGTCATACCATTTTATATTTATGAAGTGATTATTAAAAAATCCGAATTATATATATATATATATATAGCCAGCCAGGCTGACCAACTTGAAAACTGAAGAAACCTATGTTGTCAGTTTTGTCTGAGGTTTCTAACACGTGATAAAATGTTAAACCAGCAAGGAGAAAGAAAAGAAATAACAGAAAAAAACTCCACTCCAACATTATCAGTTTAGCTGAGTCTGTGAGAAAGTCTCTTGGCAATCAGTTGGCTGTAAACTCAAATCACAGTAGGAGAATATAAGTTTTAGTATCGGTTTACACCTTTAATTTTGGTGAGGATTGTTATTGTTCTCCATGTTCTTGTCAAGCTCCAACAGAGTGGACTTATTTATCGCAATTTGGTAGACGTTGAAATTTAGATCATCCTCACCATCACCCTTTTATAGTCTGTCGTTGGACATGGACCTTCCCCAGGATTTGCCACACCTCTCTACTGTGAGTGGCGCTGAGCAAATACTTTTTGAATTAGTCTATTCCGTCTCTCTTTCTTGTATTCTGCCGCTCTAAGTTGCACATGTGATCTCTGGGGGTTCATCTTGTTAGTTGTGATGCCCATTGTTTGTCTGCCATTCTTGCAACATGACCAGCCTATTGCCATGAATGATAATTGGCGATTCTTCAGTTTAGTTTACAAAAAACATTAACACAAGAATTATTACCCTAAGAATCTACCTTGATTATTTACCTTTATCTTAATCGTTTAATTGCCATAAAGAGCAACAAAGATTAAGATGAAGGCAAATAGTGGCAAAAAATTATTAATAATGAAATATATACATACTTGTTTTTTTTTTCTTGGCGAAAATGACAAAGTATGAAACTAAAACTGATCATAGCCATAACTAAACCATAATATCATTTATAAACACAAATAATTTTCAGTTTATTTCGATATATCCGTAGGTAAATGTTTATGGACATTCAGTTCAGTAGATACTAGGATCGAATTTGCCTGTGGGTAGCACAATCTTTTTTTTTTCTCTGCCGCTTTCGAAGTCTATGGTGGATTAACAATTAAGCTGAGAATGCTTTTTATGTCTTTCCCCCGTCTCTGTTTCCAAAGCTAGTGCCGGATTAACTATTAAAACGAGCAGGAGTTTTTTTTTCTTTTGTCAAACCCTTAGTATTGAGTTTTGACTTTGTCTTCGTATATAACAACCATGATGGAGGACAGATGATGATTAGTAAAACCACTGACGTCATGCATGAAAAACAGTGACTTAATGACGTACGCTAAAAATGATGACAAATTCATTTCCCACTTCTAAAGCCCTACTTACGTTCGCTTATTTTACCACAGTTTTCAAATCCCATTTACAGGAAATATCAATAACCGAGTAAAAATGGCATACATAGCTCCGGAATGATATTGTATGGAGAAATTAATTGTGGTTTATTTTTCTTTCAGATTTTAATGAAGCAAGGGAGTTTGACCTTAGCGCAGCAAAGCCTGTTATTATGGTATGGAAACAAAGTCAACTGTAGACCTTTATTTTCTAATTTGGCATAAATAGTTTATGGATTAAGAAAGAAGAAAGAGATGGAAACATTTCTTTTTCGGAAAAAGAGGGCAACAAAAGAAAAAAGAAAGAAAGGAATGAAAATAAACCAATGGATGAAAAGTGAATGAGGCTTTTTTCAAAAGAAATAGAGGAGAACATGGAACGAGCACCGTTGAAAGAAACGAAGGAAACAGAAAAAGACGAGACTGAAATTAAAATGAGAAGGAAAATAAATGAAAAAAAAAAGAGAAGAATTGAGAGAAGGACAACAATGAGACGTGATGTATAGAAAAGAGTTTCCAGACAGTAAATTTAAAATATGATGGTAGAATATAAAGACTTCCACAGAATATATATATATATATATATATATATATATATATATATATATATATATATATATATATATATATTTATATAACACAATACAAATGAAAAAAAATATAATGCAATATAATATGATACAGTATCCAATGTGTAATGTGCTCATTTCATAAAGTGTTCGGGACATTCAACACTAAACATCAAGTTGATTTAAAGTAGAGTTTAAAATATGATAAAGTAAGAATTTGTTACATGAACACATTCATGTTTCTGCCCTGTTTGGGCTTCCCTCACCCCATCCCCCCCAAAGAAAAAGCCCAAACAAAAACATAAACGTGTTTGTATAGTAAATCCCCAATTCTCTTATTGGGATCGTCAGTTGTTTACCATGTAACCGTTTTGGGGATTTAAAAACAAAACAGTCATATTAACATAGCCCTCAACAGTGTTAATCAAGCAACATCTCCCTTTCAGCAATAATTTTATCATATAGTTTATGCCATATATGTAGTTTGCTATTTTACGTAGGGTATTATCATGATGTATTTTATATGGATGTTATTTCATACTCCGTATATATTTTTGGAACAGGACTAACTTACGTAGGTTACCCCCAAAACCTATTTAACGTTGAGGGGTCAGTAACAACAGAAGTGACCCGCTATTTGTGCCGCTTATATTGAATGTTCACCCATGTGAATATTGACTATATTGTCTCGGTTTTAGTCTCAGACTGTTCGCAAACCAACAAATGATATCACCTCTTCGATTTGATTCTCTACCAACATATTCAACCGAAGAATTTGACATTTTTTCCATTAGCCTCAAAGTTTATTTTCCCACATATATATAGTAAAATGGGTATTCGCCACACAGACACATTTATGTTTCTGCTCAAGCAAATGATAAGTATATTTTAGATTCCTGTTTGGGAAATTTTGGGATTTTTTTGTGGGTGTTACTAAGTGGGAGGAGTTTTCTCTTTGTTTTTTTTTTTGTTTTTTGCTTTGTTAGATTTCTAGTTTGTGTTGGTTATATATTGAATGCCAACGGGTACGGTATGAATGCTGGAATTATCAGTGAGCGGTTGCTGGTTCTGTATGTTCTACATAGGAATGTTTTATTTTTACTTTAATATCTTAGATTTAGATTTATTTCCCGATGCAAGCATCCTTTATGATCAATATGGATTGTAGGATTCTTAATTTCCTTTGACAAGAGAAAGTGGACGATATCGATTAGGTGATTCTTTGAGATAGCTTTGTGAGTGAAATATCTATGTTATTTGTTGTTAATGCATCTATGTATGGGTTATTAAGCTCTATTTGTTAATGAAAATTTTAGGTGGTGCTGGCATTTCAACGCTATTTCATTTTTTTCAGATTAGTAAATCTGTTAGAAGTTTTTTTATTTTTCTTTTAGCAAAACCGAGTATTCTTAATTTCTCATTTGGGCAAAGGTGGCTTAGAGTTTCAATATTTTTGCATATTTAGGTCCGTTTTGATATTTTCCATTTTACCGTTCGTCTGAAATTTGAATTATGTTAAATTGCATCCTTGATACGTAATATATATATATATATATATATATATAATTGTGTCATACACAGGCAGCTGTTTCGATGTATTACATCTTTTCTTATCCAATCCAGTACCACAAGGCAGGATTGAAACCTTAGCTTCAGACCCAGAGGCCGATATCCTATCTCTGAGCTACGGAACTGGACGATCAGTAAGGCTGAATTTAAGCGATACGTTTATTTACGGATAAATTCCCCATCCACCAGAGTGCTCTATGGAGATCATATTATCTGGCAACGTTATCTGACTGAATTTTAGATGTAAACTTGAAAATAAAGTTAGCAATACTGACCTTGGTAGATATTCACACAAGAAAAGAACTAGCGCATCTATGGTCTAATTATCGGGCTTGATTCTTGTATTTTCGTAATCTTTGAAGGAAAGATAGAAATAATGCTTGTCAAGTGTTTTCTTGTTTCTCTCATATCTAATTTCTTCTTACAATTTTTTTGTTTTTGAAATTTTCAATTTAATCTCTCTTTCCAATCAATATCTATTGTCGAATTCTAAAACTGGAGCTGACTTTATTTTTCTATCGCAACAACAATAACAATCCTCACCAAAATTATGGGATGTAAACTGATACGTACCTTCCTCTCCACTGGCGGGATCCCAACTCACGACTAACTGATTGCCAAGTGGCCGTCTTACTGACTGAGCTGAATTAACAGATCTTAGATATTAACAACAATTTATCAAACAGATTTGCATGGTGTTCCATTGTAATATATATATATATATATATATATATATATATATATATATATACAAAATGAATATATTCCTATGATTTGTTATATATTCCATACCAAAGTTGCAATGACTGGCGGTTCTTACCCACTACAATAACAACAACAACACCAGTAACAACAACAATAACAAAAATAAAGAAGAAGGGAGAGAGAACAGGGAAAACAGAATGAAAAAAATTGAAGAGGAAATCAACATCACCATCACCATCATCACCACCACCATCATCATCATCATTACTATTATTATTATTATTACTTTTATTGATACTGTTGTTGTTGCTGTTATTACTATTCCAAACTTATCCATATTTTGTGCAAAGACATCTGCTTCAGGCAATGTTTGAAAGGTTTCGTTCAATCAAACCTTTTGTCGCTCGCTCATTCAATTGCTATTCAGCATGGCGAATGGTACCTCAGTCTATATGAAGATTCTGGTATCTATTTTCTGCTGCGCAACCAATAAGAATTTACAGGGGGAGATTACTCATGCTTTCTTGCACGCTATTACCGACAAGACAAAGAATTCTCTTCTCAACCTGCGTTAGAAACCGTCAACCAAAACTGTCGGCATAAGTTTTTTCCAGTTTTTAACTCGGTCTCTTTGCTCTGTCTATGTATTTGTGGATGCACTGCTCGTATAGACTGCTTTAATGGAGCTACAGGGCTGAAAATTTTAACATATTTATGTCTAGAAAAAACTAGAAAAAAAATTGTTAAAAATCCTTTCTCCGAATAGGTTGAACTTGCAATGTAGGTTTATCTTGATTTAGACCCTCATTTTGTGTCCAGCAACATTCACGCCTGTTATTTGGAAATTTGGACACTTTTAGTGATCATCGCCGAATAAAGCCTACTGGCTGCACCAATGGAGCTACAAGGCTGAAAATTAAAACGTTTACTTCTCATTTGTTAAGAACGTAAGCTTTTGTTTTTCAACCCCCCCTCCTCCTCAGCAAACAATGAATTGGTATCTTAGTTTGTGTCTAGTTGGGTTCACGCTCACCTAAAAATAACCATCTTACTAAAATTAACCAAATGTCAGCTTGTCCGATATTGCAGAACTCGAAAACGGCCAGAGCTATTGCGACCAAGTTTTCGGTGGTTACAGTCGGACCCCTAGAGAAGGTTTCGAGTAAATTATTTTTTGGGAATACCCCCACGCAACAAAATGAAAATTCTTGCTAAGCTGGCCTTTTGGCTTTTGCTCACAACGGTTCACGCATATCTAAAATTTACTATCTTCTATATTAAGAAAACTGTAATATATATATACGTCTCAACTCATATAATTCGAGAACTGCACATTCAGGGGAAAAAATCTTTGATTGAATTCTGTAACCAGCAGTCAGTCAGTGCTTTAAATTACCTACTTTTTTCCCCGGCGTTGGTGGTGAGGCGTCCGTGTATAAACAGTATCCAGCTATCCACGCAGGGTGGGGGGGCAGCTTCTGCAGAAACCAGCTCAAAACCAACCGATAGAGCAGATTTACAGTTCGTATTTGGAATATCTATCGGAATTTGGTTGCTTTGCAACTAAAAATGACCATTAATGAAACGGAAATACTTATGTGTGCCAAAGGACGCATTACACTATGGAGACTGTTTGGTTGCCGGGAAGATTGGAATACGAAATCGATTCATTGGATGGATTGAATTGTCACGTATGGAACTGAAACATATAGTTACTATGTCTCGTAATAATCACCAGATAAGGGCGACGTCGTGTAGCTAGCCTTTTGGGGACACTGGGGAGAAACGAAGGCTTTCTCGATATTTTATCTTTTGCTTTTTAAAAATTTGGAACTTTTAGGGAAATTATGGGACCACTTGCAAAACCAAGGCATATAATCTAGGAGATTTTAGCCAAAAGTTTGACCATTTGCTGGACAACCAAAGTGGTAATTCTGGTGGGGTATAATAGGTTGGCAGGGTTGACAACTCTTTCTAGATTTTGAAATCCCCCCAAAACTCCAAAAATATCTACATATTCCATGAATGTATCTACAAAATAATGCAAAATCTAGGCCTCAAATATCCAAAATTGTCCACATTTGGACCCCAATAAACCTAATGATATTCAAACTGACATATAATATTTGAAAATAATTTCTCACATCCAAACATTTAGATATTCCAGAAGGATATCCACAAAATAATCCAGAATCTTGTCATCAAATATCCAAAATTATTTAGATGTTTCATAGGAATAATCTAAACTTCATTAAACATAAACTATCAAAATCAACATCGAAAACTTAAAAACGATTACTTACATCTGAATGCAACAAGATATCTAAATAATCCAAAAAGATGTCTACAAAAAAATCCAGAATATAGGTATCAAATATCCAAAATTATTTAGAGTTTGAAAAAAAAAATCCTAACCTCATTTAAAACTATTGAAACAGAATTTAATATCCGAAAACAATTTCTCACATCCAAACGCGACAAAAATATCTAAATAATCCAGAAAGATATCCACAAAGTAATCTATTTAGATGTAAAATATCTTATTCGGCAATAGGCCGAAATTTAAGGTTTTTATCTTTTATTTTTATTAAAAATACTGAAGAAAACAGTAGAAAGAAATTCGTTACGTGGCAAACATTTTGGCATCAAATACATATGCCTGTGCCTGACATTAAGTAATTGATGGATACTGATAAGTTCCCAGTTTGTTTCAGCATTTTAAGTACATTGTAAACCACAGCCGTGGACACAAAATATAGCCAGCCAAGCAGTACGTTTACATTGTAAATCGAACATTTGCTGTAAGGAATACGAAGGAAAATGGAGGCTCTAGTTAGTTCTGCGTTGAATAAATCGTAAGAACACTAAAATCCAAATTGAACCCCTTTCAAAATTGATTCAGTGAAAGTAAAAGAAATTGGGTCATCATCATTAAAAAGAAAAGGTGTGTAGATTGAAGATGCTTTGTTTGATGAATTTGGAAATATCCTTCATAGAGAGGCCGAAAGACAAGATCAAGCATATTCCCTCAAGTTTGATGAATTGGCTGAAGCAGTAACGATAGAAGTTGCAAAACTGCAGTCAAAAGTTTAGAACAGAAATTAAGACATTAATCATTTTACAGATAATGGTGTGGCAAGCTTATCCTCTCAGTTTACACCCAACGAGAATTAAGTTTTACGATGCTGACTTCCTCTTACATTCGAAACCATCAAGTCACTAAATTTTTATCATTTCATGTTCCGACAAAAACATCTTAACAGGTGTTGTAAATTGAAATACTGAAACCAATCCAGATTCGGAAATTGGTAATATATTCAGGCTATCAATTCTACCCTTTGTAACCAGAGGCATCAAAAACGTTTTTTTAATGACGCTTACAATGGAAAATATAAGAGAGTATTTCTATGGATATGAGCTCATTACAAAAAGATGTCCCAATTATCAATGTCACTATGACGAGCACAGTAAAAATCTGCTGGAATATATGATGATGGCATACCCAACACTTTTGATTGTGCGAATAAAGTTATTTCATGGAGCAAAAAAATATCAATAAGAAGTATCGTGCAGTCAGATAATTACAAATCTCTGTTAACATTGAGTTAGAAAGTGTCTATGGCTGTCCATCATAGTGAATATACCAAGGAAAGGGAATTAAATGCATCTATTATCAGTAATACCCAGTCGAATATCCTTTCTGTTTGGTCAGAATCCAAAGCTCCAATCTCCTGGAACACGAATTCCTTAAAGGGAATGGTTCAAATATGCCATTAGTTGAACCACCAATCAGAGAAGAAAATACAATACCTGAAACGGAAAGTAATAATTTGAGCTGTGCGTCTCCGACTCTATTTCAGACTCGTGAAGGATATATATATATATATTATTAATAATTGTGTCATCCACCGAGAGGCGTTGTACTATAACTCTTCAGTGTGGCTATAGACTATCCAACATCCAGTACCACGAGGTAGGATCTAAACCTTCGCTTCAGACCCTGAGGCAGGCATTTTACCCCTGCCCTACGAAGAACTTGATGGTCTGTAGCACCGAACTAAGCAATGTATATTAACTTACGCATAATTCCCCGTCTACCAAAGTGCTCTATTCCAGAGTTGAAAGAGCATTGCATATAACAGTAATAGACGGGTGCTGCACTTAACAGTGCTCACCCTAAAGAAGGAAGCGTTAATTTTATATATATATATATATATATATATATATATATATATATATATATATATATATATATATATATTGTGTCATCCATAGATGTATTAGAACTCTTCAGTGTGGCTATAGACTATCCATTATCCCATCCAGTACCACGAGGCAGGATTGAAACCTTGGCTTCAGACTCGGAGGCTGGTTTGCTCCCTCTTGCCACGGAACTGGACGGTCAGTTAGGTTGAATTTAAGCGATATATTTATTTATCGTATATATTCCCCATTCACCAGAGTGCTCCATTCCATGTTGGAAGAGCATTTGCCAAGGCTTAGATTTACTAAACATCCAAGATTCAAGTATGTTTTGTTTAACCGGTAACTATGAAAGAAACCGTTGGAAACAAAGTCCTATTACACGAAAAGCAAAAAGCCCACTGCTGCAGAGTTCGTAGCCAGAAACGGAAACAGTATCTGAGATGGGAACTGACACTTCAAATCTCTTCAACTAGGTATACGAAAGGGCTTAAGAATGAATTGGAAACTCCGAGTGAATAAATACAATACATGACAGTCAACAAGGAAAAAGTAGAGAGAATCACAGATGAACAAGACTTTGGGGAATATGGGCGTCCAAATGAAGAATCAGATGATGAATCATGGCAATCACCGACCTGTCGAAGGAGTCTTCCCCTGTTATTGGACAACACTCAATACCGCTGTATTTAGAACACGTGATACTTTTTTTACATTAATAGTCATCATGATAATACTACTACTACTTGTGTAAAAACCAGTTGGCATTCGGCAATTACAAACCCATATATAGCAGCTTATTTCCAGCTATTTATTAGAGGTTATTTTAAAATATCTCCTGGTGGATTTATCACAATCAGATGGCTACCGTGGTGTTTTTGAATGGGAAAGTGATGAATTATTGCACTTGTGCTGTCAGCTGTGGGATTTTCCTAAGTGAGCATTTAGATGAATGGTATTTACACAAAAACAGAGAGTAGACGTCAAAAGCAGAATACTGAGAATTGTCAACTTTTTGCCAGTGTAAATGACATCCTGGTAAATTCAGTCAAAGAACCTTGAGATCATTTGTCGAAGGTTCTGGTACATACCTATCTTCTCTAAGCGAATTAGATTTTGATACGAATCAATAATGACTCCCTCATTGAGGAAGAAGTGTGAAAGACGATGCCAAGAAACGGGGATTAAAGTTCCATCTGAACTCATTGATAAGGTCCAGTTATACACTATTCACAAACCAAGCTCTTACGACTCCCTTCCCAAACCAGAAATATTTCAAATGTAATGTCACCCCGCAAATCGAGGAAAAACTCTGATATCAAGAATCAACGAATAAAATGTTTCCCTAAACCCCTTACTGAATATAGGAATAAGTACGTTGGAAAAGAGCATTATAGACCAAATTTGTATCGATTATATTTGGAAATAAAATGATCTGCGTATTAATCACTTTAACGTAGATCCTCCTTGCTCTTCTTGAAGATTGTGATTTGAAAGCAAACATCTTATGTACCATTCCACTAAATATACTACGAAGAATGACAAATCTGATGCTTCTCAGGATTTCAAAGATGTTGCAGGGAAAACACACAGATCAAACTGACACAGACAAACTTTATAAACAAAATTGTAACTAAATTCTTCTGTGATCGAATTAAATACTCAAAAGGTTTCTGCGCCATAATTAACTTGACCTCCCAGCGTATTTTACATCAAGAACATTTCCGAAAACTAGATTAGAATCTGATCTAAATATTCTTAGATCTGCAGATGAAATTATAGGAAAAGAGACCGGCATTGATTTGCTGAAAGATGATGAAGTAAGCAAATATGGAAAGTGAAGAAGTTACAAAATATCAAAAGGTGATGTAGAAAACGGAATAATTGAAAAAACTTTGATGGAAGTTTTTTTTTTCTATTCTATAAAAATCTTTTTTGGGATAGGTAAGAAATTATGCAGGGAGCAAGAGCCACCCCTAATAATGTTCGAGCTCTATATCAGTGGCCTGCTAGGCCCAACTGCACCTCACCCCCTGCAAATTTTGGAAAGAATTTTTGGATTTATTTGTAGATCATCTTTTAAAGATTTTTCAAAGTTTTTCTGATATATTGCACCCCCAGAGCTCTAGCACCCCAACTCTGCACCATAGGAGGGTCTTCAGATGCCACACGCCGGTACTACCCATATGCATCCAACAAAGAAGAAACCAAAATAGTTAGCATAGAAGCCATTAAAGAAACGGTAAGAGTTCACTAACCTGAATGATGATGGTCTTAAAAAGATGTTTGATGAATTCATTAGAATTAATGTCTTTTCTTTGTAAACGAAATACAAGCTCATGAAAGCAGATATAAAAATAGACAATAGAAACAAAAGAATAATAACCCAACAGAGGATATTGTTGTCGAAATAAAACCTTCGAGGTTGCTGACTGTAGAGACCGATTTAATCAGGGTAGAGGCTCTACGTCAAACCTGGATGCTATTAATTATTTTGTTCACAACAACCAGTCTTTACACTGTAGGAAAAAAATGGACGAACATCATCTATATTAGTAAATTTACTGAGGCGTATCAAGAATGTGGTCATACGGCTCCAGAGGGATTAAAGGGTGAAGGTGAAGAGCTTGATGTCTTTGATGATGACCGAGACATCGGAGAAGAGACACGAATCTTCAGTGATAAATAAGATTTAATATTTAATCCGCCTAAAGGTACTAAAGAGTCAATTCGTCCTGAGCTTATCGTACAGGCTCAAAAAATGAAGAAAAATATCACCATCATCATCATCATCATCATCATCGTCGTCGTCGTCGTCGTCGTCGTCGTAATCAGTCTTTCAACGTCCGTCGTTGGACATAGACCTTCCCCAGGATTTGCTGCACTTCTCTATCGTGGGTGTCACGGAGCCAGTACTTTCTGAATTTGTCTAGCTCGTCTCTCCATCTAATATTCTGCCGGCCTTGGTTTCTCACGTGATCTCGGGGATCCATGTCGTTAGTCGCAGTGTCCATCGGTTGTCCGCCATTCTTACAACATGGCTAGCCCACCGCCATTTGAGATTTTAAATGGATTCGATGATGACCCTGACTCTTGTCTTTTTCCGGAGGTACTGTGCTGTCTCGTGGTCTCTCCATGTGAGGCCCAGCAAAATCTTTTCATGTGCACGTTGCATGGTTCTCAGTTTGCGGATCTGTCTCTTGGTTAGGTTCCACGTTTCAGCTCCATAAGTGACTATTGGGAAGATGCATTGGTTATACACTCTTCTTTTTAGGATAAATGGGATGCTCCTATTTTTGAAGGTTGAGCTTGCTCTGCCACAGGCTTGCCATCCTAATAGCTGACAATAAAGGTGTTTTACAAGATACAAGTATCTTTTACTTCCTCCGGAAAGTCTAGATGTTACTCGAGTTCTGTTTTTAGGCACTTTGCCGGTATTGAGGCCCACAATCAATTACAGAATTGAAAATTACAGAAAAGAAAAAAGTCTTTTCCTCCTTTAAGAGCCATGTTACTTGGTGCTGTTTGTACTGTCAAATGTAGAGTAATCAAAACTAATTTCTGGCAATTTTGTAAAGTGATGGGTAAAACCAGTTCACCTGATGACAAACAAGGAAAATGCTGTCGTTTGCTCCAACTGGTTTTGCTGCTTTTAAGGTAGGGCGTGGACCTACATCAATTCACGAAGCATTTCACATTAAATCAAATAGAAAATTTGAAGATCTCACCAGAGAAGCACGGAAGTCATTAGAAACCAAATTCAATGAAATTTCGTTGGGTGATGACTGCTGACGTCATTCAGTATGGTGGGGACTGGAATCTTAGCAAGAATAAAAATGGCATTGAAATAATATTGAGTAAAAATGTTTAAATATTTGATATTGATGAATGACCAACTTTTACTAGAATGGGGGACAGTTCTTTGTGAGGATTTCAGACAGCTTATCTCCACCCTGAAGTACACAGTTGATCATTAAAAGCCATTGGATAATATCCCAAAAGATATTGAGATATTTCAAACAAAAAGAAAATCTTTATTTAAGTTATTTGACTTAGTTAATTACCTAACTAAGCAGTGTCGTCAGGTCAGAGAAAATTATACACATTTGTGTCCAAAGTTTCGTGGAGGAATATCGTCACAAGAGGATCATTTATTCCTTGAGACCAGAGACTATGGCCATCTTCCTCAGCGGAAGAAAGTAGATCAAGATAGCAAAGGAACATCGTTAGTTACAACAAACAAAAATCTTGAACATGGAATACGAACGAATCATTATATACAATGAAAATAAATTAAAGTATTTCGTTGCTCCTGAATCCGAAAATAAGGATAAAGCAGTGCTTTGAGCAGACAATATTACAGGATCGAAATCAACAGTTTATATCACAATTGGCGGCCATGTTCTAAGTAATAAATACCAGGGTTGAAGCAGAGCTGATTGATGGAGCCAAAGGCGTAGAAGTTAAGATTTTTTTCGTGTCAAACTATGATCTACCTGATAATGTTTCGATAAATTTTGATGATTATGATGAACCTCAAATATTCATTGATCCCGATTAGGAACTGGGTCCCTATATATCCATTGACTAAATGACATCATAGAGTCACCGATATTTCTACACGATCGAATTCAGTCACGGTTGGCCATAAAATTCAGGGCTCGGACTATACATTCGGATGCTTATTGAATATCCATCAGTGGTTAGGAGACATTTGAAGGATCCAATGGATACTTGGGATCTCATCTACTGCAAGCTAACGAGAGCTCAAGCTATAGACAATGTAGCATTCATCAATTTACCAGATTATACCAGGTACGTGAAATTGTATGATGAAACCAAAAGTGCATATTATTACCGAAGGCTCCTACACTGTAAAATAAGTTACAGGGCCAACTGTTGATAATGTTAAAAGAGCAGAAGGAAAAATTGGTTTGATAAATCCTTTGAATTTTGCTCTTTCACAACACCCATACAATGATTCTAATGAACATCTACACTAACAGAATATTCCACCAAAAATACTGAACATCAAATCAGGGAACGTTAAAACAAACATATAATTCAAATAAAAATACTAGAGCAAAACAATAATGATTCTAAGGGACATCTATATCAATAGAATATGCCATCGGAACACAGAACATCAAATCAGGGAACATTAAAACAAACATATGATTCCAATAGAAAAACTGCAGTAAAACCCAACCCAATATCAAAGCAGAAAATGAACTAAAAAATTGGACACCAACAACATGAGACATATTTCCCACCCTTTTAGATCTACTAAGCAAGATCATTTAAACCAAGCAAGTTGATATTCCATCGCAATATCTGAGAATATAACAGGTATTCCTAACAATATGGGCAATAGAAAGCTATATAGTCCGACAATAGCACTAGCTAATCCCTTCGAAATAACACTTGCTTGTTAAATTGCATATCTAAAAATGCTGCTTCACACTAAAATAGTTTAGCTACAAATACACTTAGTATTGAATAAGTTAACATCCTTCAATGTCAAGATATTGTCTATTATGAACTCTCCTTAAACATTATTAAATTCTCTATTCAAACGATAAGCAGGCCATGAGGGTTGAATCTAGTTCGCAGACATGTACAAGATTCTGGGAGTACAACATGCATTCCAGTGAAAATAATTTTCAGCAAGTTTCTTTGAAGAACAGAACTCGACACAACAGCAATGCAAGATGTGTGTGAAGCTTTGGACTCTTTATTTCCCAAGTCACGAAATTTTTACCACTTCTTGTTCCAACAAAAATATGTTGACACGTGTTGTGAATTGTAATACTGAAACCAATCCAGATTCCGAAACAGGTTATATATTCAGGCAATCAGTTCTACCCTTCGTCACCAAAATCAAACGAAAACGTGCCTTTAAAGACGCTAACAATAAAAAATGTCATTAAAGAGTATTTCTATGGATATGAGCTCATTACAAAAAGATGTCCCGATAATCGGTGCCGCTATGACAGGCTCTGTAGAGGTGGGCGGAAATTTATGATGACAGCATATCCAACACTCTCAATTGTGCAAATAAAGTTATTTCATGGAGTACAAAGGAATCAATACGAAGTGTCACGCAGTCAGAGAAATGCAGATCCCAGTTAACATAGAATTGAAAGAAAAAAAAGCCAAAAGCGTTTACTTGAGCATATCGGAAGTGCAATTAATATAGGTCATTATCTAACATCATCATCATCATCATCATCATCATCATCATCATCAGTCTTTTAACGTCTGTCGTTGGACATAGACCTTCTCCAGGATTCACCATACTTCCCTATCATGGGCGTCGCGGAGCCAGTATTTTCTGAATTTGTCTAGTTCATCTCTCAATCTAATATTCTGCCGGCCTCAGTTGCGCATGTGATATTAAGTCTTGGATTCAGATTTAGATGTAAATACTTTTTTTTCATAAATTAGGATCGATGAAAGTGTTTAATGGTCAAGCTCTATAAGTATCAAATACATATCATCATCATCATCATCATCATCATCATCAGTTTTTATCCCCGTCTTTGGACATTGACCCTCCCAAAGATTCGCCACACTTCTCTATCGTTGACGTCGCAGATCGAATATTTTCTGAACCTGTCCAGTTCGTCTCGCTATCTCATATTCTACCGGCCCCGGTTCCGCATTTGATCTTTGGGGATCCATGTTGTGAGTCGTGATATCCATCGGTTATCTATCATTCTTGCAACATGATCAGCCCATCGCCATTTGAGTTTCTTAATGATTCCTATGATGTCTTAGATTCCTGTTTTCTCCCTAATATACTGTTCTGTCTTGCGATCCCTTCATGTGAGGTTGAGCATGATTCTCCCATGTGCACGTTGCAAGGTGTTCAGTTGTTGCATCTGTCTCTTGGTTAATTTCTGTTTCAACTCCTTGGTTGACCATCAGGAAGATGCATTGGTTGAATACTCTTCTTTAGACAGATTCAAAAATATCTCATTTTCTTTTAGCAAGTATTTAGATAAAATAATTCTTCCATTTTTATTGTTTAAAACATCTTTAACACTATTGCATCTTATGCCTTTTTGGTTCCAACGTCAGGCGAATCTTATAGTAAATGATTGTCCAGAGAAATTAAAGTATACGGTAGAAAAGTTTGCAGACTATCTAAAATCATTAGTTGGGTTAATGATTGTGAAATTACACAGGATGACTTTAAAAAGTCCGATATAAGGGAGTCAACATGGATATTGATATTAAATGGATGTAATATACTTTAGAATAGGAAATGAAAGATATTTATGCACTTTGGGAAACTCATCATTACAAAAAGTAAGGAGAAAGTGACCCAGGTGTTTAATTTAATGAACAGTTTAATTTTGAGGAAAAAAATAACATACATCTCGGGCTGTAATGAAAGCAATCTCAAAAATTGGTTGGTACAGCAGAAAAATCTTTTCAGGAGATCCATGTGTTATACCACGGCATCAATACGACCATATGTGGAGTATTCTGTACAGGTTTTGGGCCCCACGCACTAAACATGGTAATTGGAATTTGATTCTGAAACTGAACGCAGTGCAACGAAAATTCTCTAGAATTATAGATGTTGCAAGAGATATTCAAGTCTAAAAGTCTTTGTTCGAGAGGAAGGCAAGAGGGGACTTATTCAAAACTATCAAGATATTAAATTGTTTTGCAAATTACGAAACTATAATGTTTAATAAGTACGACTGGGAATTTACTAGCTTGGTATAGTGTAAAAAAAGTTGCAGAAACAAATTGATTTTTTTTCCAAAACAGTCTTGAAATACTGGAACAGTTTACCATCTTATGTAAAAATTCTATAAGTTTAAATAATTTTAAGAATATCTTGATTACATTTATATCGTCTGGGATATAAAATAAATTAATTGGGCAATTTTTTGAGATATCGGCTGACATTTATAGAAGAATTAAGGAAAAATAAATAAGATGCGTCTGGTAAATGTTTCTCTGTACTGATAAGCTAGCAATTTTTTTCATTAAGTTTGGTACATTTTAATAACTTGAATCAAGGTGTATTTTGATATTGAATACGTATTTCTAATGTAAATTTTATAACGTGATACTCATAGAGTAATGTTTAATTTAATAGATAGATTGAAAAAAAAATGTATATGACGTATGTCTTTGAGAGTTTTTACTTTTATACTTTATAGCATTTTGAAGAGAGAAAAAATGCTGCTTCCTACGATATTTGAGAATTTTGTTCATTTTTTCATTTTACACTTGAGGGGAGGGAAAAAGATAAGCTACAATTGTGCAAGAAGTGAATCGAAAGATTATATGAGCATTTTGGAGCAACAAAAAAAAGACCGTGAAGGCTTCGTTCATTTCTTTTTTTTTTTTAAATTTAATTTTGCTTTCTCGGAGAATTTTTAAAGTTTAGTGAACAAACAAAAAACACGGAAAATAAATTTATTTCCCACGTGCACCTACACGGCAAATATTCACATATTGTTTCTGGCACGTCAAGACACTCTTTTATTTCTCATAAAAAAGAATTTTATCTCGCGTCACTGATACCCAGAGATAATCTCCTATTTCTCAGGAACATCTTTTTTATGCCTGTGCAGATTTACACAATAAATATTGCCATGCCGTGAAAAATGATATTCTGTTACAGGCTTAGATATTTTATATCTAATTTTAGATAATTCAAAGAGCGGATGTCAAGGGGGAGATAAGCTATAGAGTAGGAAGAAAGACTTTACGTTTTGATTTCTTACTAATTGTTATCAGATAGGAACCGCTATACTCGACACTGTACTGCCTTGTGTTTAGACTATTATACCTAGCGAATATCAACTTCATACCATGGTCAGATGTTGAATAATCACAGTACACACACACATACACACATACACACACATACACACACACACACGGACAGAGATTCCTTCAGATTTCATTCTCTTCTAATAAATCAACAATTAACTTAATTTTTTTGTGATATAGACAATATATTTTCAGGGAGAGAATATACAGATTCCAAGTAAAACAGAACATAGAAAATTAATAACTTTTCCTCTGATACAACCCATGATTAGGTTTTTTTTAAATATGAAAGATGAAAGTTTTAAGAAAGAGAAAAAACGAATTCAGAAGTAAAATTCCCATGTCAGTTTGAAATAGTGTCAGCCAGCTGAATCCCATATCATCAACAGCCATCCGATATCAGCAGCCATCCAATATCAGCAGCCATTCCATATCAGCAACCATCCAATATCAGCAGCCATTCCATATCAGCAATCATAACATATCAGTAACGGCCATCTCATATCGGCAGCAGCCATCCCATATCAACAGCAACCATCTTATACCAATAGCCATCCAATATCAAAACCCATCCCATATCAGCAGCAATCCAACATCAGTAGGCATCCCATATCAGCAGTAGGTATCACATATCTGTAATGGCCATTTTATATCAGCAGCAGCCATTTCATATAAGCAGCAACCATCCCATATCAGCAGAAGTTTTGGTTACGTTTACTCAATTTAGCATCATCATTATAAGGAAACGATACACACTTTATTTGTAAGATGACACGCACTTAACATCTTTATAAACGATCACATATAAACGTGTCTATACATACTTGTCCAGGTTTACTTCAACAGAAATTAATTCTTTTGTATTCACAAACTCTCACTTATTCATTAAATCACACATTTACACACAGAATCAACATTCATTCACAGCCAAGCGCTTTCACAGACAGAATAATAAACTTTATGAATGAAGACCGCTGTTACAAAATTGGTTGGTTCATTTATTTGTCTGTTCAATCACGGAGGAAATGGGACAATGGCTTTTATACAATTTTTAAGTCTCCCCTCATTTTTTGTGAATACTTCTCTGTCTTTCTGGCTATCTTCCATCGCTATGTTGTCACCTTCCCACTGGTGCGATTACCTCTAACTTATATAATACAACAGCTCAAGTATATTAGGTAAATTGGTAGCGATCTTGCGAGCCATAGTGGAAATATGGGGACTTTAGATGTTGTTGATAAATCCACCAGAATAAGGTCTAAAAATGCTGAAAAATTCTTTTTTCCCTTAAGATGAGAAAAATTTTTTAGAAGTGGTCTAGCGGAGCACTGATGATAATTTTCAAGTCCGTAGACTAAACGGTATGGCCAGGAGTGTTGGATCACACAAACACGCAAACTAACTAACACAGAAACATAAACGCATAAAAACACCGGCTTATGAGAAAGGATATAATCTTCCACCATTTTTGATGGCTACGGTGGTTCGAAGTTTCCGTGTTTTACATATTAATGGATATATCAAGTAAGTAGATAAGATTGGGGGGAAATGAGAAAAAAACAGTTTTGGACACGAAGCACCAGTAGTTGGTATCTTGGAGACTTGATCGATGAAAACTGCTGTGACCGATTCAAAGAACGCTTTGCTTCTGTGGAATTGGTTTTGAATGTATTAATGATTTCAATTGATTTTGGCTCAGGGGCGTAGCAAGTATACACACCCAAACTTTGTTGAGAAACAGATATTTGTGAATTCGAGAGAATTATCTTGCTCTAGATGTGAATGTTAACATATGTATGTAACACCAGCTATTAAATGAATCACCGTCATGTGTGTGTTCAAGTGACCACGTATGTATGCGTATATATATATATATATATATATATATATATATATATATATATATATATATATATATATTATGCTTATTGGTTGTATATCAGTGAATATATTTATGTATAGTGATTGCAACAAGTATACGATACATTCTAAAAAAATCATTTCAACACCCTTATACATCTTCAACATTGACAACGTTCAGAGCAGAGATTTAAAAAAATACTGAACGGAATTAAAACATTGAAACTGCATTGGACTTTGGAAATTCATATCATCATTATCATCTGTCTGGACATAGACCTTCCCCAGTAATTGCCACACTTCTCTATCGTGGGTGTCGCGGAGCCAGTACTTTCTGAATTTGTCTAGCTCATCCCTCCATCTAATATTCTGCCGGCTTCAGTTGTGCATGTGATCTCAGGAAATTTATAAACAGAACACAGAAATCCAAAGTCCGAATTTTGAAGACTATTGTAAGCATCTTGAATTTTTTTTTTTTTTTGGTGGATCGGATTCGTTTTGTACTCATGATAGGCCTATGCGTATGTGTGTGCGTGTGTATGGTTATGTGTATGTTTGTGTGTGTGTGTACAAGCGTGCAGAAGCGACTGAGTGTGTATGTATGTGCGTGTGTCTCTTTCTGTCCATTCCTGGTGAAGCACAGGGACTGGTGGGTACCCTGACACATTTTTGTCCTCTTCTTTCTCTTTATTATTTTCTCCCATGTCTGCTTTTTGGTTTGATGGAGTAATTATCATATTCTGTCATTGTTGTTGTTGTTGTTGTTGATGTTGTTGTTGTTGTTGTTGTTGTTGTTGTTGTTGTTGTTGTTGCTCTGCTTCTCTATGGAAGTGATACGCCATTATTCATGTTTTTGTGTTTAGGGACGCCATGTCGGTTAAGGACGCGTCAACAATATGTCCGAAGCCTTTTTGTCACCGGAAGTGGACAGGAAACCATCTTGGGTGTCAATCACAGGCAGACGACACAAACTGCGAAGTTTGTATAGGGAGAATGAGGAAGGAGTTAGAAGAGATGGAATTGGAGGAAAGGAAAATTGAACGAAAAAATGGAAAAGGAAGAGGGGAGTTTTGGAACTGAAGAGAATAAAGAAGATAAGGATTGAATAGTTGGAAGATTGGTAGGAACTGCAATGGACAAAGAAGAAGAAGAAGATGAAGAAGAAGAAAATAGACGAGGAAGAAGAAAGGAAGAAGGAGAAAAAAAGAAAAAAAGAAAAAGGAGAAAAAGAAGAAGAAAAAAGAAGAAAAAGAAAAGAAAAGAAGAAAAAGTAGAAAAAGAAGAAAAAGGGGACGAAAAAGAAGAGGAAAAGACGAAAAAAGGAGAAAAATTAGTAGTAGTAATAGTAGTAGTAGTAGTAGTAGAAGAAGAAGAAGAAGAAGAAGAAGAAGAAGAAGAAGAAGAAGAAGAAGAAGAAGAAGAAGAATGAGAGATAAACTGAGTAAAAGGAATGAATTTGAGATACTAGGGAAAAAACAGGGCAAACGGGGAGGGGAAGAAAGGAAAAGGGAGAATGAAAGACATAAAGAAAAAGAAGGAAAATATGAAAGAGAAGACGAGAACGTTTGAGATGAAAAATGAAAAACATAAATAGAGAAGGAAGAAAATACAAAAACTGAAGAAGAAAAAGGTCTGGTTAGTCATGCAATTGAAAATAGTCACATGAGGATCGTGTTTGGGGTGATCAATTGAAAAATAGAAAAATAAATGATCAATGGATGAATTATATCTCTTGCCTTTTGTCAGCCTTATCTAGTTACTTTAAAACTAGATCTACCTATTTTTAGCTAGATTTTGAGTCACTGATATAACGCGGAGCGCATTATGATGGGGGAGGTGGCAATCATAGCTGATCCGTCAATCAACTGAAGTTGCTAAAGACGATAAAAAGCGGAGGAGCCACTTTTGACACTTTCGTGCCAAATTGGTAATTTTAAGTTATGTTAGTACATTTGGTACTCCGCTCGGAATTTTTTTTTTATGTTTGTGCAATTTCCTTTCTATTTCATAATTTATATCTTATATAATGGTCGGACAAAATCTCAAAATCTCAGTTCTGCGAGGCACTAATATGTTGAAGTAGGTAAGATGATACTACTGTTCAGCTTCGCATTGTGAGAACTAAGTACAAACCGACAAAAAAACAGTTGAACAAAATAAAAGAAAAACTTAAAATACAAATAAAAAGGCTGCAGTGAAACCGTTAGAAAAAGCATTAAAGAAAATGAAAGAAAATAAAAAACTCCATTGAAATACACATGAAAAGGTCGCAGTTTTATAATATTTGAGTTAACTTTTATTAATTTCTTTTAATTTATTAGTAACCATGTTTTTCTTCATTTAGTACTTTTTATGGACGATTTAGCACCTTTCGGTCTAAACTCTCAGTACAACTGCTAAATACTCTGGGACAGCCCTTTGCATAGCCGCCTCTTTTTCTTCTTTCTCTCTCCTGAGCCCCATTCTTGAGTTTTTAAGCATTATAACAATTCCAACTTTTCTGACTTTCTTGTCAGGTATGGTTTTATTATACCAAAATTTTAAAAAAATGAAATAGATTAGCCACATTTTGTTAGAAAATGGCTAATTTGGCAACTTTGCTTTCTGGATTAACGATCGTAATCCTGCTTGGAAATTTAGTATTTTTTGGTTTTTTCCTTGTAAAAGTAAAAGATGAAAGAAAATCTTAATCGAAATGAAAAATTGCACGGAATTAAAGGGATTTTTAGTATTTGAGCAGCTTTTGTTCAATTTCTATTGAATTTTTAGTATTCAATATGTTTTCCTTCGATGGTACCTTTATTGACGATTTGGTACCTTTTAATAATCATCTTCATAAGCCTTCTGCGCCCATCATTGGACAATAGCCATAGAGAAATGAGTATTTTTCTCAATATTTCTAGCTGAAATGAAATGGGGGGGTGTAAAAAGAATTTCATCATCATCATCATCATCATCATCATCATCATCATCATCATCATCACCTCCATCATCATCATCATCATCATCATCATCATCATCATCATCATCATCATCATCATCATCATCAGTCTTCTATCGTCAATCATTGGACATAGCCATTCCATATAAGTCGCTGAATCTCTCTTTCATGGGTATCGCGGAATCAATACTTTCTGAATTTGTCTAGTCTATACCATTTTATTGTTTGAATAAGTTTCGAATATGATCTCTGGGAATTAATGAGGGGATTCATGTTGGGTTTCACGATCTCCAGGAGTTGTCTGACATCCTTGCAACATGACCAGCACATTTTAGTGTTTCAATTGATTGTATGATATCTCTGACACCCCCACTTTTTTTTAATACACTTTGCTGTTTTGTGGTCACTCGATGTGATGTTAAGCTTTTGTGAACGTTGCATGATTTTCGGTTTGAGAGCCAGTCTTTTGGTTTGGTTTCGATGATCTGCTAAGGATTCCGGCATCCTTAGTCTGAAAGATGTAGAGAGCACAAGCAGAGAATCAGGAAATTAATTCCCAGTCCGGAATTTCACAGATTTAAATACCAGAATGTGTTGAGCAGGTGTCATTGAGGTCGAAGCAATAATTATGGAAGACTTGAAGCGAAAGAAAAATCAGCAGCGAAAAGTGGGTTTGCATAGGAAAGGCAATAGGATAGTGTTAATTCATTAGTTATTCATCTATCATTTTATTACGCCTCTTTGGGCACCCCAAGTTATACACAATGATTTCACATTAACTTCGAAACAAATACAGAGTAGGTCACTCAGTGGAAAACATGTGTTAGGGGTTATCAATTGAAAAATTGGGAGAAAGGGTGATCGATGGATAAGTTACTTCCCTTGCTTTTTATTGGGCACTGATCATAACAAAAAAAAACGTCTGAATTTTAAAGAAAAACGATTATGAATGCTGTTTGACACAAACTGAGAGATTATTTTAGCATAAAATTTGGTTGTAAATTGAAACCCCTATTAAAAACCTATTCAGCAGGAA
Source organism: Thysanoteuthis rhombus (assembly GCA_963457665.1). Classification (NCBI taxonomy): domain Eukaryota; kingdom Metazoa; phylum Mollusca; class Cephalopoda; order Oegopsida; family Thysanoteuthidae; genus Thysanoteuthis; species Thysanoteuthis major. Next base: position 7,251,328 of record OY735239.1, on the reverse strand, counting down.
TTCAGAAAAACAAACAGGGAAAGCTTTTTCTAATACGGAGTAAATGCAGAAATTTTCAGCCCACTAGCTTTACAAGTTCAACCTTCACGCGATATACATATATAACCCACAAGCTGGACTGATTTGGAAACTGAAGAAACCTGTAACTGTTGATAGTTTTGTTGACAGTTTTGTTGACGTTTTCTGATTTATAAAAACATTTTCAATTTCACATAAATACAAATAACATTAACAACTTTACATAATTCATAGATCAGACTCCCGTAAAAATCTCACCAGACAGATTCAAAAATGTCTTCGTAAGCTCTGATAATTTCTAAACTTATCTAACTTATTCTTGAAATTCTCTACACGAGTGCTATTTTCAACATGACGAGGTTACTTATTCCAAAAATATACTACTCTATCAAAAAAATTCTAATTGTTTAGTTGGACTAGTTTTCGAAATATGTCTTGTCAATAGATGTCCAGTTCAAGAAGAGATATTGAAGAATGGGGTACCAAATTTAGAAATTCCAGTATTTATTTTGAGAGTATTGATAGTAAAAAATGTCTTTAAAAAAAGAAAATAAGGAAGAAGGGGTGGAAGAATTGAGGGGAAGGGAAAAGAATGAAAAAAAGGATAAAAGAAAGAAAGAAGGAAGAAAGAAAGAAAGAATGAGAGAAAAAAGATTAAACGAAAGAGAGAAAGAAAGAAAGAACGGGAGGAAGGATAAAAAGAGGGAGGGAAAGAAAAAGGAAGAATAAATGAAGGAAGGAAGAATTGAAGGAGGAAAAAAGGGAAGAATGAAAGGAAGGTTAAATAAATAAAAAAAGAATAAAACAAAGGAAGGAAGAATACATGAAAGAGTGAAATAATAAAAAAGAGAAAAAGAGGAAAATACAAAAAAAAGATAGAAAGAAAGAACGAAAGAATGAGTAAAAACAAGAAAGAGAGGATGAAAGAAAAGTAAGAAGAAAGAATGAAGAAAAATAGATAAGGACGAAAGATTATTGAAGAACGAATCAGTACCAAGTTTGCTTGGTAAAAAATATATGTTATAGGGTTGTTATAAGTCAGTTATTTTTATTCGGACTCGTTTAAAAGCCTGCTTCACCGGCCATTAAGCTAGATGTCAAGTCATTTGCTTTGTGAAACTGTGCCATATCAGGGGATGTGAACCATACTATAACAGTGTTATATCGGAAGACGCTTCTACCTGTATATTAAGTGATTTGTACAATTCATATCTCTCTCTCTCTCTCTCTATCTATCTATCTATCAATCTATCTATCTCTCTCTCTCTCTCTATATATATATATATATATGTGTGTGTGTGTGTGTGTATATATATATATAATTGATAATTGTGTCATCTACAGATCTACAGACAGCTGTTTCGTTGTATTAACTCTTCAGTATGGCTATATACTATTCAATATCCCTTCCAGTACCAAGAAGTAGGAAGATAAGATCGAAACCTTCGCTTCGCTTCTCTCTCTCTCTCTCTATATATATATATATCTATATATATATATATATAGAGAGAGAGAGAGATAGATAGATAGATAGATAGATAGAGAGAGAGAGAGAGAGAGAGAGAGAGAGAGAGAGAGAGAGAGAGAGAGAGAGATGTAGCTTTGCCTGGCAAACGAAGATTGCTTTTGGGGTGATACCCACAGCAGTAGGGACCATAGACGGTGATGCCGAGTGCCAACCACACCCTTTCAACCGAGGGTTAGCTTCTATGGTCCACGGACGTGACATGGAGATGAGTCGGATTCAAACGTCAAAAGTTTGACAGGGGTGTCCTTCTGGCAGATGTGAGTTTGCTATGGGGACCAGCCGCCCTTTTGCGGGCGTATTCCGACCGTAAAGGTAGCCTACAGTTGTGCCATAGTACGTGAACTGGCCAGAGTTTATAGATGCCGAGCTTGCAATATACTTCTCTTAGCCCTTTGGAGAATGATCAGGACGGTAAGGCTTTAAGCACAGGCCATCTTAGTAGTACGGCTCTATATTTTTAGACAAAGATACACCAGATGGTTCCGCAGACTGCAACTTCATGCACAGATTCCAGATGCTCTAACATAGCAGATGTGTGCTGACTATGGAGGTCTGCTTCCCCTCAGGATAGTGACCCGACTGTATAACAGCCTGGTAACTAGATCTTAGTCATTAGATAAAAGCGGGGACAGGTGCTTATCAAGAATAAGTCCAGACTTCCTCTCCCTGCAAACGACCTATTCTGCTTATCTCTTTTGTTTAATAGTGGAAAGTAAAATTGTTTTTTCGAAGCGGTACTTATTGGGCGTGGAAGACTGGATTCATTTGTGACTCACAGTAAGATGTTCGAGCTGTCACTTCACCTATTTCACCCCACAGACCCGTCCTGCTTATCTATTATATATATATATATATATATATATATATATATATATATATATATATATATATATATATACTTGGGCAGTATATATATATATATATGTACATATACATACATATATATATATATATATATATATATATATATATATATATATATATACTTGGGCAGTATATATATATATATATGTACATATACATACATATATATATATATATATATATATATATATATATATATATATATATATATATATATATATATATGGGCAGTATATATATATATATATATATATATATATATATGTATATATATATATATATATATATGTATACATATATATGTATATATATATATATATATATATATATATATATATATATATATATATATATATATATATATACCGTATACATACGTCACAAATGGAACCAATCACTTAACATTTAAAAAAAGATGAATAAGTAATCGTAATACTTCAGAAGGATGGTTTTTCACAATACACAAAACGAGAGAGCCCAGTTCTGCAACATAGCTATATCATATAAAGAATCCCCTCCCCAGAATACGTGTTTAGGAATATGATTCCTAATGAAGTCAATGAAATTAATCATAATACTTCGAAGTCATATTTTTGTATAATGGTTGAAAAGATGGGGTCCAATAGAGTGGTATATATACACCGTAAATAGAACATAAGGAAAAACTGTTAAATGTTTTGCGTGTAAGACAATCCATTTATACAATAGTCTTTTTTTAAAACTAGAATACTCAAAAAATTCAATGCACTTGCCCCCAAATATATACACGTCTTCCTTCATTCATTGCTCACTGTCCAAAAAAATTTCATCGAAATTCATCGATAACTTTAGGAAATATTATGTTGCCGACGACATCGCCCTTTTCGCTGAGAAGCTACACGACCTCAAACTAATGATGGATGAACTAAGTGAAGAGAGCAAGAAAGTCGGCCTACACATGAACTTCAGCAAAACAAAGATCATGTGCGACAACCACATCGGAGATAAAAACACTAAGATCAAAATCGAGGATACAAAACTGTAGAAAGTAGATCACTACATCTACCTAGGACAACGAATCTCCATGAGATCCTCAAAAGAAAAAGAAATTAAGCGAAGAATCACACTTGGTTTCGCATGTGATCTATAGAGATCTATGTCATGAGTTGTGATGTCCATCGGTTGTCTACCATTCTTGTAACATGGCCAGCCCACTGCCATTTTAGTTTTTTAATGGATTCTATGATGTCTCTGACTCCTGTCTTGATGTACCGTGCTGTCTTGTGGTCTCTCCATGTGAGGTCCAGCATAATTCTTTGATGTGCACGTTGCTTGGTTCTCAATTTGAGATCTGTTTCTTGGTTAGGTTCCATGTTTCAGCTCCATAAGTGACTTTTGGGAGGATGCATTGGTTATACACCCTTCTTTTTAGGATTAATGGGATCTTATTTTTGAAGGCTGAGCTTGCTCTGCAAAATGCATTAAGGTCAACTAATTCGAAACCATACATAATCTTGAACATTTTCATTAAATCTGTCCGATCCCATCTATCTTCTAATAATGTTAACCATGATTCTTTTAACCTTTCCCTATAACTCATAACTTTTTGATACTGGTACTTTCTTGGTCGCCTTTGAACTTTTTGTTGAAGATTTGAAAACGTTTTTTCCAAATACGCTTTCCAGGCCTGTAGATGTTATTTCACCTGGAACTGAATCAACCCAGTATCGCTTCTTTATTTCTTTTAAATTTCCCACTGGACATCATCCTGTTCACTCGTTCAGATCGATAAAAGAAACCTTTCTTTAGAAAACAGAAAAAAAGTATTTTCCTGCAAATTGATATTGTTTCAGCTCGTGTAGCCTTCACCAAAATCAGATATGTTGTTTATTTTTTCTAAAAATTGAGAAATAGAGTGAGAGAGAGATCAGTTTTCTAGAATATGTAATAATGTAAAGTATCCAGTAACCATGTGCGGCTGGTGTTCTCAAAGGGGACGATAGAGCCCCCAAGGGAGCGAAAGTTGAGTTGAGGGGGCGATATATTGTCACATAGAAACGGATTTTTCTTTGAAAAAAGCGAGCTCCTGTTTCATGTCGATGAAGTTTAGAAATAAGTGGGAGCTACTCCCACTTGGTTAATTACAGAATATGTATTTTATAAAAAATATTTTAAATTACAAACATCTGTTTCGTTATCGCGTTTATTTCATTCTGCTAGCACAAGTAGGTCGTCCTGAAGCTCCTAATGTCCGCTGTAAACAATCTATTAAATAATTTACTTAGCTTAGCCAGCACATAATGGAAAGCAATGTTCCTTTTGGAAGATGTACACTCAAGGTAATTGATTGGAATATTTATTTGGTTAAAGGCATGAGATCGTGTGGAGTAGTCAGTCTCAAGGGGCGGTGGGAAAAAGTTGAGCTGAAGGAATAAAAGATTTTTTGACAAATGAAGGGATAAAGGAGAAGGAAAAAAGGTTGATAAATCCTGCTGTGCAGGGTCACTGTGGCATCATGGGTATGTCAAGGGTGATATTATCTAAAAGAGCCAATCTGTTTCCAGGCAGGTGTAGGTTCAGGGTAGTCCGTCTCCTAGACTGGATGCAATCCACGGCTAAAAAGACCCAGTCTTCCCAGCTATATATATCCATAGCTGTGGCTGGGGAGATTTATATCTTCCTAAAGTGAAGTGAAAACAAACTATCTCATCCAGCCCATTATCCGTTCCAAAAGGAAATAGCATGGATATGTCAAGGGTGATATTGTCTAGAAGAGTCAATTCCTCTTCAGGCTTATCTAGATTCAAGGTGGTCCGTCTCCTAGACTGGCTGCGATCCATGGCTAAGAAGACCAGTCTGCCCAACTATATATACCTATAACTGTGGGTCGGGGAGATTTATGTCTTCCCAAAGGGAAGTGAACACAAACTATCTTGCCGAGTCCATTAACCGTACCAGAAAGAAATGGCATAAGTTCAAATGATTATTCTCAAACATCTGCACACAACACCCAAGTTTTCATATTGTTTGTTTGAACTTTTTGTCCTCTGTTTAGATCGCTAGCAAGACGCTTTTCATAAAGTTCCTGGAGACATCGACAAGATAAACCACCTGTCCAAAAAAGTAAAAGAAATAGCAAGTCTGATCAGTCACTCTATAGAAACTGCCACGTGACCAACATTTTTCGGTAGCCTGCCATTAACAGGGGCTGGGTGATCAAATAAAACATTTGAAAAAGGGGTATTCAATGAATAAGTTATTCGCCTCTTTGTGGGCGATGATCACTAAGAAAGTTCAAATTTTCAGAAAAAAAAAACAAGAAGCTTAAACGCTGCCGGAAACAAACTTAGGGATAATTTTAGCACAAACTTATATTGGAAACTTAAACCCCACTTAAAACAATGGCAGTTGAAAAAACAAAAACGGAGCATATATTTAAATTTTCAGTCATCTAGCTCCACTGATGCACCCCTGTACGTACGATGCACACATACATTGATAACCAGCTAGACCAACTTAAAAACTGAAGAAACATGTATGGACAGTTTAAGCAATAGTTTTAGTTGACGGTATCTAATTACGACAAAAATATTCTCCTTAACTTTCTGTATTCGTCTTCTTTTGAGTAAATCGTCAAGAATACCAGACACTATCAACCAAAACTGTCACCAAATCTGTCGTGTAGGTCTCCTAAGTTTTAAAGTTGGTCTTATTTTGTTCTTCCCAGAAATTCCCCCCCCAAATCAGTTTTCAATTATTTTTGAATTTACAACGAAAGTTTATGATAAATTGGTTCTTTAGTTTGTGTCCGGGCGTGGTCACGCTTGTTTTTTGCTTTTTTTTAATTCGTAGTTTTTGGTGGCCAATGCCATACAAATGGCGAGAGAAGTAACTTATTAACTGATCACTCCTTTCAAGTAATTTTGTTTTAATTGATCACCCCCATCACCACTTGTTTCCAAAAAGTGTTAGTCACGTGACAGTTTTTATTGAGCGACTAACCAGGGTCTGTTTTGTGTTCAAAATGTGTGTATCGATCTTTAGACTTACGATTTAGTGATTTTTTCTTCTCTCTCTCTCTCTCTCTCTTTTTCTCTCTCTTGACTCTCTTATTATTAGGATTCTGATAGGGACAGCTGCTTTTCCGATTTTATAAGCAGAGACCAGAGTGATTGCCAGATATCTATATTCACAGCGATAAGAAAAGTTGTGAATGACTTCCATTGTGCACTTGATATTGATGCCAAATATTTAAATATTTATAAAAACCCAGTGCCCAATCAACACAATGAATTAAGCTGTCTACTCATGGACTGCTTTTCTGGGCCATTTTTTTTCTTTTTTTTTTTGAGGTTTAGAATTTTCTGTTGAATATACGCTGAATCGGGAACTGAGAGGGGAAAGTTGAAAAATGTTTTACGGGGCCCCAGATTCACACCATACGAACTGACTTCAGGTTTGCGGTGAATACATGAACAAATGCAAAAAAAAATCTTCAAAAAACTATAAAACAAACTGTATGATAACAAAAAAAAAAGATATTTCCATACAAACCAATGGCAACTCTTCAGCCATTTTGACCAATTTGAACTATTGGCAATTTTTCGCTATGGAAGACCATAAACGTAACTTCAATTTTACTAGATTTTTACGTAAACTTTTGGTTGTTGTTTTGAAATCTCTTTAATGATTTACGTAGAAATAACATACATACTTGGAGAAAGCCCAATTTTTTTCTGTATTTTTTTTTTCAGAAAAATATATCGAATCAATATGAACGACTTATTTACTTATTATTTATATGCAAAAATATATAAAATGTATCTTGAAAGAAAAACAAAAGTTTCCGTAAATATCAAGTGAAATCTAAATTAAATCTTTAAAAAGGAAAAATAAAACAAACTTTAATTGTTCGTATAAAAAAAGAACCAGGTTTCTGAAGCAGATGTCTACGCTTGCGCGAGGAAAATTGATTAACGATACTTTCACACAAAATTTCATTTTAGTTTATTTGAAAAAAACTCAACTTCAAGACATCAGATATTTTCGTTTATTGTACCATTATATATATATATATATATATATATATATATATATATATATATATATATATATATATATATATATATATATATATATATATATATATATGTATATATATACATATATAAATATATATATATATGATACATATGGTACGGATCAGGCTACCAGTATAACGTAATATAATAATATATCAATAATATAAAGCAACTTCTGATATGTGATGGGTTTATTTCATAAAGTGCTCGATACAAAAAACTTTATACGATGGAACTCAAGTTGTTTGAGAGTAAAGTTGGAGATGAATAATAGAATGTCGATTAGCTACACAAATTAGCTCTTCTTTCTGCCCTCCCCTGGCCTCATCAGGCAAATCAGGAGATATATATCTGGCGAATGTCAACTATGGACAATGGCCAGTTGTTGAGTAATCACGGACGACGCACACACAGAGATTTCTTCGATTGCTGTAAGACAAGAGAACAACTTCCTGATGTAAACGTACTGCTTCGACTGTCTTTCAGGTTTCTTAACTCAATAACGGGGTAGGGGGGATTTTCGGAAAACACAAAAAAAATAAATTGGAATAAGCATTTAAATTTACCGCCCTTTGACTCCATTGCTGCTTTTCGCTCGATATATGCAGCAGCCAGGCCTGTTCTATCAATTTTCAATTAGATGAAGTATTTTAAGCCATTATAATTAATTTTCGACTGCTATTTATCTCCACAATATAATTTTTACTGATACTACCGGTGCCAAAACTAAAACAAACATCTTCAAAAACAAACAGTTCAGGGTTTTTGAGACAACGCCTCTCTCTCTCTCTCTCTCTCTCTCTCTCTCTCTATATATATATATATATATATATATATATATATATATATATATATATATATATATATATATATATATATAGAAAGTGTCATCCACAGACAGCTGTTTCGATGTATTCAATCTCTTCAGTGTGGCTATAGATTTTCCATCAAACCATTCAGCACAGCAAAGCAGAACCGAAACCTTTGCTTCAGATCCGGAGACCAATATTCTACCTCTGAAGTACGGAACTGTAGGGCTGAATTTAAGCGATATATTCATTTACACATAAATCCCCCATCCACCAGAGTGCTCTATTCCTATACAAAAGCATTGCATAAGTTTACCATGGATGAGTTACCTCACTTAAAGAGTGTGTGTATGTGTGTGTGTATGTATGTGTGTCTAGATATCTTTCATGGATATACTAACAAAATTGTGAAAAGTATGTTATGAATATACGTTATTTTTCTCTTCAAAAAACAGACTTCACTGAATTGAAAGATGACATCGGCAACCTTTTTTTTTTCTGATGACAGCTTTGTTCTCCCCAGATATAACTTCCTTTTGATCGTAAGGACAACAAAAAAACAACAACAAAAAAACAGGTGTGGTTAATCATTCAATAGAATCTGTCACGTGAGGAATGTCCTTTGGGGCATGTCATGTTAAGCGTGATCAATTAAAAAAAATTGCACGGCCATGATCATTAAGAAAAAAAAGAAGATTTTTCAACGAACAAACGTGAACGATTTCTGACACTAACTAGGGGACCAATTAAGCATACACTTACATTGTAAATTGAAACTTCCCACGGGAAATCTATTTTTGCTGGATCGTGAGAGGTGAAATTTTTTTTTTTGACATAATAAGGAGTAAATGTTTTAAACTTTTCAATCAGGTGTATCTTACCCCTCTTCTCTTTTGTTGAGTTGTTATCAATAATTTTAAAACACCAACAAGAATGCTGCTGGACTTAAAACTAAAGATAAATTTAGCATAAACTTACATTGTAAATCTAACTCTCCTCTAAAAACCTATTTAGAGAAGAAATTTTCAAAAGAACAAGAAAAATGTGCTTCTTAGAGGTTTCAAGGAGTTAGCGTTTAAATTTCAATACCTCAATTGTTACCGCCTCCAGGCATGATACATACATACATAGCTAGCAATATAGCCAGCCAGACCCACTTTAAAACTGAAGAGCCATATGTTGACAGATCTGGTGACAGTTACGGTTGACAGTTTCCAAAAGGATGAAAAATAAAATAAAGGACTAATAATTGCGTTTACGCATGTCTTATGATTCAAACTTTGACAACATGGCCACCCATTCGTTATGCCAGCTTTCCTGTCTAGTCTCTCAGACGCTCTGGGTCAATAAAAGTAGATATTTCAAATATGTGGGCAAAGACAGCGTCGCGGCTGCAAGGATTTCCGACCCACCCATCGACTAGACGCGTTAGGGGAATCTTCATCTGAAATCATCCAAAAACGAATTACTGCGAAATAATTATGCCTACGAGACGGTTCTGAAAGTCGAATGAACAAGAGCTACCCGACCTGCAAAACATGTCTGGATTGGAAAGATGACTATCTGTAATCGCAATTGCCAAAAAAGTTATGGGATATGATCTATACTACTTAACAAAAGAAGTTTTCCTGAAGTTTGACCGATCGAATTGCCGTCAATCGCAAGCTTACAAACGCCACAATCCGAAACGAATAAAGTTGTCTTATTCATCTCTGTCAATTAAGTTGGAGAAGTATTTGTATTTGGTCGTGTCCTTCTATCTGCATTTATGTATACGCCCGTGACTGTCAACACGATATCTCTAAAAGTTCCTGATTGATTCCAGTGGAATTCTGTGGGAAGGTTTACAGTAGGCTAGGGAATAAGTGATCAAGTTTTGAAGCAGATCCATATGTAATTACATTCCCTATATAGTATTTATTGATTTAAAAAAACATAATATTTCCAAACTTTCCTGACTGTCCACACGATATCCCTAAAAGTTCTCTGTGACTTTCAATGATATAGTGAAAATGGGGGACTACGGGGGAAGAGATTAAATTTATGAGCAGATTCATGCACTATCTCTTCATAGCAGTTATACTTGCTCACCACATAATATCGCCAAAAGTTCATACCACTCTATCTCCAAAAGTTCTGAATTAATTTCTACGAAATTTCGTGGAAGGCAAGGATAAGGGTTACAAAAGATGTGATTGAATTTTGGGGTGGATCCATGCACAATTACTTTCTCCGGAGATATCCTTAGGTGAAGTTTTAAACCATTAATATCAATTTTCGACAATTACTTACTTTTATATTTATATATATATACTACTAGCACAAAAACCAAAGAGATAAGGTGACCGGAAAAAAACAGGAGTTCCATTTCAAATGACGATAAAATAAATTGCTAAATTCAAAACATTTTGAGAAAATATCTACGTATGTACATGTATATAAATACGTTTATCTTTCATGGATATATCTATGAAACTGTGAAAAGTATGTTATAAATATGTGTATTAAGAAATAGATGTATATGATCCGACAGAATGGTTATAAATTGCGTTATATTATATAGGAACTCTTATTTGAAATGATCTCCCGTCTTTAAACGGTTAATGCATCACTTGAGCAAGACAACATAAATAGAATATGCAGCAGCTCCATTTCATTTAATTGTTTATTCTATTTATATTGTCCAGGCCAAGTGATACATTAACCATTTAATGACGGGAGATCATATCAAATAAGAGTTCCTATATAATATAACGCAATTTTTAACCAATCTGTCTGATCATATGTATCCATATCTTAATTTATATCCAAATATAGGTCTATATATACCATTTATACGTATCTAAATTGGAAAATGACAATTGCTACGTTTTTTCTCATTAGAGCTCCCTTTTTTCATAGATATGAATTCTTTTTAATCGTAAGGACGACAACAGAAGCAGATCCGGTGAGTCACTCGATGCAGACCGTTACGTGATCAAAAATCAGGAAAAGGGATGATCAATTAACAACTTTCTCCTCCTGCCTTTTGTTGGGCCGTGATCACTAAAACAGCTTGAATTTCAAAAGAATAAGCCTGAACACTACCGGACATAAACGACAGGACTATTGTAGAGTAGAATTACATTGTAAATTGAATCCTCACTAAAAACCTTTTTGGGGGTGGGCTGGGAGATTAAAAAAAAAAAAGAAAACTTTTTGCTAGATATGAAAAGGGGTATATGTATCAATTTTTAACCCTCTGACTCGGTTGGTGCGGCCTGTATGCATGACACACACACACACACACACACACACACACATACATATATATATATATATATATATATATATATATATATATATATATGTATGCATGATACAGACACACACACACACACACACATACATATATATATATATATATATATATATATATATATATATATATGTATGCATGATACAGACACACACACACACACACACATATATATATATATATATCGCTAGCTAGCCAACCGGTGAGACAGACTGACTTGAAAACTGTAGAAACCAATATTGACTGTATGGGTGACAGTTTTAGTCGACAGTTTCTAATGACATTCCATCTAATCAAGACTTATCAAACGTGGCTCCCAATAGCATTCTTTAGGGATCTTTATTTGCAATGAACTTATGTTGAAAGCTTTGGACGCCAGAAGATAATTTTACAACCGGGCTTGAAGCTACTTTAAATGTTTAGAATAGATTAAGAAGTTAAGTACTACTCAGTTGTTTAACGATGGATAAAAATAGACGGACTGACATATTGATAGCTAGAGAGTGTGCGTGGCGGAGAGAGAGAGAGAGAGAGAGAGAGAGAGGTGGAGAGAGTGGATAGGTTGGTGCAAAAATGATTGCAGTTTTCCATTGTCAACCTTAAAGGAGTACAACTCAGCTTAGTAGAGAAATTCATCGTCATCAGTCTTTCAAGGTCCGTCGTTGGACATAGACCTTCCCCAGGATTTGCCACACTTCTCTATCATGGGCGTCGCAGAGCCAGTACTTTCTGAACTTATCCATCTCGTCTCTCCATCTAATGTTCTGTCGGCCTCGGTTTCGCATGTGATCTCGGGGGATCCATGTTGTGATTCATAATGTCCATCGGTTGTCCGCCATTCTTGTCCGCCAGCCCACTACCAGTTGAGATTTTTATGGATTCTATGATGTCCATGATTCTTATCTTCTTCCGGATGTATTGTGCTGTCTTGGTGGTCTCTCCATGAGAGGTCCAGCATTATTCTTTCTTGTGCATGTTGCATGGTTCACAATTTAAATATCCAATCCGAAAAAGAACCTTCAGAATCAACTCATTTTTACTAACAAGCAATAAGTCTGCTGATTACGGCTGCATGAAATTCTGGTGTCCTGGAACCATTGAGATCTTCAAAGTCATTTTGAGCCGCTGCCTGATAGTTGAAGACATTCACTTGCAGGAATTGATAGGAATGCTTGAGAAAGTGGTGCTCAGTCGGAGAGAGGTCTGACGAGTAATCGGGGTGAGGAAGAGATTCGTAGCTTAGTTCGTTCAATTTCTGCAGGGCCATTCGCGCAATACACGAGCTTTTTTTTTTTTCCTTTCCATTTTGATACAAATGTCGTACAATTGTTAAATGATCAAGGTTTAGTTCCTCTGCAACCAAATTGTTGGCGTGGGTCCGCCTCGGTAATGGACCCTAGTTGGATATCGTTAATCATAGAAGGACGTCCATGTCTTCAAGACTCTTGTTTCCAGTTGAAACCAGTACTGAGCTATAACTTCGTCAACGGCTCCCTGGTTAAATACTTGGTTTATATTGCGAGCAGTTTCCGCTGATTAGCGTACCAATCCGAACTTGAATAATAAAATTGTTCGAATTTGCCATATTCAACCTTTGATTTGACTGCCTCAAATAAACCAGAATAAATAGTGGATAGAAAAAGTTCAGCTTACATGAATAGACCGAAATTCACGCTTTAAAATCGCATGTTCAATGAACGTAATTAATTGATAGTTTATTCCAATGATAAATCATCGCAGTTCAAAATAGCAAAAACTGCGATTATTTTTGCACCAACTTAATACATACATACCTAGATACATAATACATAAATACATACAAAGGAAAAGGCAGATTGCTAAAAGCGATTTGAAATAGTTAAATAGAAAGGTAAATAGATATCAATATCACGGATTTTATGGGTATACGAAAATACTTGGTTATAAAAAGGGTTAAACGATATCGAAATGCATTCTGCTGAGTCATTCATTAATCTAAAATAAACTCATTCAATCCGGGAGAACCCTGTAGAATATTACATTGCTTTCGATATAATAAAATCTCATGAACTAGAGTAGAATTTAGGGCAAAAAGCAAAGAACGGAAAGCTTTATTTAAAAAGAAATGAAAAATCTAAAACTTTAAACTATGCACGAATCAAATAGAGACAAAAGAAAACGGTGTATGGTGAATTAATCGGCAAGAATCGAAAAAAATGTATATCAAGATTTCTGACAGAATTAAATTTAACATCCGATAAAAAAAATCACGAACGGCTTTAAAAATTCGTGTCAAAGGTATATATCATTTTTTTCCTGACAAGAATTCAGAGATTTTGAATCGAAGAGAAAAAAAGTATTGGAAATACGAATGGTTTAAAATATTCTAACACGTTTATTTAGCGAGCGTCTTATAGAAAAAATACTGTAGAGAGTCATAGGTTTGTAGGTCGGGCTCTCTGTCTGTCTGTCTTTCTGTCGGTCTGTCGGAGGTGGCCCAGAAAAATATGTGTGGCGTGTATTCATCATCTTTCTCTGCTTATACCATCATCGAGTTAGATACACATTGACAATTGTTAGTAAGACCATCATTCGGCTTACCAGGCGTGCAGAAGCCTTGTTCTTCTTTTAACATTTTGTATTCACCAATGGTCACCCATTCAGGTAACGACCAGGTGCAATGTTGCTGAATTTCGTTGATCTGAATTAGTGCTTCCATCGGGAGTCGTTCGCACCCCTCAGTCTCGGGTAGAGATTCCTCAATCTTAGTCCTGGTGCTGGGTGCGTTGCATAGATGCATTTTAAAAAGTCTTTAGATTGAACTTCGACCTACCGAACTGGATGTGAACATTCAACCTCAGGACTACTGTGATCAGTCTAGAGGAATATAAGTTAAAGAAATCAGATACTACCATAAGATCTTATGTAAAAGGTGTCTCAGGATCAAATCCATTTTTGCATGTATGTATGTAAGGGTGTATAACCAATGCTTCCTCCCAATAGTCACTTATGGAGCTGAAACATGGAAGAGACAGACCCGTAAATTGAGAACCATGCAACGTGCACATGAAAGAATAATGCTAGGCCTCACATGGAGAGACCACGAGACAGTTCAGTACGTCCGAGAGAAGACAAGAGTTAGGGACATCATAGAATCCATTGAAAATCTCAAATGGCGGTGGGCTGGCCATGTTGCAAGAATGGCAGACAATCGATGGACATCGCGACTCACGACATGGATCCCCCGAGACCTCATGCGAAACCGAGGCCGGCAGAATATTAGATGGAGAGACGAGCTAGACAAGTTAAGAAAGTACTGGCTCCGCGACACCCATGATAGGGAAGTGTGGCAAATCCTGGGGAAAGTCTATGTCCAACGACGGACGCTAAAAGACTGATGATGATGATGATGATGATGATGTATATATGTATGTATGTATCACGTGCTCAGTCTATGCGAATGGAGATAGAGAGATGAATATTTCCGCATCTACTCCTTATTATAACACCAAAACTGTCAACATAGGCTTCTTCTGTTTTCAAGTGGGTCTGGCTGGTATATCTATCTATCTATCTATCTATCTATCTATCTATCTATCTATCTATCTATCAGAAACTGTCAACCAAAACTGTCACCAAAGCTGTCAAGATGATTTCCCTTAGTGTTGAAGTGCTTCTGACTGGCTGGCTGGCCATCTAATCATCTATCTATACATATATCTATCTGTTTGGACACTTCAACCAAAACTATCACTGTCAACATGTTTCTTGATTTTTTAACTGATTCTGACTGGCTATGTCTCTGTCTGTCTCTGTCTGTTTGTCCGCCTCACTCTTTGTCTCTCTCTCTCTCTCTCTCTTTCCTCTCTCTCTCTCTCTCTCTCTCTCTCTCTCTATATATATATATATATATATATATATATATATATATATATATATATATGAACCATCAACCTACGTCTACGTAGTCATCAAAATTGTCAACAGAGGTTTCTTCAGTTTTTAAGTGATTCGGATCAATGGGGCCAGAGGGCAGAATTTTAAAAGACTTTTATGCATTATGTCCAGAAAATGTAACTTGATTTCAAACTTACCCTGAAAAAAGATTTTTAGTGGGGAGGATCAATTTACGATATAAATTTACGATATAAATTCACGAATTGTTGGATTTACTTTCAGTCTGGAAGTATTCACGCTCGTTTTTTGAAAATTTTGATTTCTATAGTGATCTCCGGCCAACAAAAGGCGAGCGAAGTCTGATCATATCTATGTAACTATATATATATATATATATATATATATATATATATATATATATATATATATATATATATATATATATATATATATATATATATATATATATATATATATATATATATCAGCCTGATGATATCTATCTATCAGAATCGGCTAATAAATATCTATTTTCTTATTCATATTTAAAGATATGCGTATTATACTGATAAATGTACACACACGCGTGCATACACACACGCACACACGCTCACATTTTTTGTATGATACGCATGATTGAAATACAATGATAAAAAATATTTCCAAGTCGCAAGTTCTACATACAATATAGAAAAGCAGATATTCCTAGAATAAACGCTTAAGAAACAAAATCAAATATAAAAAAAACAACAATGGAAATTATTCTACTAATCCGCTGAAAAAATCGTTGGAAATAAAAAAAAAAACTGATTTTTCTAAAAAAAAAAAAAGAAAATTCAATAAGACGTCGCCCATAAGTCTGGTGACCCTCCAGCAAAGAAAGAGACCCACATACCTACCATACATCTGTTGTATCTCATTATTTAAATATTTGATTAAAAAAAACAAAATTTTAATCTAATATGCAGGCAGCGTCTGGGTTATCTTAATCCATCAACCAATACAGTCAACATAAGTTTCTTCGATTTTTAGGTGGGTCTAGCTGGCTTGCTGGCTGGCTGACTGGCTTTCTATTCATCAATAGAGCTAGAAGGCTGAAAATGTAAACATTGAGTCTATAAAAAACGATGTTTTTTGTTCTTAGAAAATTCCCATTTTAAATCGTTTTTGTGGGGGATTCAATTTACAATGTAAGTTTATGCTAAATGAATCCTCTTTCTTTTCCATGTTAAACATATATTGCCTATTCATGTTAAGAAATTTAAAAAGAAAATTAACTCCCAAAATAGGTTTTTTCGAGGAGGGTCCTATTCATAATCTGAGTTCATGCTAAACTGATCCGGCAATTTGTGTCCGGCAGCATTCAAGCTTTTTCTTTTCTTCTTAGTGATAACCACGCAACAAAAGGTTGGAGAAGAGATCTTCAATTGATTACAATTTTTCCTGAAATCTTAATTGATCATCCCTAACACAGCATGCTGCCTAAAAACGTTGGTCATGCGATGTTTTCTATTGCGTGACTAACCAGACCGATATATTTTGGCAGCACATTGATCCATCGATAAGTTGATGCTTTCACCTTCTTTCCTGTCCTTTTGGGGAACTGATCACAAAAATCTTGATTAAAAAAGGGACCAATTTAGCATAAACCTATATTGTAAACTGACCCTCTTTGAAAGCTTATATGGGGAGATTTAGACAAAAAAATCTAACGTAAGGAGTGAATGTGTGAATGCCAGCCATCTAGCTCCATTGGTGCAGCCAATATGCGAGAAACATACGAAGCCAGTTAGCCAGTCGCGACGACTTTAAAACTGACAGAAACCTATGTTGACGGTTTTGGTGATAGTATTGTTTCACGGTTCACAATGACTGGAACCGTGGAAATTCTATGATTTAAGAAGCAACGACAAACAAGGAATAAAGTTCAATGTGGCATTTTGACGTTTCGTTCATGACTTACATATATACGATGCAACTAAACAGATCAAATGAAGTAAAATTAATGTATCTACTGTTTCCTGTGTGTTTTCTCTGTTTCATTCTTTTGTCCTTCTTACATACTCTCTTATCAGAGTATGCTCTTTTAAACATCTATCGTGCAAGCCCATCTCTGTTAGAAAAGACCTTGTGTTATCGTGACATCATATTGATAGGTGGTAGTAGTTACACACTTGACATTCATTCAGTATTTTAGGAGATTTTGTATGCACAGTCGAACAGACGGGTAAACATATGAACAGGAAAATTACTTATACCTCAGTATATCTCGGAATTTTTTAAGTGAGGTATTATTATTATTTCTATTGATATTTGGACCATCCTCATCTTGGTTGTTTTTCATACAACGTTTCGGCCGTTGCACTCTACGGCCTTCGTCAGGTATCATCTGGGAGATTTAGGGAAGTAACGAACCGAACCCTTTATTTATCCTAGTGTGATATAATATAACAATACTACTAACGCTAAGAGGGGAGTACGGTCAATATACCCCCATCGGATAAATAAGGGTTCGGTTCGTTACTTCCCAAAATCTCCCAGATGATACATGGCGAAGGCCGTAGAGTGCAACGGCCGAAACGTTGTATGAAAAACAACAAAGGTGAGGATGGTCCGAATATCAATAGAAATAATAATAATACCTCATCACAAAAATTCAGAGATATACTAAATTAATGTATCTACTGTTTCAGTGTTTTAAATCATTC
The DNA here is from genome assembly GCA_963457665.1 of Thysanoteuthis rhombus. Lineage (NCBI taxonomy): Eukaryota > Metazoa > Mollusca > Cephalopoda > Oegopsida > Thysanoteuthidae > Thysanoteuthis > Thysanoteuthis major. The sequence goes on along the minus strand of OY735239.1, from coordinate 7,233,167 downwards.
CTGTGTGTTTTCTCTGTTTCATTCTTTTGTCCTTCTTACATATTCTCTTATTAGAGTATGCTCTTTTAAACATCTATTGTACAAGCCCATCTCTGTTAGAAAAGACCTTGTGTTATCGTGACATCATATTAATAGGTGATAGTAGTTACACACTTGACATTCATTCAGTATTTTAGGAGATTTCGTATGCACAGTCGAACAGACGGGTAAACATATGAACAGGAAAACTACTTATACCTCAGTATATCTCGGAATTTTTTTAACCTAGAACAATCAGATTACTTAACAGTAATTCGTCTTATGCTGTAACCACTGTGCTATGTGTCCATGTTCGATCCTAGTGTGAGATAATACAATAATACTACTAACGCTAAGAGGGGAGTACGGTCAATATACCCCCGTCGGATAAATAAGGGTTCGGTTCGTTACTTCCCAAAATCTCCCAGATGATACATGGCGAAGGCCGTAGAGTGCAACGGCCGAAACGTTGTATGAAAAACAACAAAGGTGAGGATGGTCCGAATATCAATAGAAATAATAATAATACCTCATCACAAAAATTCAGAGATATACTAAATTAATGTATCTACTGTTTTAGTGTTTTAAATCATTCCTGTGAGTTTTCTCTGTTTCATTTTTTTGTCCTTCTTACATACTCTCTTATCAGAGTATGCTCTTTTAAACATCTATTGTACAAGCCCATCTCTGTTAGAAAAGACCTTGTGTTATCGTGACATCATATTAATAGGTGGTAGTAGTTACACACTTGACATTCATTCAGTATTTCAGGAGATTTCGTATGCACAGTCGAACAGACGGGTAAACGTATGAACAGGATAACAACTTATAACTCTTCAACTTCGTCTAATAAAGACCTTGTGTTATCGTGACATCATTTTTTTAGGTGGTAGTAGTTACATACTTAAGATATCTTTTGTTATTGCATAGTACATGGTCTGGTTTTGCTTGTTCTGTTGTTAAGCAGCCTTGCAATGTTGATTAATGTATACTAACTTGCTGTAACATGTGGAAATTCAACAGTTTAATGAGAAACAGCCATCACCGAATGAAGATCAATATAACAACTTAATACTTCATTCATTAGTTACATATGTACAATGAAAAAACACAAATCGAATAAAGCGAATGAACCAGCTTGGCTGCAATAGGGTCAAACTCTCTTGGTTCATTAAAATCTATAAGGTAAAGAAAAGAGAATTCATTCCTCACCCCATATACTTCCAAAAGTACGTATCCGATTTCAACTTCTTTATAAATAGTTCCTTTAATGAAACAAGTCGACCTGAGTTGTAAGAGTAAACTCGTCATCAATCTTTGCGTACGTAACTCATATGTGTCGTCATGACGTCACTGGTTTATGGTGAGACCATAATCAGTGTTGTGACAAACGAAAATGAAGTCAGAACTTAATTGTATCTATTCAATCACTGTCCCACCACAGCAATATGTGATACAAGGTCGGGCTTAACGTTGGAAGAAATAGTACCTTACCCCAAAAAAATGGCTCCAGCCGACGCAGTTACCGTTAAAAAGACAACGTCACCTGCGAAAGCTGGACCGAGTAATAATGGGAGAGCCTAAGGACGAGTCCAAAAGCCTCCCGATGCGCTTAGCAAACGCAGCCTCAGTGTAACCTCATTGGCCAACGTTTGCACCGGCGCACTCGGTCTTTGATACCTTCCACAATCTCCGGCCCATTCAACGGGCAAGTGTCAGTACCGACTCCTTGGTCTAGGCCGTGGAACAGATACTACACTTTGATCCCGAAGATAGGGCCAGAAAAAGGTGCCAGGTAAGTAAGTCAGAACTCAATTGTAGGAATTTGACAATAATATTTTTTCATAACTGAAATTCATTGTTCACAAAAAAAAAAAAAAAATACGATGATGAACGCGTGTTGACATGACATGACGTCATCGCTCTTTTTTTTCCCGTTCTTTCTCTATCTCTCTCTCTGTCTTTCTTTCTCTGTCTCTCTCTTTTTCATGTCTTAAATCCCAAACTACAATGTTTCGGCAAGATCACAATGATAAAGTCAACTCTGGGAATTTGACAATAGGCGAAATTAATGTTTGAATGGCCTGTTTATTCTTCAAGGCTTCCACTCTTTCTCACTCTATCCCTTCTCTTTCTTCCTATCCTACTCTCTTATCAACGTATATTCCTTCAGCGGGCAAGCCAACCTCTCTGTCCATCCGACTCTCTTTAAAAACCTGATTCAAACATTCGGCAGCCAAGCCTATTTCACCTTTTGACCCCAGTTAGTAAAGTCCCCATGTTACCGTGACAGCATTTTATTGAGTGTTCGTAGTTACACACACTTTAGTTTGTAATTTGTTAGTTTTATGTTATCTTATAGTCAAAATGTCCGTCCATTATATTCGTCGTCTCATTGACTGCATTCACTTGTAGTGAAAAGACCTTACAATGTCGATGAATTCTGACTAATTTGAGCATTATTGTCAATTTGATTTCCAGTTGTAATGTTAGACGAGAAGATATTTTCCTTTGAATTCATCTCATTAACTTAGCTTGGAAAACAAAATTATGTATTGGGTTGTCAAGAAAGTGATGGCGTTTTTATATGGACAGAAGTTTAAAACGAAAAACGAACAGGTCTAGTTAGTCACTCAATAGTAACCGTCAGATGACCAACGTCTCTTGACAGCATGCTATGTTGAGGAGGATCAATTCTAAAATTGGAAGAGGCAGTGACCAGTGAATAAGTTATTCATCATCATCATCATCATCATCATCATCATCATCATCATCATCATCATCATCATCATCATCATCCGTCTTTCAACATCCGTCGTTGGACATGGACCTTCCCTAGGATTCACCACTCTTCTCAATCATGGGTATCGCAGAGCCAGTACTTTCTGAATTTGTCCAGCTTGTCTCTCCATCTAATATTTTGCCGGTCTCGGTTGCGCACGTGATTTCGGGGGATTCATGTCGTGAGTCGCAGTGTCCATCGGTTGTTTGCCATTCTTGCAACATGGTTTACACACTGAAGTTATTTATGCCAGGGTTGTGAAAATCATTTTCCAGAAGAAAATAAGTTTTCGAAAAACTTGGTGTCTCCTCATTAGAGGGTTTCTTCTTTCTTTGATGTTCATATTCTTCACGACACTCACCAGCAATTTTACCTACACTGCTCTAAAATGACTGCCGTCCCAGTTGCATAATATCAGACGCTGATAACGAACTAACCCTAAAATATTAATCCTAATACTAGACAAAAAAATAAACATACTAACCCTAACCCTTCGGAGCAGCAGCCATTTTAAAACAGGAAAGGTAAGAAGTGTCCAATCATCTCGTTGCTGAAACCTTTTGAAGTAACTGAACCTTGCAAAGGGGACCGATCAATGGCCAAAAGAAGGGCTGACTTTTTGGGCAATTTCAGGAGCTTTTAGTCCAAGTTCGAACTTCTAAAGAAAAATCAAAGGAAGAGTTGTTCATTTTACTTATGGGTTGATGACTCGAACCTATAAAGAGAAGACCATTGGAAAATTACAACTTATTAATCAAAAACTACTCAATAAAATCATAAAAATACCTGACTTGTAAACTTTATTGTTTGAAATTCCCAGTATAAGTATGAATGTTAGAGAAAAAACGCCATAGTTTTCTGGATTTCGAAATTACTTATATTAGAAATAGTCGACTGAGACTGAAATCATAGCTGTCAACGAATTTTCCTTCAGTTTTTAAATTAGTCTGGTTGGATGGCTGGCTTGAGGGCTGAAAAGTTGAAAATCTCTTTCTTATCCTATTGCCCACCTTTCCACAAAATTTCGTTTACATTCATTCAGTATTTTAGGTGATATCGTTTGCACAGTCGAACAGACACGTACAAACAGGAAAACTACTTGTAACTCTTTAACTTCATCTAATAAAGACCTTGTGTTATCGTGACATCATTTTATTGGGTGGTAGTAGTTACATACTTAAGATATGCTTTGTTATTACGTACTAAGAATGTTTGTATTTTATATAATCTGTTTCATGGTCTGGTTTTGCTTGTTCTGTTGTTAAGCAGCCTTGCAATGATGATTAATTTATACTAACTTGCTGTAGCATGAGGAAATTCAACAGTTTAATGAGAAACAGCCATCATGGAATGAAGATCAATATAACAACTTAATACTTCATTCATTAGTTACATATGTACAATGGAAAAACACAAAGCGAATGAAGTAAATGAACCAGCTTGGCTGCAATAGGGTCAAACTCTCTTGGTTCATTAAAATCTATAAGGTAAAGAAAAGAGAATGCATTCCTCAATACCATATAATTCCAAAAGTACGTATCCGATTTCAACTTCTTTATAAATGGTTCCTTTAATGAAACAAGTCAACCTGAGTCGAAAGAGTTAACTTGTCATCAGTTTTGCGTGATGGAAAATATGATTTTGATCTCTAGTTGTAGCCTAAGGTAACATTTGCATTTTGGGCAAGATATAGCTGAGAAACCCGCCCAACTGTCGGTTTCAAGGTAATCCTAATTATGACAGCTGTGGCGATATTAAATTCAATGTCTGTTTGGTATTATTCATATTTGAGGCGTTGATAGCAATCTGGTTAGATAAGGAGAGAGGTGGCCGAGAGAACGGGTTGGAGCTGGGTGTGGCAGTGGCTCAGGTGTCTATATCATCAAACACTTCATTATTGATCTCATAGAATACACGGGTATATTGTAATAACGAAAGTGGTCTCATAACGATGGAAACTCTGACAAGGACTTGTTATTGCTAATTAAAATATATTCTGGATTTGGGGGAGGGATGAAGCGTAGGGGGTGACGAGTGAGTAGACACGTTAATTATTACCAGGGTGGCAAAATTAGCCATTTTTGGTTAGATCTGGCCGACTTTGCTCAATTTAGCCAATAAAATTCTACGATAGCTGGATATTTGTCCATCAAAAAAAATATATCAAGTTTAATGAAAGTTAATGTGATGTGGAGAAGGTCGATGATTTGGTAAAGAAAAGACTTGAAACTGGTTGGTACGTCTGAAATTCTTAATTGGTAGCAAACGCTCCGGCCAAAATTGGACCTCTTCTGAGCTTCTGGCAAAGAATGGCACGAGAGGGCCATGTTAAGTCTACATCAAGCAAAGCCCAGTTGTAATCTTGATGTAAAGCTTGAAGGGAGTTTTATGTTATCCATTGCCTCAATGACTGTATTCACTTCCTTGATAACGAAGATGATGTATTAGGTCACCCAGAAAGTGATGGCGTTTTTATATGAATATAATGTTGAAACGACCCCCCCCCAATAAAACAGGTCTGGTTAGTCACTCAATAGAAACTGCCATATGACCAATGTCTTTTGGCAGCATTCCTTGTCGGGTTGATCAATTAAGAAATTTGAAGATGGGTGATAAATTAAAAAGCTAATTCTCTCGAAACGGGCAGTTGTAATCTTGATGTAAAGCTTGAAGTAACCTACCATCGTTTTCTCAAACAATTCTTCGTGAGTTGCTCAGAAGAAGTCCAAATTTCGGCCGAAACGTTAGTTACTAGTAAAGAATTTTTCATGAACTAATCAGCCTCAAGTCTTTTTTTTTTTTTTTTTCAAAACTGACAACTTTCTTCAAGTATCTCGTTTGATTTATACCAATTTTTTTCTCAACTCAAAAAAATCATATGTGCAATCTTTATCGATCATTTTTTCTGGAGTGTCTAGTGTCTGGTCATTTTATTTCTTAAGTGGGCTTTAAATGAGTGTATATAACACATCAAGCTACAAATTTAGCTTGAAATGGAGAAATCTAGCCGATTTTCAAAGCTAGTTTTAGCAACAAATAACAAACTAAACTTGAGGACTTCGCACTTGTGAACAAATTTTCAATCCAATATCCCTGCAGTATCTATAAGTATAAGTCTTTTGAAAACTGCCAATACAGGTTTCTTCAGCTTTCAAGTCAGTTTGACTGGCTATGTATCTATGAGTGTAACGTACATATAACTAAGACATGTTGAGTAAGAGGGTTGAAAATTCAACATATGGCCATGGTATCAACCATTTGATTATTGAACTCGACTTATACACAGGTACATCGTAATAACATAAATGGTGCGAAGACAAGGGAGACAACAAATTTTAGTCGCTAATGGTTGTACAACAACGACATTGGAGATAAAAACTTAAAGATCAAAATCGATGGTGCAGAACTGAAGACAGTAGACCAGTACATCTACCCAGGATAACGAATCTCCATGGAATCCTCAAAAGAAGAAATATTAAAGAAAAAAATCACCCCAGGATGCCAACCCAACCTTCAAAAATAAGAAGATCCCATTAATCCTAAAAAGAATGGTGTATAACCAATGCATCCTCCCAATAGTCACTTATGGAGCTCAAACATGGAATCTAACCAAGACACAGATCCGCAAACTGAGAAACATGCAACGTTCATGAAAGAATTATGAAATAATTATGCTGGGTCTCACATGGAGAGACCATAAGAGAGCACAATACATCCAAGAGAAAACAGGGGTCAGGGACATCATAGAATCTATTGAAAATCTCAAATGGCAACGGGCTGGCCATGTTGCAAGAATGGCTGACGACCGATGGACATCGTGACTCACGACATGGATGCCCAGAGATTTCATGCGCAACTGAGGCCGGCAGAGTATTAGATGGAGAGACGAGCTGAGAGTGTGGGGAATCCTGGGGAAGGTCTATGTCCAACGATGGATGCTGAAAGACTGATGATGATGATGATGATGATGATGATGGAGAAGAAGAGATTTTGGACTTGGTTTTGGGGAATGAGGTGTAGATATAGACGAAGCTATAGACACACTCACAATACAAGTTTTCAAAAAACCTCATCCTATTCCTGGGTAATAAGTGTTATTTTCTGATTGGTTATGCCTTAAAATGTATAGGAAATACCAGTCATTCTATTCAAATTTTGCTTCTGTGACCAAGACATTGATTATTTTAGATCTACACATTTTCACTGAGACAACGGGCAAATTATTAATCACATAAAGGACGAAAACAATAATACGTGAATCTCATTATCCTGGCCATAAGAGCAAAGTTGTCAGGGAATAATAGCCATTTTCTACACTTTTTCCACGAAAGCAATGAGAAAACTACACTAAATTCCTAGGAACAAAAATCACGTCACACCGAGTTATTGATCTCATTGAATACACGGAGGTATTGCATTGATCTTTTAACGGGGTGGACAGCAACGACGAAGATTTGTTGCTAATGGTGGTGAAAATGGATTAGAAGAAGATAGACTGGACTTGGGTTTGACAGAGGAAGTGTAGGAAGAGACTTGGCACTGGACACATTAAGTATGGCCAGGGTTGCCAAATTAGCCATTTTCCGACTAGATCTGACTGTTTTCTTTCTTAAATCAAGTGGATCTACGAGAGCCTATCAAACCCGGTAAAATAAATGGAAGGAAATTTTACTTATGTTTTTTGAGTCTTAGTATATGTTTTTTTCATTCAATAAATGAGCTTTAAATAGTTATATATAGATATTATCAAATAATTATGTAATCAATAGACAGCTGTATTACAACTCTTCAGTGTGGCTATAGACTGTCCATTATCCCATCCAGTACCACGAAGTAGGATCGAAACCTCCGCTTCAGCAGCCGGCATCTTACCTGTACCCTAAGGTCAGACAGTCAGTAAGGTGGAATTTAAGAGATATATTCACTCATGCATAATTCCTCATCCACCAGAGTGCTCTATTCCCAAGTTGGGAGAACATTGCATATATATATATATATACATATATATACATATATATACATATATATATATATATATATATATATATATATATATATATATATATATATATATATATATATATATATATGGTATACGTATATATATAGTATATATATATACATAGTATATGTATATATATATATATATATATATATAGTATATATATAGTATACCTATATATATAGTATATATAAATTTATATATATATATATATATATAGTATTGTATATATATATATGGTATACGTATATATATGGTATACGTATATATATATATATATATATATATATATATGTATGTACATTGTATGCGTAGTATACATCAGGCAAGTAGTATGACATAATATGATAATATATCAATAATATAAAGCCAACTCTGATATATAATGGATTTATTTCATACATACTTACGGTCATATCATGCTGAACACACCGGTTCTCGTCCGATCACCCAAGTTAAGCAGCGTAGAGCCTGGTCAGTACTTAGATGGCTGACCGCTTGCGAATACCAGGTACGGTAAGCATGAATATATATATATATATATATATATATATATATATGTGTGTGTGTGTGTATGTATTTATTGATAGGCGTCACTGGAGAAGATTTTGGAAGAGTTCCCCACAGTTATGGCATCTTTAGACGATAAAAGAAAAAGACAACTAAAATATATGAAATTCAGCCGATTTTAGCCTTTTAAAAGACAGTTTAGGCTATAAATACCAAATTATTCTTGGAAATACTGATTTTTGTTGTTTTAATAGACGGAAAAGAATTGGTGCTGTAAACAGTTGATGTGATTGACGATTCCGAGGAACGACTTAATTCATTCATTTTTCAATTTAACTCATTCATCCACTCTGAATGATGTTGACCTTGATATATTCTTCATCTTGGAAAATATTTTACTAATTTTCGATTAACTGTTTGATTTCTCATAAAAAAAACATCCACCAACACTGTTAAAATAGTTTTTAAGTGATTCTTACTATCTATTGAAAACCTGCCAACCAACACGTGGGTTTCTTCAGTTTTCAAGTTGCTCTAGATGGCTGTCTGATTGACTGGCAGACTGACTGATTATGTTCTTATGTGTGTATGTATGTACGTATGTATGCATCATATGCACGGGTCGTATGAATGGAGATAGAGAGATGAATATTTCCACATTAACTCCTTATCATATCAATAAAACTGTCAACATAAGTTTCTTCTATTTTCAAGTGGTCTGGCTGGTATATCGATCTATCTATCTATCTATCTATTAGAAAACAGCAACTGAAATGGTCTCCAAAACTCACTCCATAACTGTCAAAAAAGGTTAATTCAGTCTTAAGTGATTCTGGCTGATTATCTATCAATCTATCATTTTATCTTTCATTCTTCTATCAGAAACTGTCAACGGAAACTGTCACAAAAATTCTCGAGATAGGTTTCCTCAGTGTTGAAGTGCTTCTGACTGGCTGACTGGCCATCTGATTATCTATCTATGGATCTATCTATCTATTTGGACACATCAAACTATCACTCTCAACATATATTTCTTTATTCTTGACTGATTCTGACTGGCGATGTCTCTTTCCCTGTCTTTTTCTTTGTCTCTCTCTCTCTCTCCCCCTCTCTTTGTGTCTCTGTCTCTCTCTGTGTCTCTCTCTCTATCCATATATGTCTATATCTATATCTATCTATATCTATCTATCTATATCTATCTATACCTATCTATCTATTTATCTATCTATCTATTTATCTATCTATCTATCTATCTATCTATCTCTCTCTCTCTCTCTCTCTCTCTCTCTCTCTCTATATATATATATATATATATATATATATATATATATATATAAATAAACCATCAACCTAGAATGTCACCAAAATTGTCAACACAGATTTCTTCAGCTTCTAAGTGATTCGCACCAATGGGGCTAGAGGGCAGATTTTTAAAAAATTCTTTTGCATTATGTCTAGAAAACGTGATTTAATCTTTGAATTACTGTTAATGGGTCTTTAGTGTGTGGGGGGTCAATTTACGATATAAATTCACGAATTGATAAATTCAACCCTTATTTCTGTCTGGAAGTATTCACACTTGTTTTTTGAAAATTTGGATTTTTATTGTAATCACCGACCAATAAAAGACGAGAGGAGTATTCAATTCATTGATCACCCCTTTTTCCAACACGGGACACGAATAAACGGCGCTGGTGACATGACTGTTACTACTGAGTGACAAAACCAGACCTGATCTTAATTAATTTTTCTCCCATTATTAATTGTTTTCGTTCCTTTTTCATTTCTTCCTTCTTTCTATCAGGCGATCGAATTTCCCTTTGTAATTATGTAATTTTCTCTCAAAAAACTTGTTAGAAACCATCAATCAAAACTGTCATCGTAAGTTTCGTCAGTTTTCAAGTTGGTCTTGTTGACTGATCGGTTATGTATTTATTTATGTATTTATGTTTTTATTTATGTATGTACGTGTCAAGTGTAGGGGCCATACGAATGGTGATAGAGAGATGGAAATCTTAACATTTACTCATCATATCTACAAGGAATTGTGTACCCGCTCCCTCCCAAAAAGTTCTAGTTTACGGCTCAGTTTGCAATGTAATTTTTACGACGAATTGATCCCTAGTTTATGTTCGGTAGAATTTACGCTTCTTCTTTTTCAAACTTTTTAATGACTACTGTCCGACAAAATGCCTGAGAAGTAATTCATTCAATGATCATCCGTTTTTTCCTATTTTTTAATTGATCATCCCCAACACGGTATGCTGCCATAAGAAATTGGTCACAAGTTTATTTGCTTTTTTTTTTCTTCCATTCCATCTCAACATATGTGTGGGTATCTTATTTTAGACATGTTCTCCACCAATGTTTCACTGTGTCTTTTACTTTGTCCTTATTCGTATGCTTAGACGACCCAAGCAGCAGACCCAGTATCAATATGAACAGAGTAAGGGAAACCTTTGATCAAGAAATTTCTCTGTGGATATAATCCGGGAAAAAAGGGATCAAACAATTAAATGGAAGGAATCTCAAAATACTGTGGTAAATAGATGGAGGGGAAATAACCTTCGAAACATAGGGATTAAACAAAAAGGGCGCGGCACCACGCGTGGGACATAGGGTATGCGTTGTATGAACTAATTTTCAGATTTTAGAACAAATAACACCTGAAGAAGGCCAGGAACACGTGGCCGAAACCTTACAAAAAATTGAGCTACATAGACAAGGAAATAGTTCGATTAAATCACACATATAACTGAGGTAAAAAGAGTTATTTCTATTATTATTCGGACAATCCTCATCATTCTAGGTTCAATCCCAGTGTGAGACAATAATAATTCCAAAAATACTCCTACTGCTAAGAGGGGAGTACAGTCTATATACCCCCGTCGGTTAAATAAAGGGTTCGGTCCGTTACTTCCCCACAACTACCAGATGATACCTGATGAAGACTGTAGAGTACAACGGCCGAAACATTGAATGAAAAATAAACCAAGATGAGGATAGTTCGAATAATAATAGAAATAATAATAATACCTCATCTCAAAAATTCAGAGAAGCACAGGTTAGAAGAGGCTGGTTCATGTCTCTCCCAAGTACTTTAGGATGAAGTTAACATAGACACACCCAGGGCAGATTGGGTGCTCTAACTTTGGGAGGGCAACCAGAGTAGGAGAAGGGCAACTCTGATTCCAAACCAGGGTGTGGAGCCCCCTTAAAAGCAGTTTGACACCTAATTTGACGTAATTCCTGCAAGTCCAGTATCTAAGCTGATGCCATACGCACTTCCCTTTGCATTCCTCTTGACTGCATCAGTAAGGTCGTCAGGGGCATCCTAGAATCTCCACACGCTTTGCCCAGGAATGCGCTCTGGATGGGACGTTCCAGAGTCTGTAGAGACAGAACAGAGGCCATTCAAACCACATACAATAATCTATATCTTCTCTAAATTGTATAAAGCCTATCTTTTGAGGAATGTTTTTTCTCTCTTGAAAATCGATTATTCAAAATTCTGACCTTTACTTGGACTTAAACATCGATTACTGTCACCATTCAAGCCACCAAATTGCTTCCAGACAGAAAGTTCTACGAATGGAAAATTTATTTTGTGCATAGGTCAGTGCTTCCCAAACTTTACAGTACGGTGGCACACTGAGAATTAACATATAAATAACATTGAACATGCGCGGCACACCAACTGTAAAACTGAAATGAATATCCGTACCTCGCATAAATGAATGACCGTAGCCTGTGCGTGTGCCAGAAATCATCATCATCATCATCATCATCATCATCCTTATCATTGTTTTAACGTCCGTCGTTGAACATAGACCTTCCCCAGGATTCGCCACACTTCTCTATCATGGGCGTCGCAGAGCCAGTATCCTCTGAATTTGTCTAGATCATCTCTCCATCTTCTTTTTTGTTGGCCTCAGTTTCGCATGGGGTCTCTTGTTGCATATGACTTTTGTTCTACTGAAGTTCATGTGTAGGCCAACTCTTTTGCTTTCATCTAGCATTAGTTGGAGGTCGTGTAGGTTCTCTGCAAAAAGTACGATGTCGTCTGTAAATCTAAGGCTGCTCAGATATTTGCTGTCTATTTTGATTCCTCTATTTTCCCAGTCCAGGTTACGGATGATCATCTCGAGACAGGCTGTGAAGAGTTTGGATGATATGGTATCACTTTGTCTTACTCCTTTTGGGGGTTGGAAGGTTTCAGATTCAAAAGAACATTTTTCTGGAGAAGGAAAACAAAAAAAAAATGTTTTCCGATTATGCCTAGTGGTGTACACATGCTAATTCCCATGGTTGTTGTCCAAAAATGTGGCCAGGGGGCGCCGGGACACATACACAAACATAGACACATACATCATAAGTCACACAGAGACTAAAAGAGAATAGAATCAGCAGCCCACTCGATTAGTTGCACGGAAGGAGGATTCGGGGGGCTATTATGCTTTGATATGACAAAAATATTCAAGTAGTCGATGAACAGAACTTCCAAATCAGTGTACTGATACATGAACTCATCAACCTTTCTATTTCTCTCATTTGCTGCCAGAAAAGATCCAGATCTCTCAAAAGATTTAGTGATAAAACCATTAAATTGATGACTCTCTCGCGACAGTCATAATACCCGTCATGATATACATAGATACGTATATAGAAAAATTTTCGTGGTGTACTTTTGGCTAAGTTCAACTTTCAAGAACCATATGATCCCAATAATCCTTAAAGGAGAGTATATAACCAATGCATTCTCCCGATAGTCACTTATGGAGCTGAAAGATGGGACCTAACCAAGAGACAGACCTACAAACTGAGAAGCATGCAGCGTGCATATGAAAGAATCATGCTCAACCTTACATGGAGAGATCACAAGACAGCACAGTATATAAAGAAGAAAATGGGAGTCCGAAACATCATTGAAACTATTTTTAAAAAAATTCAAATGGCAATGGGCAGGCCATGTTGCAAGAATGACAGACAACCGATGGATATCACGGCTCACAGCATAGATCCCCAGAGATCACTTAAAAAACCGAGGCCGACAGAACACAAGATGGAGAGATGAACTGGACAGATTCAGTAAATACTGGCACCGCGACGCCGATGATAGAGAAGTGTGGCAAATCCTTGGGAAGGTCTAAGTCCAACGACGGACATTAAAAGACATATGATGATGATGATTGTGCCGCAGCACATGGTTTGAAAACCACTGATTTATGCATATGAACTATTAGACTATACAAAATGAAACTATGAAGTTACTCTACAAGTACGATTCCCTGCATTGGTGAAACAGAACAGCTTGTTTAATAGAAACGGCGGTAAGAATAGATCGATCTGTGTATTGTGTTGCTCAATCGATTGGTTCGGGGAGATTAATGAAATACGAAAGAATCGATGAAGAAAATGACATTTGACAGATGGTTTCATCGACAGAGAAAGAAAGAGGGGTCTGGTTAGTCACTCTATAGAAACCGCCACGTGACCAACGTCTTTTAGCAGTATTCTGGTTTGGGTTGATCAATCAAAAGATTAGAGGAAAGGATCATCATCATCATCATCATCATCATCATCATCATCAATAATAATGATAGTGCATGGTTGAGACGTTACAAATCTCAGCGCTGCTGTGATAGGTGAGGAAGATATGAGAGGAGGGCGGGTGACCTGAAGAGATAACCAACACACAACTGGTGTAAAATTGTTAACCAGGGCTAGAGACTTGATAAGACTTGCTGTTATACAGACTCCAGAAGTGACCAATAGGTAAGTGGTTTGAAATTGCTGCTGCTGCTGCTGCTACTTCAGCTGCTGCTGCAGCTGCTGCTGCTGCTGCTAATAATAATAATAATAATAATAATAATAATAATAATAAACATAAACAGTGAAGAAATCATGAAGAGATCCTGAAGTAGCGCAACGAACAACCAAAGGTTAGAAAACAATGGAGCAGCACAGCAAACAAGGAAAGGAAAAGGGGAACAGAAAAAATATTCGGAGAATTTAGAAGACGGATACAAGATCTGACAGACGAGACATCATGGACATAGCTACGAAAAGGAAACCTGAAGAGAGAAACGGAATCGCTCATCATGACAGATCAAAATAAATACATCGGTACAAACTATATCAAAACAAAAGTCGACTGAACACAGACAAACAACAAGTGCCGCCTATGCGGTGAAAGAGATGAGACCGTAAACCACATAACTAGTGAATGTAGTCAACTAGTTCATGGGGAGTACAAACACAGACACGATAGAGTTGCAACGGTGATACACTGGGGACTAAACAAATGGGATTTAAGCACACTGAAGAGTTGTACCTGCACAAACCGGAGACAGCCCTGGAGAATGGAAACCACGAATTACTTTGGGACTTTGATATCTAAACGGACCACCTCATCTAAGCAAGAAGACAGGACTTAGTAATCATGGACAAGAAAAGGAAAATCTGACCAATAATAGACGTAGTCGTGCCTGCAGACAATAGAGTAAAGAGGAGAGAGAGTGAAAAACTGGAAAATACCAAGATCTGGCAAGAGAACAGAAGAAGGTATCGAACATGAAAGTCAGGGTAGTACCAGTAATAATAGGTGTACTCGGAACTATGCCAGAGACACTGTGGGCAAGATTGGAGGAATATGAGATAAAGGGACTGTAAAGACGGTACGGACCTCAGCACTACCAGAAACTGCACAAATACTGAGGAAAGTGCTAGAAATATAAGATCTACGACCCCAACTCTTAGCAGTGGCCTAACAGAGGAGGAGTAAGAAAAACACCCAAATGGTAACGGAGGTAGGAACCACAGCACTGGTGTGATAGGTGAGACTTGAGGAAACTTGCTGTCACTCAATCTCCAGGAGATACCACCACTTAACTGTTATGGAATAACTAATACTAATAATGATGATAATAATGATAATAATCTTGGATAAGGCCTTAATGGAAGGTTTTTATACCAGGTTTTTACATAAGTTGATCGTACTCTTTTCGATGAGCAGATGTTATTGCATAGAGATCTACATCTCAGGTGTAAATAATTCCTTGTGACTCCAACAGTCTCTCTAGTTTTTGAATGCGTTCAGCCTCAAATGTAACACCTGTAAGATTGTTCTTCTATCCAGTGACTCGGCGCTTGAAAAAGAATCTTCTGATATCTTTTTTACAGCTCTATTTGTATGCACTGAACTTGTGACCTCAAGATCTGGAATATCTGTGAAGTTTTGAGTTGTACCTTCGCCATAGAAGCCGTGTGATAACTTTCACAATTCGATGATATCATATTTCTGCGGTAGTATAATGTCGGTTGCCTCGAAACCCAAAACTATCACTGAATGAATTACTTCTCCTGCCTTTTGTTTGTTGGTGATCATTAAAAAAAAAATCTAAATTCAAATTCTATCCCAACCAAAAACCTCTTTTAGATGGAAGGGTAAAAAAACAAAACAAAACAAAAAAGAAACAAACAAAAACATAATGAGTCAATTTTAAAATTTTCATCCCTCTAGCTCCATTGGTATAGCCTGGGTGCGTGTCACATCGGTAGTCGGCTAGCCATCAATACAGAACCATTCAGAAACTGAGGAAACCTTTGTTGATAGATTAGGTGACATTTTTAGTCGACGGTCTCTAAAATGTCATCAGACAGATTATTCCATCGACAGAGATAGCAAGACACAACCGATCAAATTAGAGAGACAGGTATGATACACGGGAACCTTCTTTCAGACAATCTAATTCCTTCTTACAATAACACAATATTAGAAAGACGGACAAAATAGTCGTAATCTGAGAAAATAAATGACTTCTTTGGTTGGTCAGAGATAAACACAATTGGAATATTCAGACTTCTTTTCTTGGATAATCCAATCTCTCTGTCGCATTTCCCGTGTTAACATAACGTTTCAGCTGATTCATTCTACCACCTTCTTCAGTATGTAATATCTGTGAAGAAAGAGGGTTTCTTTTACCGGCATCCAATTCCGGTAGTGCAAAGCAAAATAAAACAGTACCGAAGAGAAAATTCGAACGTTAACCAAGACTTGTAAATAATTTTAGCCATGTGAGCTGCACAGATTACACATATTGCATATCGCACGTGAAGAAGATTGTAGAATGATTCGGCCGAAAGGTTACGTTGACATCAGAGATGGGAAGAAGAGATTTAATGATAATGACTCCTCTCAAAGATCTAGACAAGATATAGTGGGTTTTTAAGAAGCTGATTATAATAATAAAGGAGGATGCTCGGAGAATTTGACGCCCACGGGGTAGATGGGGGGGGGCTAAGGGGCATCGGTTGACAGCGAGTAACTAACTTGATTTGAGCAGATAGATGACGGATCTAATACTGGAAGATGCAGATAAGAAGCTGCTAAGAGCGACAAAGGAGAGGAAGCTGGGGAGAGCTATGAACTTTCGTATCTTGAAGAGACATGGTTTACAAAGACAAAACATAAATCTATAGAGGGTAGGCAAAAAGTCCAAGAAAATTATGACATCTTTAGACGGTCTGAGATAAACACAACTGGTATATATTACAGAGAAACGGTTGCAACTGACTGAGAGCATTCAGTAAATGCGAGACATTTAGACCCTTAGCGAGGAGAACTTAATGGACAGACCAGTTGGTAATAGGTAAATGGTATAGTGATATCATCATCATCATCATCATGAACATAGACCTCCCTCAAAATTTGCAAGACCCCTCAATCGTGTGTGTCAAGGGGTCAGTACTTTCTGAACTCAACTAGCTCGTCATGTCATCTTGTATTTTGTTGACTCCAGTTTCGCATCTAATCTCTGGGGAACCACGTTTTGAGTCGTGTTGTCCAGAGGTTGTTTGTCATTCCTGCAACGTGACCTGCCCAATGCCATTTAGGTTTTCTCATGTATTCTATGATACCTCAGAATCCTATTCTTCCTCTGACTGGCATATATTAGGTTGTCCCACATGAAATGGTCGTTTTTTTTGGGGGGGGGGGGTATTGGTCTTCATGATTGTAAGAAATGGAGCAGTAAATGTACTTATATATATGTAAATAACTATACTATTTGGTTTCTTTTGAATTTTCGACTTATAATTCATCATATTAGTTTTAATAAGATAATCCCACATCCTTGTAGATGGTAGCCTGAAAATAATTCAGATTGTTGTTTTCGTGTGAGTCCTAACTCTATATGAATTCAGTTCGTGCTCTTAAGAACATCGATTCCTCATTTGGAATTCAAACTTGCTCAGAAAAAAAACCCAAAAAGTAGTGCAACATTGGGTCTTTTGTTCAAGAAATATGAGCCTGAATAATGACCCTCGGGGGCACCCCCAAGTAGTTATTAATGGTAGGAATTCAAGGGATGTTTTGGAATCATACAAGGATAACTGGTCAAGCTCTTGCTCAAAATTTTGCAGATATCGAAATCAACTGTGGGATGTCACCAAGCAAATTTTCGTTTTCATAAACCGTTATTTCATGTGGGACAACGTAATATTTGAACTGACATATACACAACGAGATATGCAAATAGATAGATGTAAACGATTACGAATAGATGAAAAGAATTGTGTATCACATAATGACATTCGATATACCCTAGGCATTTGAGAGGCTAGTGTTGGTTAAGGGGTGTAAGAGGACGACATAAAAACGCATTCTATTATTCATCTGGGCGTGTGAATTCTAAAATGACTTTAAAATTTAATGATACACCGGTCTGCAAAACGGTGTAGCTGTCACGTGACCTAAAACCGGGCAGTTCTTGGTACGTTCACGATGTACACCGAGTCGCGAGACAAATGACATCATTCTTGTGTGAATCATTTTGTATTTATCAAGTCGGACAATTTCCTTCAACTATATGTTCATTTGTTTACATCGTTTTGGCCGTGTATCCTTCAGTCCATTCGAAGTGATTCTGCATTACAAAGCCAGGAACGTCTGCCGAAGACCAGAGGGTACACGACCGAAACCTTGAGAACAAATAAACATGTCGTCGAGGAAAAAAATCCGACCATACCATACACAATAAATAACAGCATATTTCTCTAATTTCAAATTTAAAAAAAATAACCGCATCGATACTTCGCGTTCTTGATAATGACCAGTAGTATGGTTGAAAGAGATAGAACTCAAATTAAGAACAGCTTTTACACACACTTAAAACCAATATCTGTTTTCATGTGTGTAAAGAAGATGAACTCCCCAGAAAATTGGTAAAACAATATTTGTCTGGCTTCGCTCAGGCTTCCACCTTGGAGGAGACGTGCCATTGTCCATCGAGACAGAACGGAGACCATTCAGTGTCTGTCGTTCTTAATGAAACCTGCTAAATTTTAAGCTACAGCGTATCGAGTTTCTTTGCCTTCGATATTGTTCTATAGTTGTGTGATTTTGACGGTAAATCCACTTCAAACGCTGCGACTTGGGAGATTTCATCAAACAAAATATCGATCCTGATTGCCTACAATTATGTCACAAAGTCTGATAAAGTTGGAGAAGGTATCATAATTTGATAATTCAATCAGGCCAGTATCCCTGCCTTTGTCAGCTGACAACGTAGCAGACAAAGAGTTCCGTTTCAAATCTGTATGCTATCAGATGTAAATTATAACACTTGATTAAGACTGGGAGATGTTGAGGTGTTTAAATTGATAACACTTCAACAACAAATCTTCATCAGGCATGCGTTCTAGCGTATTTTATGTTTTGGGTGCTGATTCCGAAAATGTAATCCGTTTTCTGTTGTCATGCCTAGTTTCCATGATGAGGGAAAAGCTGTATTTTATTGTGATCACAATATAACACAATAATGATCCAAAACTCAACAATTTCAGCTTGTCCGTCTTTCGGAGTATCTTTTCTTTATATCTTAGACATGGTAATTCTAATTTTCAGCATTGAAAAGTTCTGACTGATTCAAAGCTTGTTCTCATTTAACCTTCACCTTTATTGCCTCATATACAATAGAACTGAAAACAGAGCTAGTCCGTAACAAAAAAAGTGAGACGTGCTAAAGCGAAACAGACTCGAAGTATGTAATCTGCGTTGAAAATTGGTTTAAAAACGTTGTTCTGCAATTTTGACGAGAAAAAAGTTGATCAGAGATCTGAATTTCAAAAAATAAAAAAATAAAAAAAATACGTGAGTGCTGCTGTGGGCAAACCAAAGTATCGATTTAGCATGAATTTACATTACAAATCGCCCCCCTCTCTAAAAATATATTAAGTAGGGAGAAGAACAAAAATCAGTGAGAATCCAATTAATTCGTTGAAAAATATCAGCCCCTATGGCTCGGTCATGGAAAAATGGTGCCTGTTATAAAAATGCCCCAATAGATCCTATATTTTACTCTTGGAGAAGGTCACCATCCAACTGGTCTACCCAAGGAACGCTTCCGTGACTCCACCGAGGGAACCACACCCTTTCTTATTCAACATTCAACTCGACAGTTCAGGAAAAGTAGCTTAAGGCCATAAGAAGTGCAGGTAGGCATGAAGAGAACTCATTTAACATCAGATAACTGAGGAGAATAGAAAAACCAGAAGAGGCCTAGTTAGTTATTCAATAGAAACCGTCGTAACACCAACATCTTTTGTCAGCATGGTGGTTGGGGGTGATTAATTAAAAAAATCAGAGAAGGGTGGGATCGATGAAGAATTTACTTCTCTCGTCTTTTCTTGGGCAGAGTTCACCAAAAAATCTGAATTTCCTCCCAAAAACAAATCTTGGTGCTCCTAGATGCAAACCAATGGACCGATCTACCGTAAGTTTACATTGCAAATCGCCTCCTCTAAAAACGTATTCAGGGGTGGGGAACAAAAGAGAGTTCGAACAAGTTTTAGACATAATGAGGAGTAAATTATTTTTTCAGCTATCTCGCTTGATTGGTGCAATCTGTACACGTGATAAACGCATACATACATAGCTAGCCAGCCAAACTGACTTAAAAACTGATTCAACCTATGTTGACAGTTTTGGATGACAGTTTCTAAGAGAAGAGACTCATGGGAAAAGGACCTCAGATTCACTGACGATTTTATGATCAACGATTCATTTCTAACATCGGTATGAAAAATTGAAGAATCAATATCGATACGATGGAGAAACCTTGAAGCATCCGTGACTACGCTGAAAAACCACAGATACAAAGCCAATAACATAGATTAAACTTGAAGCAAAGCGAGATAAATATTCAAGAAGACAGGGAGAAATGTGCCTCGTATTTCCAAGAGAAACTAGATGTCCCCCGAACCAGGTATTAATGAATAACCATCTGAAAAATATCTGCCAAGTAAGAAGGTTAAACATGGTGGAAAAAAATCTGCAGATAAATCGGAGTTAAGATTGAAATGCCCTCTCCTGACAAAACCAAAAAAAGGAAAGAGAGAAGAAAAAGAAGAAGCAATTCAAACCAGTCTGGATAGTCACTCTATAGAAACTTATTAACGTCTTTTTACAAAACGCCGTGTTTGGGGTGATCAATGAATGTAAGCAACTTTCGTTTTAATGTTAATTTTATTTTTGGTGTACGGTTTCTTTCACCTCATGTTTAAAAGGGTCCGTGCGTAACATTTCTCATTCCCTGGGGTCCATCAAGGCCCGGCCTTTGTCTTCCGACTGAAAAAGGGATAAAAGCTACCATAAACAGGTCTGGTTAGTCGCTCAATAGAATCGCCACGCTACCAACGTATTTTGGCAGCATGCAGTTGGGGTTGATCTATAAAAAATGTAGAACAATTTATGAATAAGTTCTCACAGTACCAATTTATCATAAACTTACACTGTAAACTGACTTACCCTCATTAAAACCTATATAGCGGAGACTTGAAAAAATCAAAAGAATTATTTTCTGGCACAATGAGGATTGAATATGTAAAATTTTCAGCTCTCTAGCTCCATTGATGCCAAAAAGAGGTGATCAACGAATAATTTACTCCTCACGCTTTTTGTAGGGCAATGATCGCTAAAGGTTTGAATTGAAAAAACAGACGTGAAAGCTGCCGGACGCAAACTAAAGACAATTTGAAATAAACTTACATTGCAAATTGAACACCGTACTAAAAAACGTATTAAGGGAATCAAGTTCCCTCTCTCACTTTTTGTTGCGTAGTGATCACTAAAAGAGTCTGAATTTTCGAAAAAAACAGTTCGAGTGCTACTGGGCACACCATTTGAGCTTTAACAAAAATTGGGAATTGGACCCCCACTAAAAACCTGTTTAGGAGAGTATAGAAAAACATTATAATGGGTTTTTTTTGGACATAATAAGGAGCAAATGCTTAAAATTTCAGCCTTTCAACAACTGCCCGTAGGATTGTCTATAGCCACACTGTAGAGCTGTGATACAACGAAACAGCTGTCTGTAGATGACACAATATATATATATATATATATATATATATATATATATATATATCATAGATAGATAGATAGATAGATAGATAGCCAGACCAGCGAAGGGACTGGCAGTTTTTGTGACTGTTTTTGGCAGTATCTAACAAAGCGATAAAGGGTAATCCAGAAATATTCGTTGCGTTTCGCGGTGCGTGGATTGTTATTAAGCAGGCTTTGTTGCCTGACGGAGCGTCTCCGAGTTCCATGGTAGAACAAACGATGTGGAATGAATTAAAAGAAATAGTATCTCTGTTAGGGGGAGGAAATAAATGAGTTCAAGGCAGAAAAGGGACAGAAAGAAAGAAAGGCAAGAAAGGAAGAAAGAAGGGCGTTAAAGAAATCAATCCATCTTGGCTTACCTTTACTTCTCTGTTTCTTTTCAGAGAAAGGAAGAAAGAAAGAAATTAAGAAGGAAGAAAGAGAGAAAGAGAGACAAACAAAGAAAGAAAGGTGATAGAGAAATCAGCTCGCCCCACTGTCTGGGTCTCTCTTGAAGGAAAGAAACAAAGGAAAGAAAAGGAAAGAAAGAAAGAAAGAAAGAAAGAAAGAAAGAAAGAAAGAAAGAAAGAAAGAAAGAAAGAAAGAAAGAAGGGTGATGAAAGAATCAGCTTACCCCACTGTCTGGGTCTCTTTTGAAGGAAAGAAACAAAGGAAAGAAAAGGAAAGAAAGAAAGAAAGAAAGAAAGAAAGAAAGAAAGAAAGAAAGAAAGAAGGGTGATGAAAGAATCAGCTTACTCCACTGTCTGGGTCTCTTTTGAAGGAAAGAAACAAAGGAAAGAAAAAGAAAGAAAGAAAAGAAAGGGGCGTATCAAATCAGTTTACCCCATTTTCTGAACCTCGCTTGATGGAAAGAAAGAAAGAGAAAGAAAAAAAAAAGAATAGAAAGAAGCGTGCGAGAGAAATCAGCGAGCTTAGCTTACCCATATCTGTCTACCTCTCTTGAAAGAAGGGAAAGAAGAAAGAGAAGAACATCGTGAGAGAAACAAAAGCAGAAGAAAGAAATATTGATAAAAAGATTCAAGGACAGAATTTTTGAAAGAAAGAAATAAAGAAAGGAAGGAAAGAAGGGACAAAGACAGAATAGAAAGCAAATCAAAGAAAGAAAGGTGAGAGAGAATCGAAGGCAGGATAGAGAGAGATAGAGAGAAAGACTCAAAGAGACAATGCTGGCTTAATAAGAAAGAAAGATTTATGTACACGAGGGTTTGAAAAGACAAAGGCGGGGGTTAACTGGAGAAAGCCTTAAAACTTGAAGCTTATTGAGTATTGATCAATTCTTACAGCAATAAGCTTGAAACGCAACTACCAACACAAGGATATTTGAATTGCCAGCGTGCAGAATCAATAAGGACTGTTTTTCCTTCGCTTAAATAAATGAATGAAATTTCTTTGTAACCATTTGTTGTGGTTTATTACGTGTGTCATTTCTATTAACGACATTCGTCAGTTTTTCTCCAGTTTATTTGTTCGACTCTTGTCATCGTTATAATTTATTTCATAGAGTGCTCGATACATTCAACTTTATATTTCGAAAGTCAAGTTGTTTCAGAGCAGAGCTGGAAATATATAATAGGATGTGGATTCACTACATAGCAAATCCACATCCTACACATATATGTGTGTGCGTGAGTGAGTGAGTGACTGTATGTGTGCTTCTATATTTGTATCCACGTTTGGAGTTCACAAATGATTAGATATGGGTCAATATGTAGTTATTTGCATATATATATATATATATATGTATATATATATATATATGGTACAGATCAGGTATAGGATAATATATGGCAATGTCTGATATGTGATGGATTTATTTCATAGAGTGCTCGATACATTCAACTTTATACTTCGAAAGTCAAGTTGTTTCAGAGCAGAGCTGGAAATATATAATAGGATGTGGATTCACTACATAGCAAATCCACATCCTACACGTATATATATGTGTATGTGTGTGTGTGTAAGTGAGTGAGTGAGTGTATGTGTGCTTCTATATTTGTATCCATGTTTGGAGTTCACAAATGATTAGATATGGGTCAATTTGTAGTTATTTGCATATATATATATATATATATATATATATATATATATATATATATATATATATATATATATATATGGTAGAGATCAGGTATAGGATAATATATAGCAATGTCTGATATGTGATGGATTTATTTCATAGAGTACTCGATACATTCAACTTTATACTTGGAAAGTCAAATTGTTTTTGGGCAGAGCTGGAAATATATGATAGGATGTGGATTTGCTATACAAACTAGTTTCTGGGCAGAAACAAACTTGTTTGTGTGGCGAATCCACATTCTATCATATATAATACTCTTCCATAGCAATAGAGCATTCTCGTGGACGTGGAATTTAACCTAAATAAATGTATCGCTTAAATTCAGCCTTACTGACCGTCCAGAGGTAGGATATCAGCCTCCGAAGATTTCAATCCTTCCTCGTGGTACCGGATGGGATAATGGATAGTCTATAGCCACACTGAAGAGTTGTAATGCAACGAAACAGCTGTCTGTGGATGACATAATAATAATGATATACATATTTATATGTGTATGTGTGTGTGTGTGTGTGCGCGCGCGCGCGTGTGTGGAGAGAGAATCTAGATGTCTCTAATCATTTCAAGACCTTTTCAGACTCAATTGTAGGCGTAAATTCGAAAATAAAGTTGGCCCAACTGCATTTCATAGATGCTCATACAAGGAAACCTCCAGCACATATACGGCCTGACTTTCAGTCATTTTTCAAGAAGAAACCTCGGAAAAATCTGTAATCCTGTTTTATCTTGTTCCAGTATCGCCGAGTTTCATTACGTGGAAATGAATTTTTTTTCTTTTCAACTCAAAAGGTAGATTTTATCACCTTCGCTCTCTCCATTTGTTTGAATGTAAAACAGGTCCTTCGAGAGGTTGTTGACCGTTTTCTGACTCAGATGAAAACTGGGGAAGACATTATGGCTGCCGTGACGTCTTCCCGCTTAAGAGACCATTGTTCTGACCATGAAAGGAAATAATGATGGATATTGTTCTGTTTTTGTTTTTCCACGACAACGTGTGTAGGTGGTGAAAATATGAGTGGGACGACATAGAAAGAAAGAATAAAGAAACAGAATAAAAAACGAATTTTCATCAAACGAGCTGCTGTAGGCTTGAACTGTATTCCTATTTCGATCCCAACTGAAGACGATTACTGAAACTTTTGCATTGTATATGTATTATAGATAAAATAGATATATCGCTTAAATCCAGCCTTACTGACTGTCCAGTTCCGTTGCCCAGATGTAGGATATCTGAAGTGTCTGAAGTGAAGGTTTCAATTCTGTCTCACGGTACTGGATGGGATAATGGAAATGTATATTTGTAATACATCGAAACAGCTGTCTGTCGATGACACGATATATATATATATATATATATATATATATATATATATATAGAGAGAGAGAGAGAGAGAGAGAGAGAGAGAGAGAGAGAGAGCTATATACATTTTTGGTTTAGGGTGGTGCGATGGGCAAACAATGAGGAGTTTACACCAAAAAATTGCTCAGTTTGGCTCAATCGGTAAGCGATCTGCCCAACGATCACTTGGTTGATTCCAAATCATGATAGGGGGATGTTAATCTTATATATCGGTTCGGTTTAACGTGAAGGCATAGACAAACAGCGAAGAGTTCACTCCCCTTAATTAGGTGTGGATTTTTTTCATGTTTGGAAAACCAAGTCAAATTCAGCCACCAGCTCGAACCGGTTTCTGGAGGGCCAAACTCAACCCCTACTTCAATTCTGACTGGAGATGATTACTGCATTTTTTGTGTTGCAAAAAATTATATTATGATATGTTATTTTGTATAAATGTACTTATTAGAATGAAATAAGCGATTGGACATCTGTCAGATAAATTGAATTGACCTGTAGGACTTGTCAGTTTGGCTCAGTAGGTAAGGGAGCAGGTTACCAATCACTTGGTCACGATTACAAATCACGTTAGGTATATGTTAATTTCATAGATGTACTTATTTATCAGAATGAAATAGGCGTATTTTTAACAAATTTTGGTTGATATGTAAGACTTCTTAATTTTGCTCAGTGGGTAACGTTTTACCAAATACTTGGTCATAAATTCAAATCACGGAAGGGGAATGTTAATTTTTACTCTCCTGAATTTGGTGAGGATTGTTCTTGTTATGGTAGAAAGACAAAATCAACACCAGGTTTGGACTGGAATTGAAGGAAAGAAAATATTTTCATCGGAGAGGGGGAAGATGTAGGGAATGAAAATAAAAGAAAGAAATTAGGAATGAAATGAAAATCAAAGGAGGGAAAAAAGAGAAGAAGAAATAGAACATGTTGAGAAATGAAAGGAAGAGTTGGGCGGGGGGGGGTAGAAATGGACACCTTCCCAGCAAAAAAAAAGGGATTAAAGGGGTGTGGTGAATGAAAACAAGGAAAAAGGAATGGAAAAAGAAGAGGGGTAATAGAAGAAGAAAAAAAAAATATGCATGAAAAAAAAAAAAAGAAGAAAAATGGAAAACGATACTTGAAATTCAAAAAAAAAGTCGTCACGTGACCTGTGTCCGCTTTTTCAGCGTGGTTCGTTTGGGTCCATGAATTCAAAACATTGTGGAAAAAGTGTTATCAACAGATGAGTTACTCCTCTCGCCTCTTGTTGGGCAGTGATCAGAAGGAAAATTCCGAAATTAAAAAAGATCCATCAAAATAAGTCTGGACACTTCCTGACAAAATGTAGGAGATCAACTCACTGTAAATTTACATTAAAAATTGACCCCCTCCATTTGAACTTTCGGGGGGTATTGCAAAAAGACAAAAAAAAAGTGTTTTTTTTTGGACTCAATAGGGAGTAGATATTAAAATTTTCTGCCTTGTAGCTCCATTCGTGTGGCCCGTACGCACGATAGATAGCCAGCGAGTCGGTCAGTCAGCCGGATTCACTTGAAAATAGAGAAAAAATATATATTTCTCATAAAAAAAAAAATGTTTAATGAATTGAGAAGGAAAATATTGGGGGGGAGAAAGAAATTAGGGATGGAATAAAAAACGAAGGATAGAAGAAGGAGAAAAGGCATGAATAAAATAGAAAAATGAAAGAGAAGGGAAAGAATGGAGCCAAAAAACAACAAAAAATGAACGAAATAACAGTCTAATTGGTCTCTGATTAGAAACCGTCACATTACCATTGTTTGGGATGAGAAATTAAAAATTGGAAAAAGGGTGATCAATGAATAAGTTGCTTTTTTTCGTCTTTTGTTGGGTAGTGATTATTGAAAAATGCTTGAATTTTCAGAAAACAAGTGCGAATTCCATTGGAGCGACTGGTACGTACATAGATAACCAGCCAGCCAGCCAGACCCACTTGAAATCTGAAGAAACCCATGTTGTTAGTTTTTGTTGGTATTTTATTACAACAAGATGAACGATTTCATGAGAAAAAAAGAAGAAGAGAGAAAATAAGAATTTTGGAAAAGAAAGGGTGAGATAATGAAGAAAGGAAGATGGGGGATGAAAGAAAAGGAGTAAAGTACACAAACTAGGAAGGAAGGAAGAGAGAAAGGGAAGAAAAGAAGGAAAGAAGATGGAAACAAGAGAGAAAGACAAGAAGGAAGGAACTATGAAATGAGAAGAAAGAAGCAAAAATATGAAAGAATAGAAGAAAGAAACAGAGAATGAAAGAGAGAATGGTAACACAAAAAAGAGCAAAGAAAATAAAAAGAAAGACAAGAAAAGAGAAAAAGAAAGATAGCAAGGAAAAAAGTTAGAATGAAAATGAAAAAAAGAGAAGGTAAACGAGAAGAAAAAAGAAAGAAGGGTAAGAGAAAGAAAAAGAAAGAAAGACCAAAAGGTAAGAAAAAAGAAAGGAAGAAAGCGAGGAAAGAAAAAAGGAAAATAAAATGTGGAGAAGGAAAGAAAGACAGACAGAAAGATAGGAAAAGTAATATAGGAAAAACAAAGAAAGGAAGAAAGAAAGGAAGAAAGAGAGGGGGAAAGAGAATCGTAAACAGAAGAAAGAGAGATGAAGATTTGATACTAAGGATGCAATCAAATTGAGGATAAAAGTCGAAAAGAATAGTTCAAAAAGGGTTAACAGCCCCCAACCCTGCCAGATAGTCCCATCAGGATACCCCCAACCCGATAAAAGCATAACAACTGTACAGTATGTTGGAGAAAAAAAAACAGGGGGCAGAAATATCATAGAATTCATTGAAAAACTCAAATGGCAATGGGCTGGTCATGCTGCAAGAATGTCAAATAAGTGCTGGACATCAGGACTCACACCTCAGAGATTATATGCAAAAATGTGTCCGGTAGAAAATAAGATGTCGAAACTATTTAGACAGACGAGACGATTGAGACAGGTTCGGGATATAGTGTGCTGTGACGCTTGCACTAAATAAATCTGGCGAATCTTGGGGAAGCTTTTATGACAAATGGCTGGCATCAAAAGGCTGCTGCTTTTAATGGTTGGCGTGGTAAGTTATCCCTTGGGAGCAGTTATCTCAGAAGCAATTGTCCTGACATATCAAAAAAGACCAGACATATGGCCAGTGTAACCTATTTAGCATTTTTCACACAAAATTCAATAAGTTCCTTGTTATGGTAGTACGTGAAACGCTACCGTGCTCTAAATATCGGCCATTTTTCGGCCGATTCTTGACCGTTTTAAGCAATATAGCGTTTTTCTACGATTTTTAGTATTTTTTTCTCTTTTAATTCAGGGCTTTCAGACATATGGCCAGTGTGACCGATTTAGCATTTTAGCACGAATTTCAATGAGTTTTTGTATCGTGGTAGTACGGAGGATGTACTATATTAGCACTGCAGTGCTCTAAATTTCGGCCATTTTTTGGCGGCATTTTGGCCATTTCAAGCAATTGGACATTTTCTGCAATTCTTAGTATTTTTTTCCTTATTTTTTAATTCAACGCTTTCAGCTGTTTTGACCGTCAAACTAGCACGAAAAAATATTTTTATTTCAAGATGGAAGTGCTGCATAATGGCGGGAAAGGCTGTGTCAAAGGACGTCGTCGTGTCTTCGTTTCGTTGCACGGCGGGATTTTATGTCCACTTAAGGAATGGGAGGCGTTCATTCGACCCAGCCCAACCTTTCTATTTCCGCTTCGCGTTGTATTGTTTGTTTTTTTGGTTGGCGCGAAAGAGCAGCCAACATACGCTAGGAACAATGAAAGACGGTGCCATATTGGAATTTGGATCACACTTGCATTTTATGGACCCACTCTTCCCGATTCTTTCCTTCTAGCTTCCCCCTCACCGCACACTAACGCACATGTGCACGCAAACACACACACACACAAACACACACACATATATATATATATATATACGCACACAAAATTCACATATACACATTATGCATTCAGAGATACAGCATATACACAGAGATACGCCTAACATACACATCGACACACCATACACACATATAATCAACATACATTCGAATCGACACAAATATATAAATCCCACGCATACGCACAACATACATACATACCATATAAACATACATACTATACACACATATATACACACCACATACAGAGAGTCACGAACAAATATACAAACCACACCCATATATTTGCTAATACCACACACACAATCATGCAAATATCATACTCACGTACAGGACACTCATAGATAAACTATACCAACACCAACACATACACACGCACATACGAATACACACACCACTAACGTACACATACGAACACGAACATCCCACGTACTAACACATAAATAGTCATGATATGTACTTCCAACTCCTCCCCTGACACCACCCACACACGCACACTCAATGCACACCACTCGCATACCATGCACACCCCAACCACCACACTCACCATACACACCTCGTACATTCACTCGTTTGTATGAGAGTGAAGTACAGGTACGTATGTGGATGTAGATATCCATGAATATGCGGTTAGATCTGTACTTATAGACGGATCAGGTGAGAAAAGATTTACTGATTACCTAGTAAGTTCGCCCGACAAGGTGTTACAGAAAGGCTATTCACGTATACAAACACTCGGACAGATATACACGATTCGGAAATAAGTAATCAAGTTTATAAATAAGTGGTTATGAATAGCTGGAAATATTGGTTGGATTCAGAGCATATGTGTCTTATTCTATTCAAAACTCTATTTGAACTGACCTCCCGCTATTACACGATGAATGAGTCAGTCGGCCTTGATAACTCTAGTACAATAAACTATTAAAGAAAAGGGCTGCAGCAGGAATCATATTTGGGCCTCTGACTTACCAGCGGGCAGTTTAACTCAATGGGAAGAGCAGCCTCACGCTGAGGCGGCTTTCTAGCCATCGTAGGTTCGATTCCTGCAGCAATCACTTCTTTAATTGTTTATTCTATTACAATGTCTAAGCTAATAGATGTAACTACCGTTTGATAATGGGAGTATAGTTCGAATTGATTTACAAATAAAACACCGCAGCTATAATTATTCTGTTGAGTTTTATATCCATCTTTTGTTTATATATATATATATATATATATACAATGTGAACTGTAAAGAGTGAGACAGACTCGGGAGTAAAGTGTTCAGAGGTAAGGTTTATTAATCCTTAGATGTAAATTGTCCGGACATGTTTCGGGATTTTTCCCATCTTCAGTGGTGTGTGCTGTGTGAGTATGTGTTAGGGTTTAAAGTTCCCATGTGAAACCAGAGTCTACTATAGGGAGCTATGCCTTGTGGATAAAATATGTTATAAAGGCTGCTGGAGGCATCCTGCTGAGTGAGAGGAAGTCCAGCTAGTCATCAAGCCTTTGGTTATGCAGCATATATATATATATATATATATATATATATATATATATATATATATATATATATATTCATTGAATAGTGCTCAATGTTTTTACACGGTCACTAAACATCATTTTAAATAAGTTTACTGTCGTATTTACACCTAGGAGTATCTCTGTTTCATCTAGTGGCCCCATCGCTCCTCTTCTCATAGTTGGGGTGTATTTTGTTTCGGTTTCTGAGTTGAGCTAGCTTTTGAGCTAGCGGTCAATTTGTTAATCAGAGTTGTCTCTCTTACATCACAGTAGAGACAGATGAAAATAGAACAAAAGAATGCTATTAAATTTTGCTTTTAATAATCGTTATCCGTTCATATACATTGTTTTTTTTAAATCCAAGCTCTCTTTCCTAAGTCAAAATTAAAATGAATTGGTTCATTTGAATTTTAGTTGGAGTTGTTGAATTGGGTTTTATCGTTTAGTTTTTTCTATTTTGTATTAGTATGTTACAATTATTTGACTCGTGTTTTTAAAAAACTTTTCGTCATTGCTGCTGAGTGTATCTTATCGTGTAGTCAATTTTTTAAATATTTTTAACGTTTTTAGCGACGTTGATATCAATCTATATTATGAAATTTCCTGTTTTATTTTTTAAGGGGCTTAAACTAATTCCAGTTTTTTCCTTGTTTTTTCTTTTTTATGATTTTTTTTATTCCATTAGATTTTAATCAGAGGTGGTTATCAGCGTTGCCAATTGTGGCTTTTCGTGCAAAATTTAGCATGTTTCTGGTTCTTGCAACGCGAAAATTCAACATTTCGAGTCATTTTTAGCCAATTTTTTAGTTATTTTCCAATTTTTAAGCAATTTAAACGATATATAAGTCATTTTAGGTATTTCAAGCCATTTTAGCGATTAGAAAGGGTCATAAAATGGCCAGGAGTGTATTCAGCTCTTTTTAGCGTTCTTTGACGCTTTGTGAAAGTCGATTCAATACAAAGAATATTTTTGAATTAACAAAATGGTTGTTATGCTGAGTCTTACGTTTTCTTTCTTATTGTTAAGATTTAGTTTCTTCACGATTCTAGTCTGGTTTTCAGTTTCACAATATTTTGGTTTTGTTTATCTCTATTTTGTGTGTATTTTTGTTTGTATACATACGTCGTTAATTCTTTTATATGACATGTATTTTTTTAAATCAGAATGAATTGGTTCATTATTCAGATAGGTGTAGTCAGTTCAAGTGTTATTATTAAACCGAGGTTATGTTTCTTTTAAGTGTTTCTATGATGAATTTCGTTTTGTGTCTGCAAGTTACAGCTATTTCTGATTTTGAGTTTAGGAGATTTTTCTTGCAATTGAATGTTCTACAATTAAATTTCTCCTCAAAGCATAGACGATGTTTTGAATATAGACTTTTACAAGCTGTTCTTCTTTTATTTCTATCGATGTCCACCTCACAGTAGATGTCTTCACACTAAGTCTCGATTAGAGCTTGAAGAGAGGTGCCTTTTTTTATATTTTTCGTGGGAAAATGATGTAGTTTGATTGGCTAGTCTTGATTTGGGGGGAATGGGGTTGTGATATGCTGGAGTAGAATTTGAATTTGGTTCCTAGGGTGGGGATTTCCATAAGGTTTATCGGACATAATGGGAAAGGGATATTGTTTTATTAGTAGTTTTTCCTGGTTTTCTCACAAGAGAACGAATTTCAGGGTCAAACTAAAAAGAAGTGACCAAGTGTTATTTCCTTTCTGAAAAGAATTGTGAACGTTAAAGACCTTGAAAATGATTGCAGGTCAGTAGAAAGCGCTTGAATCAATAATCACGTTTAGTCAATTCTTACATCAGTTCGACCCTGAAATTCGTTCTCTTGTAAAAAAAACAACAAAAAAAAACAAAAAAAAACGGCAGATCCTTATTTGTCGTGTTTTATCAAATCTTTATATATATACATATGTATATCAAAGAACACATAAGTAATACAATATCCGAAGTGTGTTGTTTTTTTCATACAATGCTCAATACATTCAACATTAAACATTAAGTGAAGTTAGAGTACAGCTTATATTATGATGGAATATGGGGTTTGCTACACAAACACATTTATGTTTCTGCCCTGTTTGGACTTCTTTAGGGAAATGATTCGATATATTTGGATCCCTGTTTGGGACATTATAGGAGTGAATCTATTTTTGGGGGGTAGAGAACCTTCCCCTTATTCTATTTATACATCTTTCCCCCTTTTTTTTTTCGTTTTATTAGTTGTTTGTCACTGTTTTATTTTACATTGGAGGAATTTACTGGATGTATTACGGACACTTTCTTCCTTATTGTGTAGTCCTTTCATCATATCTATCTATCTATCTATCTATCTATCTATATATATATATATATATATATATATATATATATATGTGTGTGTGTGTGTCTATATATATATATATAATATATATATATGTATATATGTGTGTATAATATCTCTAAAACTACTCTATCTAAAAATTAATTTTGATAAAAGATTTTTGATAGGAAAGTAACGTAAATGAAAATTTAAAAAAAAATTGAAATTAAATTGATAATACAATAGAGAGCAATATTTACCAAAGATAAAGGAGAAAAAACTCGCAAAACGTGTTCTTGGTTCATCCATTATTCGGAGATTTCATAAACGGATAAACCAAAGAATACGCATTGGATGTTTTCTCTCCCTATTTATATATATATATTTATAATTATTAAAAAATTGAGTCATCCGTAGACAGCTGTTTTGTTGTATTACAACACTTCAATGTGGCTTCAGACTATCCAGTACCACGAGGTAAGATCGAAAGCTTTGCTTGAGACCCAGGGGCTGGCAATTTATCTCTGGACGGTAAGTAAGGTTGAATTTAAGCGATATATTATACATGCATAATTCCCCATCCACCAGAGTGCTCTATTCCGAAATTGGAAGAGCATTGCATAAGCTTATAATGAATGAGTTACCTTACTTAAAAAGTGCTCAACCCTGAATGAGGGAGTGTTGATTTTAATTATAATCAAATAATTGAGTAATTATATATATATATATATATATATATATATATATATATATATATACAATTTGAATATAACGCTTAAATTCAGCCTTACTGCCTGTCCAATTCCGTTGTCCAGAGGTAAGGTATTGGCTTATGGGTCTGAAGTGAAGGTTTACATATATATATATATATATATATATATATATGAAGTGAAGGTTTATATATATATATATATATATATATATATATATATATATATATCAAGTAAACTAAAATAAGTAGAATTATCCTTCCAACAATGTTAAATTTTATATTATTTTTGCAAACATTGAAGATTTTTCTGGGACGTTGTGGAATTTTGTTCTATTTCGAAATTAGTGCCGATTCTATTATTATTCGTATGATAAATCTTTTTTTTTTCTTCTTTCTTGTTTGGTTCTACCTAGTTTTGTGAGTTTGCCAGACAAGGTGGTCCGGAAAAGCTACCCACGTAGACAAATAGTCAAACAGATATACACGAGTCTGATATGAGTAATCAGGTTTATAAGTAGTTATAAATAGCAGAAAGTATCGGTTGAATTCGTTGGACATAATATATTTATAAAAAAAATATCATTTGAATCCAATCTAATAACACTTTCATACCACAGTGGAACGCATAATCAGAAATAAGAAAATAAGTTAGTTGCTTTTTTTTTCAAAATTGACAAATCATCAATATATATATATATATATATATATATATATATATCATCATCATCATCATCATCATTATCAGTCTTTTAACGTCCGTCGTTGGGCATACACCTTCCCCAGGATTAGCCATAATTCTCTATCTTGGGCGTCGCAGAGCCAGTATTTCCTGAATTTGTCCACTTCTCTCCATCTTGTATTTTGTCGGCCTTCATTTTGTATGTGATCTCTGGGGATCCATGTTGTGAGTCGTGATGTCCATTGGTTGTCTTTCATTCTTGCAATATGGCCTGCCCATTGCCATTTAAGTTTTCTTATAGATTCTTTGATGTCTCTGACTCCCGTTTTCTTCCTGATATACTGTGTTGTCTTGTGATCTCTCCATGTAAGGTTGAGGATGATTCTCTCATGTGCTCGTTGTATGCTTCTCAGTTTGCAGGTTTGTGTTTTTGCTATATATATATATATATATATATATATATATATATATATATATATATATATATTGGTAAACGGTTGATGACCTCTGCAAGAGAAAATTCATACATTGTAAAATAATTACAAAGTCCACGCGAAACAGGGGAACATTACATAAAAAGCATTGACAGATATTGCTAAATAAGTAACTGAAATGATACAAAAAACGTTTGAAAAATACATGCCTCAGTCTCTGTCTCTCTCTCTTTCTGTTTCACACACACGCACTCAACAAATTCATTTTGTGGTTTAAATCACATCTATAATACTGATCTTTTTTTAAAATGAATATTCATTCTCTTCAAAATGATTATTTAACGTTGTCCTTTGTAAAAACACAATTGCAATGTTGATAACGTTTTAAAAGGGCGTTTTTTTAGCCTTTTCGTTTGATGCAGTGAGTTTTGTGTGTGTGAACGTTATATTACGTTTGTGATATTTCTATATTATGAACAATCGTTTAAATCGATCCCTCACGATCTCTCTCCAAATAATTCATTATTAAATAATTATGTCCTGGTTAAGTGATTGATACGTATGTGGGACATGAACACTCACAGCATAATCCGATGAAAAATAAACTCAATGGAAAAAAGTGCTACAAAATTATGCCAGGCATTTTAAAAAGTGACCATGTCACAAATGAGAGGGTGGAAGATCGCTCAAGCCATTGGACCACGCAAAGACTTTTTAAGGAAATTGATATAGTACGGTTTCATTTCCTGAAAAACTGGCCATGCAGAGAACATCCTACGATGGACTGTGACGGGATGGGCAAAAACGAAGAAGATCAAAAATGTGATTGGAATGTAACATCAAAGGCTGGAAAGGCCTTGAATTCGCAATCTCAGGAAAGGCAATTAAAGACAGAAAGTCTCACAATGAGAACTGAAAACATAAAGTTTCACGGACAGCAATTGAAAACGTGAAGTTTCACGAACGGTTGTGGAAATAAGTCTAACGAAGAGCAATCATAAGCAGGAAGTCTCATGGAAGGCGATTGAAAATAGAAAGTTTCACGAAGGGTAATTGAAATCAGCCTCACGAAGAGCGAGTGGGAAGTTTCCCGAACGGCTATTGGAAATAAACAGTCTCAAGAAGACCAGTTGAAAGCAGAAAGTCTTGCAAAGGTCAATTGAAAACAGAAAGGCATTTAGAAACAGTTTCAAAAGGAAAAATTGAAAACAGTTTCACGAAGGGTAATTGAAAACAAATATGGCGAAGATTGGTCGAGAAATCAAGATTGGTGCCTCAACGACCTCCTAAGATCATGGGATAGGCTCAGGTTTAGGTTCATTTTGATTGGCAATAAATGTCCCACTCGTAATTTCTTTGTTGATATTTGCTACCATTTTGTCTGAATTTAAGCGTTAAATCCGATACATGGACAAAATGCAGACACGGTGACCAACTAATATTCAATCCGTACGGAAGATTCTATCAGTCAACTTATCAATAACCAAATCAAACCAGACCTTTAATATTGATTCTTTCTGGCCATCATGGTCAATTAATGAACAACCGTAGCGTCAAAATTTGTTATGTGATAAGAATTCCATCGAAAAATAGATTCTATTCATGACATCGCTGGTATTTTCCGCTAGAAAACATTTAAAAATATAAATAGAACGCAAAAGATCTATAAACATCATACCTGTCAGAATAAGACTCCTCAAAAAATTTTTTAAATTTTCTCAAAATAAAAAATCATTTTTTCTAAGTATCTAGTGGAGTACTGACGCCAATTTTCACGTCTGTAGACAAAACGGTATGACCAAGAGCGCTGAAACACAAACACACAAACACGCACATTTTAAAAGGAGAACCCTTTGCCAAATTTTATGGCTGTGATAGATCAATTCTTAAGAATTGATATCTTATTGTAATCTTGCAAGTAGTAATTATTCCACCGTACTGCTTAGATGCTACAAGTGGTAATATGCACTCAATAATCTGATAGGTTTTAATAGTCACAAAGACAAATTAGACCGATATTTTTGACGAACATCAAAGGGAATATCTTATTTAACATACTGTGCATTAAGCTGATGACGGTTTTTATCGAACTCTTACGTCGATGGATCCGTTCAGACATTTCCTAGTCAGCAGCTTACTGTGAGTGATGCTAATTAATCATGGATGGCAACATAAAGGCAACGAATGATCAATATCCGAGTTGTGTAATTGATTTTGGTCAGGGTGATGAATTCATTAGAAGTATGTCTCTTCAGATCTAGTGGTTGCTTTGTGAAGCACGACACGATAGCTGGTGTGTGGGTTTTGAATGTATCTATGATTAGCCTCTACAGTCGATAATTGAGCAGCCATAGTGTCAAGATTTGAAGTCATGTAAGAAAAATTCTATCAAAGATTAAATATGGTCGAGTTGAATTTTATCTATGACTTTACTGGCTTTCTCGACTGGGAACAAAACATCTTGAATAGAGTGAAATGACGTCTAGAGAAATCCAGGTTCCCCAAAATTTATAAATAAACTATTCCCGTCAAAATAAGGCTCCTAAATTGTTGAAAAAGGTTTTGTTCCCGAAAATCAAAGAAGTTTTAGAATGAGCCCAGTACTGATGCCAATTTTCAAGTCTGTGGACAAAACAATATGGCCAGGAGCACTGGAACAAACACACGCTCATGTAAAAAGAAAAGAACTGCAACTTTTGTTCAATTGACGTTTGATCACAACCTTAATTAGGATTTTTTATGGGTACCCAATAAGCCTAGGATATATAAAGTAATTTTTCATTTAATGTAGGTCATATTTGTTCTCAATGTATTTGAAACAGGATTTTCCCCCAATATTATTGTAGACCCTTATGCAATATGAAGCTAAGTAAAACAAAGTCTCATTAGTCTTATATCATATTGGGGCACAGCTTTATATTACATGTCCGACATAAATATATTCTCTATAGAGAAATTACAAAGACTAGAACGAAATCAAGATATATTATGCAACCGACATATATACTCACAATAGCGAAATCAAGGGCCAGATCGAAATCAATCGATACGTGAGAACAAAAGCTTGACAAAAGGCCAACTCCCAAAACGGTATATATAGGACCGAAAATTCCAAAGAAGTGTTATTCTCGAGACGAGATATCTCTCTTCACTTCAACGTCCAGAAATTCCCATTCGTGTCTCGCATAAACCACTACTCAATACCACTATTTGCGAGTTAAGCAAAGAACCCCGGAACCATACCCATTGTGTAAAGAAAAATGCTGTTTTATACACATTGCTCGCGTACCGGAGAATACCAAATGTTTCAGCCATGATTATTGTAGACTATTGGCTACACCCTTCTTTGGTCACCTTGGGGCGAAGTGCTGACCAAAATTGTAAAAACTGTGATCAACTTAAGATTTCTCCGACTGGGCTCGAAACCATGAAGAAAAGGCTGCTGTTTATTGTGTCAGAATGCTTGACAAAGTTGTCCTTGTAAACGGTGATTCTCGCTTTGTCCATACGAAGAGTTAGATATGTCAAAATCTCAGGTGTCTTCATAGAAATTTCACATCCAAGAACTGTATAGAGTTATCCAGAACTTCTTGGATTCTTCATAGAGTTGGGCACCAAATCCCCAAGAATGTAGTATTTTCTCTTTATCATTCCCTATCCTCATCTTCATCTTGATTATGGCCGAATTATTTGGAAGCTTACTTACCATACCCTCAAATCTATATAATATTATCTTCAGAGAAAGATTTTTAGATGCATAAACCTTACTAACCTATTCAAGTCCCATTCTTAAGGCCTCAAAAACTATTAAAATTGATGACTTACTTGTATTAAATATCCTACCATTTCTTCTTGAAGCAAAAAAACCTCCTTCATGTTTCTATTGCTTCATTGTCCTTAACTCTTCAATTCATAATTATATAACTCGCCTGGTGATATTTCAAAACTGTTACTAACACAACTACAAATCTGCTCGATTATATGTTAAGGTTAATCACTTTGGAACTTGCTTACATTTCACTTACGGATTGCAGAAACATTTGTTTTCATTTAGTTCAAAACTAAAAGCATTTTTCTTGAATAATAAAATGTCTTTTGACGAGGCTTTCAATCTGTTTTTCCTTCGTTTTTTTTCCAATTTAATTTAATTTTATTCAACTGAATTTTCATTTAGATCAGCAGGTTTAAATGGGAGACTCTCCCTCGATTAGTCAACCTATATTGAGAGTTCTTCCTCAATTCTAAAATTCTTTTATACGATTGTATTGTTTGATGTACTGTATGTTGATATAGAGTATGCTGATCATTTTTTAAAATTTTCTATGCAGCTTATGTTATGTGTACCTGAAAAGATCTGTATCACATTTAGTGGCTTAGCTTCAATTGTCTTTTATGCATTAGAGAATTTTAAATGAAATATTTTTGATTCGATTTTGACTTGCTTTTTTCCGTCGCTAAAAGTACCTCCGTCCCTGAAATGATAGCCCCGTTGAAAAAATCTGACCGACTGTCAATCTTCTTTTAGAGAGCAAGCATCCCGAGGAGTGTTGATTTGAAGTTTTTGACCCTTGAGGAGGATTTCTCAATTTTTTTCATTATCGCCGAATGACTGCTTCATATTATGTAATGTCTTTAACCCACCAGTTTCGGAACTTTCAAAACTTGAGAAACCCTTCTATAAAGGGAATTTCCTCACGGACAACTATTTTGGGCGTTCGATCTTTAGACTATAATCAATGGACAACGATGAAAATTAATTTGTTATCCTTAAAAATATATTCAATCTAAATGGATTACATTTATATATATATATATATATTTATTCTAAATGGATTACATTTATTTGAATTCTGAGAGATGGTACAAATACGTTTTTCGATCACCGTACAATAATTGATGTTTTCACTGCCATTAGACTCATGTCAGGTTCAGAGAGAGAATTTCTGTAGATTCCAAGCATCATTTGTAAGGCCCCAGGGGTCCACGAGCCCCAAGAATCCACGGGCGTAAGTTTTGAAACCACTGCTTTAGCCAAACAAATTTTCCTATTGGGTAGCTTGACTGCACATATTTCTAGCAAAGCCAAGTAAAGTTCGTGTCAAATTGTTTACAGCGGACATTTAGAGCTTCAGGACTAAGCACGTGTGCTTTCATAATGAAATAACACGATAAGAGAAGCGCAAATGAATTATTGAAAGCTTTTCTTCAAAATTATATACTTGATAGCTTCCCCTTATTTTGTGACTTCATCAACACGAAGCAAAAGATCGACAATTTAGAGAAAACATTCGTATGTGACAATCTACCGCCCTCTTGGAGTGATATCACCTCCGATGAGAATTGCTGCGTTAATAAATAAAACGCCCTTTTTTTATTGCTTAAACCTTACACGAGAGTTTTCTTCAATTCTCAAGTTAACAATATCTTTGATAGAATCATTATGTGACCGAACCCACTTCAACTCGAAAGCATTCCAACCAACTTCGCCAACATATACTTCCGCGGATCTTCAAACACAACGTGGGCGTAGAAAGCGTTGGCAGTGTGATACGAGACTGAACGGAGTTATAGCTGTCACGGGAATAAGTAAAGTATGTAACATCATACTTATAGGTGCCTAATTGCTGCCCCGTTTATTCATTTTGGAAACATTTTCCGACCCCCTTCGATTCTAATAGGTCTCCTCCGCTAATTAATTTTTGAGTGTCCACTTCTACGCTCTCCCCCATAATAGTTGGCGTAGGGGTGCAACTTCATATTTGTCAAATTTTCTCAACGAAGACAACTGTTATAAACAATGCAAGGGGGAGAACTTGGTCAAAATAAAAATTCAA
Source organism: Thysanoteuthis rhombus (assembly GCA_963457665.1). Taxonomy (NCBI): domain Eukaryota; kingdom Metazoa; phylum Mollusca; class Cephalopoda; order Oegopsida; family Thysanoteuthidae; genus Thysanoteuthis; species Thysanoteuthis major. The sequence continues at coordinate 7,192,639 of OY735239.1, read as the reverse complement.
CTTTTCTTCAAAGAAAATTTGTTCCGGTCTGAATTGTATGTTTTTATATGATTACTCCTTACCAACAAAGAATCTTTCGTAAACGACTTTGTTTTGTTTAGATCTTATTGAAATGTGCCAGTGCCAATAATTTCCTATCACCCTCCCTTACAAATCAAATTGTGACGGATTTTCCACCCATGCTTATCCCCTCACCCGGCAATTAAGCACATAAGAGTAGGCAACTGAAGGTGTAAGTACATTATTTAGTTCTTTCATTCAAAGTATTGTCATCATCATCACCAGTCTTTTAACGCCCATTGTTGGACATAGACCTTCCCAAAATTCGCCACGATTCTCTATCATGAGCGTCGCAGAGCCAGTATTTTCTGAATTTGTCCAGTTCATCTCTCCATCTTGTTTTTTGTCGTCCTCGGTTTTTATGTGCTCTCTGGAGATCCATGTTGTGAGTCGTGATGTCCATCGGTCATCTTTCATTCTTGCGACATGGCCTGTCCATTGCCATTTAAGTTTTTTTAATAGATTCTATGATGTCCCTGACTCCCGTTTTCTTCTTCATATATTGTGCTGTCGTGTAATCTCTCCATGTAAGTTTGAGCATGATTCTCTCATGTGCACGCTGCCTGCTTCTCAGTTGGTAGGTCTGTCTCTTTGTTAGGTTCCATGTTTCAGCTCGATAGGTGACTATCGGGAGGATGCATTGGTTGTATACTCTTATTTTTTGGATTATTGGGATCATATTGTTTTTGAAAGTTGAGCTTACTCTGCTGAAGGCCTGCCACAAAGGTAAATTGGACTCATCAACAAAAATGTCAACAAAAATTCTTTAAACCGTCAACATAGGTTTCTTCAGCTTTTATGTGATTCTGGCTGGCTATATAGTGTCATGCATATAGGCAGTGCAAAAAAAAACTGAAGAGCTGAAAATTTAAACATTTATTCTTTATGTCTAGAAGAAGTTTTTTGAAAATCCTCACTAAAATGAGTTTTTATTGTGCATGTATGTGTGTGTTCGGGGATCATTCTAAAATCTAATTTTATGCTAGATCGGTATTTTGTGTCCTTCAGTTTTCGCACTTGTTTTTTTTTGTTTTCTTTGGAGGGGTCTTTATTGATCACCCCAATACTGCCAACCGTCAAAAGACGTTGATATTTTGACAGTTTCTATTGTGAAACCAATCAGATTTATGTAGTTCATACAAATTCCAATGATTTCTGAGGAAATATGTTTATTGTCGAGTTATGTATTGATATCACACCTTCGAGTTAGATTGCACATCTTGCAAGATTTTACATCGAATTGAGTTTGATTGCACATCTTGCAGAATTTTACATTGAATCGGGTTAACACTTTTTGTAGGAATTTACGCTGAATCAAGTTAGATTTTACATCTTGCAGGATTCTACTTTGATAGCATCTCCTGTATACAAATAAAACAATTTTCCTACATGAAACTATAAAATTCATATTCTTATGCAACTAAATCTCCCAGACAATGTGATTTCTTGCACTGAACTTTATTGACCAATACCTCATAGTTACAAGAGTAGCATGATATTGTTATTAGTAAACAAACCTCAAGATCTCCGAGGGTAGGACGAGAACTGTATTTTGATGCTATGATAATCATAGGTTAAAACGGTGATTTGCAAACGTAGGGTGGAGCCGAAAAGCAATTTTATCTTATATGCTGCACTTACCTATATTTCAGGAACCAAATGAGCAATCAAAACTGGTTTTAAGATAGATAGTCAGTTAACAAACAAGTGAAGTAGGCAAATAGTCAGGTCTGGTTAGTCAGTCAATAGAAACTGTCTCGCAACCAACGTCTTTCAGCGGTATGCCGTGCTGAAAATTTGAAAAAGGGGTGATCAATGAATGAATTATACCCTTCACCTTTTGTTTGGCAGTGATCACTGGAGAATCCGAATAATGAAAAAAAAAAGCATGAATATTGCCGGACACAAATAAATGGAAAATTTAGCATAAACTTACTTTGTAAATTTAAAAGCCCCCTAAAATAACTTTTGGGGTGGTAAAAACAAAAGAAACTTTTTGATTGGCTTAATAGGGAGTAAATGCTGAAACTTTCAGCCCTCTAGCTCCCTTGGTGCGACTTGCACGCGTGACGCATGCATAGCTAGGAAGCCAGACCAAATCAGAAACTGAAGAAAGGTGTGTTGATATTGACAATGGTGATGATGTTGACAGATTCGGTTGGTGGTTTCTAATAGATGGATAGGTAAATAGATATATGAGAGCAGTTGTTTTTTAAGCGTTGCCTAATTTTGACATAAAGTCACTAATATGGGCCACTCATGAAATATAAAACTCAGTAGTAATGATCTGCGAGACCGGGCGCCCATAAACAGATAGATTTAGGTATATAACTGTGTATACGAACTTCTGTCCGTGTGCTAGGATAATACTATGATCGCTCTCGTATACGTGACAGCAGGACTCGGTCTATGAGATGGCGAAAGGGGCAGGTGTTCCAGACCCCCTCTAGCGGTAGGCCCCTTCTTTTCAAAACTCTCATGATAAAACAAAATTAATTTTGTCAATGAGAGATAAATAAATGCATACAGCTGGGAATTGATCTCGGAATTCATTTCATTATAACTCCTTCGATTGTTTTAAATAAATTAGTTGAGCTGAGCCTTAGCGGAAGCTCTTTTTAATTCGGGCTGTGTTTTCTCATAATCTGTCTGTAATGCTACACTGACCAACCAAAAAATCGCAACCATCACAAGACAAGACGAGAGCTTCGACCATAGATACGCTCCAGAGCCCTGCATAGAATGGAAATATTCTAGTTATCATTAACCCTTCAATTAAATCTTACAGAATCTTACTTCTTACACTAGAAAATAATTATGTGACCATTAGATATCATAAATTCATATGAAGTAATTAGTATATATATATATATATATATATATATATATATATATATATATATATAATTAGTATATATATATATATATATATATATATATATATATATATATATACTATTTGCAATAACATGTACTCCAAGAATGTAAACATTTCGTACTTCTCCCACTCTTCAGCAACTGGCCATCTGGTATTTCCTCGACCGGATGCCGAAGAGTACAAGAGGCACGAAATGTTCGCATCCCCTGGGTATATGCCGTTGTAAATATTTTTTCAGGTATTATTACCTCTAATATCATTATTGTATTAAGCATTGTGATCAAATATCTATAATGATAAAACATGTCTTCATTTTTCCCTGTTCGTTACAAATTGAGAAAATATATGCATTATGCAATATATATATATATATATATATATATATATATATATATATATATATATATATGTGTGTGTGTGTGTGTGTGTGTTTGTGTAGCTCGGATTCATATTTTATATTAAACTTACTGCTTGCTCTCCAGGCTGACAGTAATTGGAGTATGGGTTATGAAAAATAAAGCAATACTGCTATCTTTGTAGGAAGGACTACATTTCTCCGCAACCATATTATTTGACTTTCACTTTTTTTTTTCATTTATTTATCGGTTATGTACTTGATTTTAAACTATTTTTACATGTTCATAAGTTGTTAGAAATAGTACGTGGTGTATTGCGTAGATTTCAAAATTACAGTTCTGTATTGGTAGTGGAAGTGGTAGTTTTAGAGTAGTACGGAGCGAAACTTGGAAAATAAAGAATCATTTGTTCTCAAACATGTCTTCCGATATTGTCATGTCACTTTGATATATATATGTATATATCTATATATAAGCGTTTCTGCTCATCCACTTTCTCTTCCAATAGACTACATAGCGGAAAAATCGATTTATAAATCTTTCTTGAGTTTTTAAAGCAACGATCGAAGAAGCAACATCATCTCTATACTAGATGTGATAGTTTTATAGCTGTACCAGGCAAAACATCAAGAATAAAGAATCATTTGTCCTAAAACAAATCTTCAGTTATTGTCATTTCACTTAGATATATATATATATATATATATATATATATATATATATATATATATATATATATATATATATGTGTGTGTGTGTGTGTGTGTGTGTGTGTGTGTAGGCTTTTGTGCTCATCCACCTTCTCTTCCAATAGACTACATAGTGGAAAAATCGATTTATAAATCTTTCTTGAGTTTTTAAAGCAACGATCGAAGAAGCAACACCATCTCTGTATTGGAAGTGATAGTTTTATAGTCGTATCACGAGAAACATCGAGAATAAAGAATCATTTGTCCTAAAACAAATCTTCAGTGATTGTCATTTCACTCTGGTATATATATATATATATATATATATATATATATATATATATATATATATATATATATATAAGCTTTTGTGCTCATGCACCCACTCTTCCAATAGACTACACAATGAAAAATCGATTTATAAATCTTTTTGGAGTTTTTAAAGCCACAATCGATGATGCAACATCGTCTCTTTATTGCTCATGTTAATCTTGAAGCATTTATCCAAGTTTTCAAACGATTCTTTCTATTTCCCGTCTGTTTTCAATCACTGAGATGTTTCTCCAAGAAAAAGAAATACTTTTAATTAGGTGCAGAACTAGATGAAGTCTTTGAACATTCAATACAAACCTACGCGTTCCAATATCACTTCTTTTCTTTTTTTTCTTTTTTGGTTCTTCTCGCGAGATTTTTCGTCTTTAATTATACACATTTGATCTATTTATTTATCATGGCGTATCGGAAGATTCCAGACGAATCGGTTGATTCGTTTTAGAAACTGTCAAACTCTCACTAAAGCCGTCAACGTAGGTTTCTTTAGCTTTCAAGTCTGGCTTGCTGACTATGTACGTATCACGCCTACGAGCCGCACCGATGGAGCTAGATGGACGATATTTCAAGCATCCATACATTTATTTATCATTTTATTATACCTTTAAATTTTCTTTCTTTCACCCCCCCCCCCCGCATGGGTTTGTAGCAGCGGAGAATTTGCAATGTGAGTTTATGCTAAATTAGCTTCTGTCTGCTTGTTTTTTCTTGTTTTTTTTTAATTCAGATTTTTTAATGATCGCTCATCAACACATTTATCGATCACCCCTTTTTCCAATTCTTTTCAAATTGATCACCCCCAACACGTCATGATGCCAAAAAGCGTTGGTTGCGTGACGGTTTCTATTGAATAACGAGCCGAATCAGTTTTATTCATTATTTTTCGTTTTGTTTCTTGAAGACCACCTACGCAAAAATGTGGAAATTTCTTATTTCTTATCATGCTATTAACGTAGAAGCTCACCAAAAGATTGGCTCACAAACCAAGAACCATGCAACGTGCACAGGGGGACGGGGTAGATCATTCCTGTCGTCACATTAAGAGATCACAAGACAGCACATATCAGAGATATCATCAAAAACATTCAAAAACTCAACCAGTAACGGACTGGCCATGTTGAATTTCAAACAACCGCTAAACGTCACGGTTCATAACGTGGATCCCCGGAGATCATCGTGGCTGGCAGAAAATAAGATGGCTTGACGATTCAGACATTCGGAGATGCTGACTGTGACACCTTCCATTACAAGAGTCTCGTGGAAGGTCCATGTTCACAATTTAAAGGTCTGCTGGTGATGATTCTATTAAAGGCAGCACACGTATTGTCACTAATAATTTAACCCCAAAACACACTCATTTTTGTAGGAAACCATAAACTGTTCAGGAAAATAGCGTAAAAGTTCAAAGGAATGTTGACAGAGGATTTGGTGTCCATGTACAGGTGACTTTGTTTCCGTTTCGTAACAAGATTGATTTACCAAAAACCAAGGATTCATACTATTAATACGATAACGTACTCAAAAACTTGTGACGGTTTTTTGATGGTATAATCTTCTTAAAATATCACAATAAGATAAAAAGTGCCTTTTTTTTAAAAACCCACAAGCCTATTCCGCTATCTGATGTAACCTCCTTAGCATCAACTCAGATAGTTTATACATTATTTTGTTGGATGCATCCATACGTATCTCTATAAGAGAGTCTGTATGTCGGTCGGTCTGTGCCCCAATATGTTCGAAATTGATCTTCAGAACATGGTAGAAATAACCTTTTATTAGCCCTGCGTCTTCACCGTACCCTAACTTAGAGAATAGAGCTAAATCGGATAGTTTCTGCTCGTTACGTCATGTTTTACATAGGGGTTCAATTTACGATATAATAACAATGAGGAACTGTACCCTGATTTTATGGTCACAAAATTACATTATTCAGAGAGCAAAAAAAAAATCTCTGATAATGTCATAGAAATTTGAAGAACAAATCAGTTCGATCGTAGATTCTTTCGTAAGGAATTCGTTTTTTTACCTGACCTCTTATTGAATGTGTATCTTTTCAATCTGTCACAGAAGAGTTATGTAAGTAAAAGACTTATTGCATTGTATTAATGATAGGCAGGAGGTAGATCTATTTTCATAATCATTAGTCTTTTAACGTCCGTCGTTGGACATAGACCTTCCCCAGGATTCGCCACAATTCTCTATCATCTATTATATTATCTAGAGCCAGTGTTTTCTTAATTTGTCTAGTTCATCTGTCCATCTTGTTTTTAGTCGGCCTCCGTTCAGCATGTGATCTCTGGGGATCCATGTTGTGAGTCGTGATGTCCATCGGTTGTCTCGCAACATGACCAACCCATTGCCAATTGAGTTTTCGAATGGATTCTATGATGTCTCTGACCCTTGTTTTCAAACTCCTCTTTACTCTCTGATAAACTGTGCTTTCTTGTGATCTCTCCATGTGAGCTTGAGCATGATTTTTTCATATGCACGCTGCATGCTTCTCAGTTTGTAGGTCTGTCTCTTGGTTAGGTTCCATGTTTCATGTTCCATGTGACTGTCGGGAGGATACGTTGATTGTATACCCTTATTTTTAGGATTATTGGGATCGTCTGGTTTTTGAAAGTTGAGCTTGCTTTGCCGAAAGCTTGCCATTCTAGGGTGATTCTCCGCTTGATTTCTTTTTCTTTTGTGGATTTCATGGAATTTGCTGTTGCAAGTAAAGGTAGTGGTCTACTTTTTCCAGTTTTGCATCTCCAATTTTGACAGTTATGTCCTTATTCTTGACGTGATTATTGCATATGATTTTTGTTTTACTGACGTTCATGTGTAGGCCGACTCTTTTGCTTCCTTCGTCTAGTTCATCTAGCATTAGTTGGAAGTCGTGTAGGTTCTCTGCGAAGAAGACGATGCTGACTGCAAATCTAAGGCTGCTCAGATATTCGCAGTCTATTTTAATTCCTCTATATTTCCCATTCTAGGTTTCGGAAGATCATCTCGAGGCAGACTGTGAAGAGTTTGGATGAGCTGGTATCACCTTGCCTTACTCCTTTTCAGAGTTGGAAGGGTTCAGAGTCCTTATCTGGCCAGATAAAAGAGTTACTGTGATTATATATATGTTGCAGTACTCTGACGTTTACAGGGTCTGCACCTTGTAGAGTGATTGCCTTCATGGCCATGGAGATTTTCACAGAGTCGAATGCCTTCTTGAAGTCTATAAATGTCCTTATTTAACCTATGAAGATTTCTCACTGTCTGATTCAGTTTTGTCGGGGTCAGACTCATTTTGCTTTATTCACTACGCTTTCTGATTTCACACACTAGGGCAGTTACCGTTCCAGAGGCGTTTGGAAAGGGCTGGACTTAATGGTTTGAGGATTAATATGCAATAATTGTCCTGTAAAATGATCTTCCACCCGTCGTACGAAACTATGGCTTCGAAGTAGTTCAGTTATTTCCCTTCAGTGTTGTCAATTTAGATATTTCATATCTAGATTTTAAAATTACATCTAATTCAGAATATTTATCATTTGTAAATCTAACAACTGCAGCTATTAAACATGACGTAGGGTTCTATCCTATTTTGTATGTGCGTGTATTTATGTCTATGTGTGTGTGTGTGTATTTCAGCCTGGCCATACTGTTTTGTATAGAGACTTGGAAATTGGTATCAGTACTCCGATAGACCCGTCTTAAAAATGCTTCACTTTTGATTCTTGGAAAGAAAACTTTTTGATTTTTGGGTCGCCTTATTTTAACGGGTTTATGGTTAATATCTGAATTCTCCGAACCTAGATGTTTTTTTTTTCGTTTTTTTTTTCATTACTCTAATCAAGATGTTTTCCATTGGATTTTTATTGTGATCAAATTTTGTCTTGGATGAATTTTGTTTTACATGATTTAAAATTTTGACGCTACGATTGTTCATTTTTTGACAGTGTAAACGAGTCTTTCGTTGGCATCAAACTCTGATAGCTTACTGTTATTCTGAGTTATCAACTTTATTCTCGTTAGTAATAACGATGGCAATAACCCCAACAAAAACTAGTGACGTCACGACGTCACGAATGAGAAATGCGTACACAAATATTGATGACAAATTTGCTCTTTCTCAACTCAGGTCGACTGGTATTATTACAAGAACCGCTGATAAAAGAGTTAAAATGGTGTACGTTGTTTTGGAATAACATTGTGCGGAAAAATGAATTCTGTTTCCTCTTAAGATTTTAAAGAAGCAAGGAACTTTGACCCTTGCGCAGCTAAGCTTGCTCACAATTTTTTTTTGTACACTGTTCCTGTTGCAAAGAACAGCAGATCTCTAATCGCCCACTCAACAACTTTAAAAGAAGAGATAAATATCTGTGGGTGTACAGATCTTCTAGATATCGCTGACAGTCGTTCTGTGCGACCCTATGCAATCGCAGAATATCATAAATATTGCCTCGTGGCTATTTCTATCATTGTTTTCTTTCAACGGCTCTGCACCTGAATTACAAAATATTTATTATGAGAATAGGTTGAATGAGTTAGGTTCAACGACAACGTCAGAAAACAAGGAAGGTTAGTGACTCGAAAGAAACAGTAACCTTCCAAACGTCTTTTGACAGCATGCCGTGTTAGGGTGATCAATTTTTTTCAAAAATGGGAAAGGGAATGATCAATGAACAAGTTTCTCTCCCCGTCTTTTGTTTAGGGGTGTTTAAGCTAAATCGATCCCTTACTTTGTGTCCAGCAGCGCTCACGTTTGCTTATTTGAATTTCGAACTTTTCTCTCGGTAAACACTGCCCAACAAAAGTCAGCAGAAGTAACTTGTCGATTGAAGACTTATTCCATTTTCATAATTGATCACTCCCAACAAGTCATGCTCCGAAAACGTCAGTCACGTAACGGTTTCTATTGAGTGACTAACCAGATCCGCCTCTATCTTAATTTTTCTCTATATTTCATGTGTTATGAGCGAGTAATTTTATTTTAGGATTTGACAGTCATCTAGGATTTTAAATTTCTAGTTCGTCACGTTATCTCATATTTTGTCGGCCACTGTTTCGCATATGATCTCTACGTGAGTTTTGATGTCTAGCAGTTGTGTGACGTTCTTGCAGCGTGACGATCCCGTTACAATTTGAGTTTTCTACGATATCTCTGACTCAAGTTTATTTCATAATACACCGTGCTGTCTTGTTATTGCTCCATTTGATGTTTAGCACGATTCTCTCTTGTGCACACTTCATGGCTCTCATTTTAATTAAATGAAAAAGATTCAAGTTGAAAAATAATTCAAAAATGTTTTTGGAGGGGCTATTTATAAAGTAACAATAATGAAAGCCTGTTCAACATGTTTTATGTACACGTATACGTATATGAAATATCAGTAAATGGACAATTTATATCCAACAGAATAAGATAATTACACGGACATCTACACTCAAACTAATTGCTCGGCACGGATTTACACGATTTAGGGCCGCTCGATTTGCAACCGAGTATAATCGGTGCCGAGCAATTGGTTTCTAAAGATTTCTGTGTAATTATATATATATTTTTGTCTAATTTATGTATACATATATATATATATATATATATATATATATATATATATATATATATATATATATATATATACATATATATATACATATATATATATATAAAGCTTTACTGCTTTAAAGACTGAATATTAAAAAAACTTTTTTCAAATTTTTTTTTTCACTTCTGTCACTTATTTTCCAACATCTGTCAAGGCAATTCAAGTAATTTTCTTCACAGTTTTTTTTTTCTGTTTTACTTATACAATTTGTAAATTTTCTCTTGTTGGGTTAATCAGTTATTCACCATGTGACCGTTTCGGGGATTTTAAAAACAATACAGTTATATTAACACGGCACCCTCAACAGTTTTGATCAAACACCCCTCTCCCTTGTATACCTCAATATATAGCTTATGTCATACATGTTGTTATCTTATATATAGGGTATCATCATGTGTATTGCGCATGAATATTATTTTATACTACGCATATTTTTTTTTGAAACAGGGCTCACATACGTAGGTTATCCCCCAAACGTATATACCGATGATGGATCAGTAAGTATAACAACAGACGTAACTTGCAGTTCATATCTCTTCCATTGAGTGTTCCCCCATGTGAATATTAAATTCGTTGAGTTGGTTTCAATCTCTGACTGTATGCAAACCAAATTATGATATCATCTTCAAGAATAATTATTGCACTGAATAACTTGTTCGTGTTGATCTCTATGTGTTTAGAAACATAAAACGTCTTGAAAATCATTTGATAACCTCCATTGTCAACAGAGAACAAAATGTCTTCGTTTGTCGATAGGAAGGAAACAATGATTTGTTTGTATAAAAACTGCTCATTAGTGATTAAACAAGCACAAAATCTTTTTTAATCACCCAAGATTGCAGAATCCATTAAGATTCTGAGCAGGTGGACGGTGTTGCCAGCTCGAAAACATTTTTTGCGCTAAATCAACCAAAAAAAGCTTAAAGATAACTAACTTCTCATGGCCATTTTCAATAGTTACAAACTGCTAGAATCACCAAAAATGGTTTAAAATAACTAAAAATGACTCAAACGGCAGAAAAATAGAGCTAAAAATCGGCAAACTAAATGCTAAATGTGGAATTTTGACACTGTCAATACGAAAAGCGCTATATTGTCAATAATGCAGAGGAATCCATACGAAGTTACTAATTTGGCAGCTTTTCCAAGTAGCCATGTGAGTTAGCCTTTTTAATCTCCTTGATAGACCCTGTTCATTTTAAAGGGATACAAACTTATCCTGTTTTAAAAAATTCAATTTTATTAAAAAAATTTTTTCCAAAAATTAACCATTCAGAATAACTAAACATAACTATACAAACCACTGCAGTAAACAAATGAACAACCATAGCATCAAAATTTGAAGTCTTGTTGAAAAAGGTTTAATCAGAGAATAAATATAGTCAGATTAAATTTTATTTATGACATCTCTGGCATTTCCCAATGAGGAACATTTAGAATAAAGTTTTTTAGAAATATCTGGAAATATCTACATTCTTCAGAATTTGGATTTTATTGATAAACCAGTCAAAAAAAAAAGTCCCCAAAAAGGCAAAAAAGGTTTTTTTCCCCCTGAACCTGCCTTATGGAGTACTGATGCCAATTTTCAATCCTGTAGATAAAACGGTAAGTCCAGAAGAGCTGGAACACGCAAAAACAATAAATGCATGCGCTTCACTACATAGACTATTGTTGTTCAAAGCATGCCTTGTTACGTTGATTGCAATAAGACTCAGTTCCTTTCGCGTAATGTTCCTGGTCTTAACTCTCAAAACCAAGCGATTTGAATCAATATGTCTTTTTGTCCAAATACTTATGACATGTATCATATATATATATATATATATATATATATATATATATATATATATATATATATATATATATATATATATTCTCACATAATGTCAGGACTGATCACGTCTGATCTGCTGTTTCATCCAGCGGCATAAACATTGAGTTTTTTTTATAGACTATTCGCCTGAATCAGCGTCTGGATTTTTCTTAAAACGAATTCATGACCTTATGTATATATATATATATATATATATATATATATATATATATATATATATATATATATATATATATATATATATATATATATATATATATTGTTGCTTTCATGCAAAATTGTGGTCGGCAAAACATAAGATGGTGTGACGATTTAGAGAAGTTCAGAAGGCATGAGCTCGGTTACGCCTATGATCGTGAGGTTTGACGGATCTTGAGAATGTCTATGTCCAACGGCAGACGTTAAAAGGATGCTGCTCTAGCTGTTGCTATTGATGACGATGATATAGAAGTGTGCCAAGTGTTAAAGAAACCAAATAACATTCAAAGTGAAAATGTGTTTTCAAGTCGCTGATGAGCCAAGTGGAGAGTGACTGCGAACTGTTCAAATGCCTTGAATTTCGTAGGGTGGACTGATAGTACAAGCATAAACCACACGCAGACCGGGGAGGGGTATTTTGGGGGAAGAAAAAGAAGAGTTTCTGTCAGAAGATGAATCTGATTCAGCAGGGCACAAATTGAATCTGGAAGAGGATTTTGAATGACTGGATCAATATCTGATAACTAAGATAACTCATGAGTTATTAGTCATAATTACTGAAATGCATGTACCTTCCATACAAGAGCATTACTTTGTAAAACGTGATATAGTGAGTTCTTTTTTTGTATTTGGTTATATGTAAAAAGTATAGAAAATAGCTCTTATTTCCTTTAAAATTTGTTTTTGTGACCAGGACAGTGATATTCATATGTAATTGTTTCTGGGCAGTGAGTGTTATTTTCTTATAGCTTACATGTAAAAACTATAGAAAATAGCTCTTATTTCCTTCAAAATTTGTTTTTGTGACCAGGACAGTGATATTCATATGTAATTGTTCCTGGGTAGCGAGTGTTATTTTCTTATAGCTTACATGTAAAAAGTATAGAAAATAGCTCTTATTTCCTTCAAAATTTGTTTTTGTGACCAGGACAGTGATATTCATATGTAATTGTTCCTGGGTAGCAAGTGTTATTTTCTTATAGCTTACGTGTAAAAACTATAGAAAATAGCTCTTATTTCCTTCAAAATTTGTTTTTGTGACCAGGACTGTGATATTCATATGTAATTGTTTCTGGGCAGTGAGTGTTATTTTCTTATAGCTTACGTGTAAAAACTATAGGAAATAGCTCTTATTTCCTTCAAAATTTGTTTTTGTGACCAGGACAGTGATATTCATATGTAATTGTTCCTGGGTAGTGAGTGTTATTTTCTTATAGCTTACGTGTAAAAACTATAGAAAATAGCTCTTATTTCCTTCAAAATTTGTTTTTGTGACCAGGACAGTGATATTCATATGTAATTGTTCCTGGGTAGCGAGTGTTATTTTCTTATAGCTTACGTGTAAAAACTATAGAAAATAGCTCTTATTTCCTTCAAAATTTGTTTTTGTGACCAGGACAGTGATATTCATATGTAATTGTTCCTGGGTAGCGAGTGTTATTTTCTTATAGCTTACGTGTAAAAACTATAGAAAATAGCTCTTATTTCCTTCAAAAATTTTTTTTGTGACCAGGACAGTGATATTCATATGTAATTGTTCCTGGGTAGCAAGTGTTATTTTCTTATAGCTTACGTGTAAAAAGTATAGAAAATAGCTCTTATTTCCTTCAAAATTTGTTTTTGTGACCAGGACAGTGATATTCACATGTAATTGTTTCTGGGCAGTGAGTGTTATTTTCTTATAGCTTACGTGTAAAAACTATAGAAAATAGCTCTTATTTCCTTCAAAATTTGTTTTTGTGACCAGGACTGTGATATTCATATGTAATTGTTTCTGGGCAGTGAGTGTTATTTTCTTATAGCTCACGTGTAAAAACTATAGAAAATAGCTCTTATTTCCTTCAAAAATTTTTTTTGTGACCAGGACAGTGATATTCATATGTAATTTTTTCTGGGCAGTGAGTGTTATTTTCTTGTAGCTTACGTGTAAAAACTATAGAAAATAGCTCTTATTTCCTTCAAAATTTGTTTTTGTGACCAGGACAGTGATATTCATATGTAATTGTTCCTGGGTAGCAAGTGTTATTTTCTTATAGCTTACGTGTAAAAAGTATAGAAAATAGCTCTTATTTCCTTCAAAATTTGTTTTTGTGACCAGGACAGTGATATTCATATGTAATTTTTTCTGGGCAGTGAGTGTTATTTTCTTGTAGCTTACGTGTAAAAACTATAGAAAATAGCTCTTATTTCCTTCAAAATTTGTTTTTGTGACCAGGACAGTGATATTCATATGTAATTGTTCCTGGGTAGCGAGTGTTATTTTCTTATAGCTTACGTGTAAAAAGTATAGAAAATAGCTCTTATTTCCTTCAAAATTTGTTTTTGTGACCAGGACAGTGATATTCATATGTAATTTTTTCTGGGCAGTGAGTGTTATTTTCTTGTAGCTTACGTGTAAAAACTATAGAAAATAGCTCTTATTTCCTTCAAAATTTGTTTTTGTGACCAGGACAGTGATATTCATATGTAATTGTTCCTGGGTAGCGAGTGTTATTTTCTTATAGCTTACGTGTAAAAACTAAAGAAAATAGCTCTTATTTTCTTCAAAATTTGTTTTTGTGACCAGGACAGTGATATTCATATGTAATTTTTTCTGGGCAGCGAGTGTTATTTTCTAATTGCTCATGTGCAAAAAGTTTAAAAAACGGATCTTATTCCCTTCAAAATTTGCTTTCGTGACCAGGATAGTGATATTCATATGTAATTATTCCAGTTAGTGTGTATATGAGTGTTATTTTCTAATTACTGATGTGCAAAAAAGTATAGAAAATGACTCTTACTCCCTTCAAACTTTGCTTTTGTGGCCAAGACAGTGATCTTCAAGTGTAATTGTTTCTGGGTAGTGAGTGTTATTTCTTGATTACTGATGTGCAAAAAAGTATAGAAAATGACTCTTACTCCATTCAAACTTTGTTTTTGTGACCAGGATAGTGATATTCATATTTATTTGTTCTCGGGTAGCAAGTGTTATTTTCTAATCGCTTATGTGTAAAAAGTACAGAAAATGGCTATTACTCCCTTCAAACTTTGCTTTTGTGACCAGGAAGTGGTATCCATATGTAATTGTTTCTCAAACTTTATGTGATTAAAAATGTGCTTATTCGCCTGAGGCCCGATTGACAAAAAAAAATAGATTTCAAATCATCGCTACTCTGGGCACAAAAGAAAAGTTTGAAGGATATAAAAAAACATTTCCTTCACTTTCCAGACATATCTAATCAGAAGAATAGTACCTGTCACCCAGAAACAAGAAATAACTTTTTAAAAGTTACACAGTGTTATTGAAGTCGAATACCCAGGCAGATGCGGGGGAAATGAGTCGACTTGCTGTCACTTGATTATAACGAAAGTTACCAAATACTGGTGTGAAAATGTATAGAATAATCATAATTTATTTCTGATGGTTTTTTGCGCAGTAATCGTGGTATCACTAGTAGCAAGAAATCGGTACTACCAGAAATAAATTGAAACACTTAAAAAGCTATTAAAAATGGTACCTTAGTTTTACCATTACCGTGTATTTGTTTTAAATAATGGACAAGTTTTTTTCCACCCCAAATTAGCACTTTGACTTATACTCAAGCCAATAAAAAAATTTATGCTTTTATCGATAGACAATGTATATTAGCAATATATAATTTCATTTGTTTTAACACGATTCATAACCATGTTTTTTGTGCAAATATCTATGTAGGTAGTGTACTTATTATCATTATACGTATTTTATAATATCCTTTGAATTTTTTTTTCTGTGGAGAGTAGATTCGTTTTCACTGATAAGAATTTCATTTTCACGATCTGAAAACAACGATCAATGTGTCAAAGATGAAAGAAATTCATATTTCGGTGACAGGTGACTCATCTGGACTGGGAAAAAAGACGAATCAAAATAGACGGCGAATATTTGAGTAACCAGATTTGCAGACGACATTGTCCTTTTTGCAAAGAACCAGCACGACCTCCAACTAATGCGAGATGAACTAAACGAAGATAGGAAGAAAGTCAGCCTACACATGAACTTCTGTGAAACGAAAGTCATGTGCAACAACCACAACGAGAATCAGAATATAACTGTCAAAATCGAAAATGCAAAACTGTAGAAAGTAGACCACTACATCTACCTTGGACATCTCTATGAAAGTCACAAAAGAAGAAGAAATCAAACGAAGAATCACCCTAGGATGGCAAGCCATTGGCAGAGCAAACTCAACCTTCAAAAACCAGACGATCCCAATAATCCTAAAAAGAAGAGTATACAACCAATGCATTCTCCCGATAATCACTTACGGAGCTGAAACACGGAACCTAACAATAAGACAGACCTGCAAATTGAGAAACATGCAACGTACACATGAGAGAATCATACTCGACCTCACATGGAGAGATCAGATGAGAGCACAGTATATCGGAGAGAAAACGGGAGTATGAGACATCGTGGAATCTATTGGAAAACTTAAATGGCAATTGGCAGGTCATGGTGCAAGAACGGCAGAGAACCGATAGACATCACGACTAATAACATGGATCCCCAAATATTACAGTCGAAACCGAGGTCGGCAGAATATTAGATGGAGAGATGAACTAGACAAAGTCAGAAAATACTGGCTCTGCGACGCCAATGATATATAAATGTGGCTGATCTTGGGGAAGGTGTAAGTCCAATGATGGACGACAAAAGACTGATGATGATGATGACTCATTCTCATTATCCTCATTATCAGCAGCAGCAGCTGGAGCTGTTGTAGTATTTTAGCGTTTGTTGTTGGACATAGACTTTCCCCAAGAATTGCCAGACCTCTCAATCATGTACATCACGGAACTGGGACGTTCTTAACTTGTCTATTTCGTCACACCATATCATTTTCTATAGGCAACAGTTTTGCATATGATCTCTGGGGATCCACATCGTGAGTGGTTTTGTCCAGCGGTCATTTGACATTCTCGAGTGCCATAAATAATGCATTCATAAGAAATGATTATCTCTCATTCCGACTTTATGGCAAAATAACGGAATCGGCTTATATTCGAGCCAGTTGATTTTCTGAATTTTTATGCTCAATTTCGAACTGGTCTCATAATCAAGAACGATCTATATTCAAAATTATACATTGATGATTCACTCATATAATTTTGTTCTCTGTCTCGCTAAAGGGTGTTACTATTCTATGGTGACGTAAAAATAGAACTTTACATTCTGGTAACGTAATAAAATAGCAGAATTTGAATAATAATAAAAATATGAGTTACAAAGCCATCCAACTCCAAGACGAACTGAGCGGGACTGCCTGGCTCTTCCAGCGTGTTTTGATTGCTATCGTCCTTGGAAAACTCATTCTCCATAGTGACAGCAACAACAAATAGGGTTACCCGTTGGAAATAAATGCTATGAACAAAAACGTTTTTTATATACCTTTTTCAACAGAACGGTAATCCAAAGCTCTCTGCAACGTAAAACTTATTTATTTACGTATGTAAAATGGAATGTATCCATATATTTCACGTGCGCCGTAATTTTTTGACAGCCTGAGTAAACTACTCATATATAACGATGTCAAAGTCCACGACTAAACGTCATGTGTATGGAATATGTTTAGCGTTATATAATTGAGAGGAAAACGTTTTTCCATGAATTTGTATGGGGAAAATGGATCTTCCGGTTGAAGGACTTCCGGTAAACGGAGTCTCCTTACTTCCGGGAAATATTGACTTGCAACATCCTGCTACTGGTAGCTTCAGTCTTTGCAAATAAGAAATTCGATTTTGAGGTAATTTTGGAACATCCGGTGGATTGTGGCTTTGTTTTTCTTTGAAAATGAAGCATTAATCTTACGCGTTCAGATAAAAGGTGTTTCGATTTTGTTGATGAAAGCTGCAGTGAAATTTCCGCTAAATGGATTCTGGTTCTCAAAATAAACTGGTTGCTCTCTCAGAATATATATATATATATATATATATATATATATATATATATATGTTTTTGAGATAAATTATTATACTGACTACTTTCGACTAAGGTCGTTATCAATGCTTTGAATTCGAACGAAACGTTTTCTTCCATTTTATATTGTCACGTGATAACATCATGCGGTGTGAGATTGGACGCCAAGATATTTTCATGATATTGGAAAACCAAAAACTGAAAAAATAGGCTAATACATTCGAAAATCAGAAAGTGCAGGATATACATACATACACACACACACACACACACACACATATATATATATATATATATATATATATGTATAATGAGGGTATTGGTAAAGTCAAAATTCAAAAGAACATTGAAACAAAACTGAACGTCGGAAGGTTATGTGCAAAAATCAAATTTCGTTGATCCAAATTCTGTCAATTTCGAAGGTGTATAAGAATGTTTAAACTTTTAAAAATGTATCGGATACCTTTTGCATTTACTATATATATATATGTATATATATGTATATCAAATATATAAAAATATATATTAAAGAGACAAAGATAAAAAGCATCCATCTACAACAATTTACACCCAATACCCCATACTTCTGCCTACCCGACTGCAATTTAGCACTGTTTCAAAATTCGCTATTATTCAAAAGATAGGAAAAATACATCTAATAAGAGCATCAAGATTCTCGAATCCCATGACAATTCGTGGATGAGATGGCTCAAGACCCGCTCAACTTATGGAATTAACATTAAATTAAACAACACAAATTAGCGAAAAATAAATATGAAAGCAAACAAGCCTAAGATATATATTCTAAAACATTACCCTTGCAATAACATCTAAGCGCACCTATCCATCCACTCACTCGCACATACACACACCAACACTAATATTAAATCATTTTAGAATGAGACATTGCCCTATGTCAGGTCGATCGACTTATATTAATCTTTTACCAAAGTAAAGACCGTCATGAAGTGCACACCTGAGCGATTAAAAGTCTAATAGATATTAAGAATTGCTCATGAGGTCCCACCAAAACTTGAGAAGGTTTTCGACGGAATTTTAGAGTTTGCTTACTCTTAACCTTATTGACATCCTTGATATTGTTTTCACTAGTCTGGACAGATATAGGTTTCTATGATAACTTACATCTTAGACATATGATTGTCATAAACACTGCTCAGTTGATAGTCAGTCACAAACACTCAAGAAGAATGATAATATGCACACAATCACTTATAATACTTTACATGACGGTTTTTGTATCGAAAGAGGTGCACATATATGTCCCTGTATCTCTTGACAATGCTAATGGTGGAGTTGAACTCCGAAACATGTCTGGATATTACACAATTATAATGAATAATTCATACACATCATATTCTCCTTTACTACCTTGGCTTGAAAGCTACATATACATATCTAGTGCAAAAAGTATCCAATATTTCAAAAAGCCATTTAATATCCTTACGAAGCTTCGAAATTAACAGAATTTAAAGTGAGAATTAACATATACATTTTTTAACCAGGTTGAAACAAAGCATGGAAATATTTTGAACAAAAATCAGAAATCATGGGTTCAAAATTTGTCCATTTTGAAGGTATATAAGAATGTTTCAAATGTATCGAATACTTTTTGCAATAGCTGTGAATGTATTGTACGTGTGTGTACATATATAGACAATTTTTGTGTCACACATGATGCAGCTTTTATACAATCATAGTGTGGGGTTATGTTATGTCTGTCCAGACATTTTATAATAATTGAAGTAGTTGAAGACTAATTTTCTCAACGATCTAATTATCTGTAATTAAACACAAGTATACGTGCACAGAAATATATATGTATATATGAACAAGTTGTGAATATACATATATGTGTCTGTCTGTGTGTGTGTGTGTGTGTGTGTGTGTGTGTGCGCGTGTGTGTGTATAATTATAAATTGGGTTATATTTCATTGAAACTTATTTGAAATGATCTCCAGTCATTATACATTTAATGTATCACTCACACTAGACAACGTAAATAGAATAAACAATCAAAGAAAATTGGGCTGCAGCAGGATTTTCTTTGATTTTTTATCCTATTTACTCTGATTAGGGTAAATGATACATTAATCGTTTAGGAGATCATTTCAAATAAGCTTCTATATCATCATCATCATCATCATCATCATCAGCAGCAGCAGCAGCAGCATCAGCATCAGCAAAAGTCTTTTAACGTCTATTGTGGGATATAGACCTTCCCCAGGATTCGCCTCACTTCTCTATCGTGGACGTCGCAGAGCCAGTATTTCCAAAATTTGTCTAGTTCATCTCTCCATCTTGTGTTCTGTCGGCCTTGGTTGCGCATGTGATCTTTTATAGTTTCAATGATGTCATGGACTCCCGTTCTCTTCCTTATCTCTTGTGCGGTCTTGTGATCTCTCCATGTGAGGTTGAGCGTGATTCTCTCATGTGCACGTTGCATACTACTCAGTTTGCAGGTCTGTCTCTTGGTTAGGTTCCATGTTTCAGCTCCATAAGTGACTATCAGAAGAATGCATTGGTTGTATACTCTTACAACAATTCATAATCATTCTGTCGGATCATATATATCCATTTCTTGATATATATATATATATATATATATATATATATATATATATATATATATATATATATATATATATATATATCCTTCTAAGTGGGAATGTATACTGTATTAATTATTGAAAGAAGACAAAAAAACGCGGGTGAAACGTGATATCATCTCGCAGGGCCCAATAACAAGGTTGGACCGCGTATATTTTTCAAAGCCATTTGAATCTGATCCGACGAAGCTACTGATCGCGAAGTGCATTATCTGAAATAAAAGAATACATGAAAACTTTATAATTTAATTGTTTTTTTCCAAATAGTCAAATTAATAAATTATATATATATATATATATATATATATATATAGAGAGAGAGAGAGAGAGAGATAGAGATAGAGATAGATATATATATACATGTGTGGACAGAGAAAGAGAGAGTAGATCATCTTACTCTTCACCAGCCACTTCAGGCTTTGGCTTTTTTCCTAGGTTTGGTTTTCGGGAAAAATAACTGGACATATCTAATCTACACGTACAAAATGTAAAATTTATGAATACATAGCTATAATATATATCACACAACATAAAATGCATGAACCTTTATAAAAAAAAAAATCATTGTGTGACGGTCGGTGATGTGTATCCTATAGTTAAGTGATTCTGTTGGGATTTTTCACGCAATCAGAAAGAAAAAAGGTCTTTGACGTCGATGCTGAAAAATATATATCTCAATGTGTTCATATCCATCTATTTTAGACGGTTCATATATATATATATATATATATATATATATATATATATATATATATATATATATCCTTGTTCATATCTATATATCTTGGTCTGTTCATATCTGTTTATCCCTGGTTGTTCATATGTATTTGTATGAATATAAGTATCTATATTTCCCAACTTATTCATATCTACTGATATTTTCTCAATATATTGACATTGGAACCATCTATCTATCTATCTATCTATCTATCTATCTATCTATCTATCTCAGCCAGTTCATTTCTATATATCCAAGTTTGTTTATGTCCACCCAAGTCTATCAATATCTATAAGTCAATCTTAGTCTGTTTATATCTAAGTATTACAGTCTCTTCATATCTATTTATCTATCTATCTTGGGCGCTTTTTTTTATATAGATAGATAGATAGATGGATGGATGTATTCATCTATCTATCTATCTTAATCTATCTATATTTGTCCATCTATCTATTTACAACCATACACACATACACACACACACACATATATACACTTGCACACAAATATATGTATTGATCACTTCCCCATTCATCAGGTACTTCATGACCTGACTTTGTTTTCAATTTTACTATTTCCAAAAAAAACTAAATTCAACTGATATACATATATAAGTGTATCATATATGTATAACTATAGATAGATTATATGTCACACATTATAAAAGGCATAAACTTTAATAAAATCTTTGGGTGAATGTTTGTAATGAGTGTCTAGACTTTCTTTTCATAATCGAAGTTGTTGAGGCTTGATTTTCTCAACATTGAACAGAAAAAACAGGTCTGGTTGGTCACTCAATAGAAACCGTTATGTGACCAACGCCTTTTGGACGAATACTATGTTGGGGATGATCAAATGAGAAAAAATAAATAAAGGGGTGATCAATGAATAAGTTACTTATCTCATCTTTTATTGGACACTTGAAGCCACAAAAAATCTGAATAAAAAATTAACCTATCTTTGGGACGAATTTGTAAAGTACAAAAGGTTTCATAGCCCCCGGGCTGTAATTGTGCGGTCTGTGCGGGGGATACATACATAGCCAGCCAATCAGCCAGCCTGGGTCATCAATTAGGATATGATTTTTCAATTTTTCGAATCTGCAAGTCATTCTCAAATCCAAAAATTTACAACAAAAAAAAACCCATCTCAATTTACAACACTGGACTTAAATATGTGAGAAGAAAATTTGAATCCAAATATAGTCAACATTGGACGCACGAATTCGGAAAATAAAACAAAACAAAAGATAGCAACGCTGAGTCAGACAGAGAGGCAGACTAACTTGAAAACTGAGGAAACTTGTGTTGGCAGTTTTGTCGACAGTTTTGATTGATGGTTTCTAATAAGATCGGACGTATAGCAGCGATCTGGCAACGAGGTGTAAGATACGATATCGACCCGGATATTCGTTCAGCCTTGGACAGCATAGTCAATCAAGTCTGAAGTGCGTGTGAAACGGATGGGGAGGTACAGTAGGGTGTGGACGGGAGCTTTTAGTGAGTGGGGTGGAAAAGGGGACACGGGAAACGAGTGGGAATGAAGAAAGAAAGAAAGAAAGAAAGAAAGAAAGAAAGAAAGAAAGAAAGAGAGAGAGCGAGGGGGAAGAAAGAAGGGAAAAGGGAGAAAGAAAGAAGAAAAAGGAAAGAGATGAGAAAAGGGAGAGTTGGAAGGAAAAAGAGAAAGAATGGAAAAGGGAAAGGAGGAAAGAAGGGAAGAAAGAGAGGAGAGGAAGAAAAAGGAAAAAAGGGAGAAAGAAAGAAGAAAAAAGAAAGAGATGAGAGTAGGGAGAGTTGAAAGGAAAAAGGGAGGAAAAGGGAGAGGAAGGAAGAAGGAAAGGAGAGGAGAGGAAAACAAAGGGAGAAAGGGAGAAAGAAAGAGAAAAAGAAAGAGATGAGAGAAGGGGAGATTGAAAGGAAAAAAGAAGGAAAGAAAAAAGAAGGAAAGAGAGAAGGGAAGAAAGAGAGGAGAGGGAGAAAAAAGAAAAAGGGAAAGAAAGAACAAAAAAGAAAGAGATGAGTGAAGGGGGTTGAAAGAGAAAGACAGAAAGAAAGGAAAAGTCAAAGGAAGAAAGATGGAAAGAAATAGAGATAGAATGAAAGGTGAAATATTTTTTAAAAGCTATTAAGAAAGAAAAGAAATGAAGGAAAATATTTGAATAAAAAATAAATGAAGAAAGGAAAAAAGAATGGAAGAAAGAGAGAAAGAAATGAAGGAAAAAAGAAAAAAAGAAAGATAGAAAGAAAGGAAGGAAGGACAAAGAATGAATAAGTGTCGGGAGAAAAGTAGATCGAAGAAAGGTGACGAAAGGAAGAAAAAAGTGAAGTAAGAAAATTAGAAAAAAAAATCGAAAAGGAAACAAAAACAAATATTTTTGCCAGAAATTAAAACAGGAGAAAAAAAGAAGGTAAAAAAAGGCGGGTCAGGTGAGAATAGAAGGTGTGGCGGTGGGGGGTGGGGGTGACTTACACCAAAAGCAAAATGTGTGATGGAGGGAGAGCTGTGATGAGTGATGTCGACATAACAATCTGGAGTGAGCGATTAATATTGAATAAATATAAACTTGGCATCACAGTCAATAATTGAAAAACCGTAGCGTCAAAATGTGAAGTCATGTAGAAAAAAAAGTTATCGAGGAATGAATATAATCAGAATAAATCATATCTATGACGTCACTGGAATTTTCTACTGGAAAACGTCGAAAATTGAGTTGAAAAAAAAGAATAAAACACCAATAAAAATCTAAGTTTCTATTAATATTCGGACCATCCTCATCTTGGTTGTTTTTCATATAACGTTTCGGCCGTTGCACTCTACGGCCTTCATCAGGTATCTTCTGGTAGGTGTGGGGAAGTAACGAACCGAACCTTTTATTTATCCGATCGGGGTATATTGACCACACTCCCCTCTTAGCATTAGTAGTATTATTATTGTCTCACACTAGGATTGAACCTAGAACCATCAGATTATTGTTGCAGTATTTTTGTCTGATGCTGTAACCACTAAGCTATGTGTCCAGAGATGTACTAAAAATCTAGGTGTTATTTAAAAAACTATAACATCAAAATAAGGCCCCAAAAGATCTAAATATCTTTTTTTTTCTCAAAATGAAAATAACATTTTAAAAGAAGTCAATTGGAGTACTGATGCCAGTTTTCAAGTCAGAAAAAAAAGGTTACTTGGATGGCTACAGTTGTTCAACTCTTCACCATCTTTGATAGCCTCGATTGTCCAATAAAAAAAGGATTCATGAAGTCTTTGGCATTTATGTAGAAAGGAAAAAAAATGCTATTGAAAATTGATAGTAGATCAAATATTGAATTTCACAGAAACGCGTTATATACACCCAAATGCAGAGAGAAAGAGAGACGTGTATAGAGCCGCTCACTCACTCACACTTTAAACATTTGATATACTCAGACAGCGACCCGATTTCAAACTACTGCAGACGCTGTTTATGCTCACCATCATCATGATCATCATCATCAGTCTTTTGAAGTCAGTCGTTAGATATAGACCTTCCCCAGGATTCGCCTCACTTATCTATCCTTGGCATCGCAGAGCCTGTACTTTCTGAATTTGTCTAGCTCACCTCTCCATCTATTATTCTTCCAACCTCGGTTGCGTATGTGATCTCGGGGGATCAATGTCGTGACTCGCGTTGTCCATCGGTTGTCCACCATTCTTGCAATATGACCAGTCCACAGCCATTTGAGCTTTTCAATGGATTCTATGATGTACCTGACTCTTGTCTTTTCCCAGATGTACTGTACTGTCTTTTGGTCCCTCTTTGTGAGACTCAGCATAATTCTTTCATGTGCACGTTGCATGCTTCTCAATCTGCAGATCTGTCTCTTGGCTAGGTTCCATGTTTCAACCCCATAAGTGACTATTGGGAGGATCACAATAGAATAAATTTTTTTTTTTTCAACCCAGATGCCTATTCCACAATCTGATGTAATTTCATTAGCATCAACTCAGATAGTTTATTCATTATTTTGTCGGATGCATCCATACGTATCTCCATAAGAGCGTCTGTACGTCAGTCGGTCTGTCCCTAATATGTTCGAAATTCATCTTTGGGATATGGTAGAAGTAATCTTTTTTAGCCATGTTTCAGCTCCATAAGTGACTATTGGGAGGATGCATTGGTTATACACCCTTCGCCATGGTTTGCACTCTGGTTTATGCTCACTTTGCACTAATTCCCTTTGGAAAAGCATGAATCTGTTTCTTTCCCCTACCTGCAGCTATGGTTAAAATAGTAGGACAGTTTGGGCCCTTTAGACTGGGAGAAGGTCGACTTCGATTACAAACCCTGGAATGGAGCTTCTCAAGTCGATGGTTTGACGCCTGATTTAACGCGTCTCTGCAGCCTATCTGTTGGCAGAGATATTGGTCTCTACTACTTTGCTACTACAGCAAGCCCAAGAGGGGATTTTAGACAACCTGGGGGAGGGGCAAGGCTCCCCATACGCTTCGCCCAAGCACACGAGAAAAGGGTTGAAATTCAGGGTATGTTCTTTATTTCATATCTGGAATCCCTTTTATATAATATATACTTAGCAGAGAGGCATTGCGTCCCATTTATAAAAAAAACTTTGGTATGCTTCGGCCATGGATTGAACACACAACGTCCCAAGGAGGAGGTGAGCATACTACCACTGCTCCACAGCGATCAGTAATAGTTGAGCAAGACTAATTAGTTCTCTCTTTTCATTTCATGCTCAGGAAATAACAGCAATATCAGCGATATCCTTTGACAGTCTTGACAAATAGACACCATTATTGTTCAATCCGATGGCCTGTTCAGTCAATCGGTATTAATGTCTGGATTCTTTTTTTGGTGAATAATGTCATCAGAACAAACAGAGGTCACGCATTCAATTACAATTGAAGAAAACTCTGATTTGGCCCGTGTGTATGTATCGTTATTACTCGACGGCTGGCCTTTTCACGAGGTTGACATTTGCCAGATATATCAGTCAGCACACGAGGTAGTACAGTTTTGGAGTTTGAAGTTGTTTGTATCAACAGATCTCGAGAAATCTAATTAAAATAAAATTCAAAATGAAATTCAAAATTATCCAAATTTGGTTATGAAATATATAAAATTGGTAAGCCTGAAAAAAAACTGAAATACTTTGAAGCCGTAGTTTCGTAAGACAGGTGGGGAATTATTTTACATGACAATTATGGTGGGCTGCTCCGCACTCTGTAAAGTCAGGCCCCCTCTAAACATGCACCTTTGGGACAGGCTCTGTCCAAGTCGTTACATAAATATTATTTTAGGTTGCAATTTTGTCGTGTGTTGAAAATGAATATCAAAAACAGCACATCTAGCTTTATGGTGGTTTTAAAAAAATGACCGAGAAAAATTTGGTCTTTGTCCCCTCAACTTTGTCTTTCAGTTAGCCACTCTTAGACTTTTCAGAACCACTCACTAAATTATCTCTTTTTTTCAACTTCCTGTTGAGTTGACTTTATTTACCTTACCTAACAACAATGACAAGCTCTGACTTTTGCTTAAGACAAGAAAGCGAAAAGTTCAAAATGATGAATAAGAGAAAAACAAAAAGGACAAGGAAGAAGTGTACGAAGAAAGGAAAGAAGGGATAGGGAAAGAAAAAGAAATGAATGACGAAGAAAAAGGTGGAGAAGAAGGAAAATATAGAGAAAGAAATCGAAAAAGATAAAGAAGGAATGAATGAGAGAATTGTACAAGAGAGAGAGAGGGAGAGAGAGAGAGAGAGAGAGAGAGAGAGCGAGCGAAAGATATAACCAGAGTATGATGCGAGTTAGAAAGAAAGACGATTAGCTGTTTCAGGACTCCATCATGAACGCAACTATTTTAGCCACCGAGCCGAATTTTAAAATGAAATACCAAAATTGGAGTTGACTTTACTCCTCTACCGTGACAAGAGCAAGAGCAAGTACAATCCTCATCGAAGACCAATAAGTAAAATTCACATTCCCCAACTGTGATTCGAACTCACTAAAAACTGATTGAAAAGGGACTGTCTTACTGACTGAGCATCATACAGATACGTACAGGTTTATTTCATTTCAATAAATACATTTCTACTGAAATATACATTTTTATAATGTTTTATTCGTTATATATATATATATATATATATATATATATATATATATTTATATATATATATATATAATT
Source organism: Thysanoteuthis rhombus (assembly GCA_963457665.1). Classification (NCBI taxonomy): domain Eukaryota; kingdom Metazoa; phylum Mollusca; class Cephalopoda; order Oegopsida; family Thysanoteuthidae; genus Thysanoteuthis; species Thysanoteuthis major. The sequence continues at coordinate 7,165,248 of OY735239.1, read as the reverse complement.
ATTGTGTCATCCACAGACAGCTGTTATGATGTATTACATCTCTTCAGTGTGGCTACAGACTTTATCCCATCCAGTACCGCGAGGCAGAATTGAAACCCTCACATCGGACCCAGAGGCCGATATCCTACTGGACTACAGAACTGGATGGTCAATAAGGCTGAATTCAAGCGATATATTCATTTACGCTGAAACCCCCCCATATATATATATATATATATATATATATATATATATATATATATATATATATATATATGTTGCTGTCATTACCTTCAGTCAGAATTAAAGGAGGAGCGGAGTTTGACCCTGCAGCTGCCAGGCTTTTCTTTTTCTTCCTTTTCTCTTTTATCACTTTTTTCTTCATATCTTTCTCTACTTATTCAGGTCTTCTATTACATAACTCTTCAAATTTGATAGAAATTAAACTCTCTCAAGACAGCATGTTACTTGTACGTCATACCCTTTATTCTTTTGTCATTTTCTTTTTCATCCACTTCTTCATCGTTCATTCTTCCTTCGTCTTTTTCTTTCTTAATCTCTACTTTTCCATCATTCATTTCGTCGCTTACTTTTTCTTAAATTCTGATTTTTTTTGTGCATTTTTTACGGCATTCAAATCTCAAATTATTTTTGGTCATCGTGTGACTTGTACAACGTACTCTCATCTTGTCTTTTTCTCTTTCTTTCTCATTCTTTTCTCCTTCATTCTTTTCTCCATTATTCATTTCCTGTTTTTCAACCTCTTTCTTAATCGTTTTTCTCTTCTTCTTCTTCATATATTTGTAATTTTTTCTCTTTCTTTCTCATTCATTTCTTGTCTGTTCTATTCTTCATCATTCATTCCTTTTTTTTTTTTTATTTCTTCCACGTCTATATTTGTTTTCTTTTTAATCTTTTGTATTTTTCTCTTTCGTTCTCAATTTTTTCTCTTTCATTCTTTTCTTCATTAGTTATTTCTTTTTCTACTTTTTCCTTAATCATTTTTGTCTTCTTTTTTTTAATCCTTTTGTAGATTTCTTTTTTCCTAATTTCTTTCTTTCATTCTTTTCATCTCCATTCAATTCTCCTTTTCCCACTTCTTTCTTAATCATTTTCTCTTCTTTATTTTTTTGTATTTTTCTCTTTCTTCTTCATTCATTTTTCCTTCATTCATTTCTTCTTTGTGTTTTTCTTTCTTCCTTAATCATTTTCCTTCTTTATCTTTTTTCATCTTTCCTTTCCTGTTTTGTGAACTCGGACTATTTCAAGCCATGTCTCCTGTGCGAGTAATCATTCTTCTGTCTTTTCTTCTTTCTTACATTTCTCTTTATCAATAATCTCATTCATTCGTTTCTTCGTTGTCCTTTTCTCCGTCTTTCTTAATCATTTTTCTTCTTCTTCATCCTTCTTCATCCTTCATTTCTTCTTTGTGAACTTGAACTATTTCAGGCCATGTCTCTTGTACGTCGTGCTCTCCATTCTGACACTTCTGCCTGATTAGTCTAAAAGCGGCCATTTAAGCTGATTAAATAAGTCACGTGGTGTCTGTTTCCAGGTGAGGGAGGACTAGAGACATGTGAAAGATGGAAAGACAAAGGGAGAATGGAGAGTTGGGAGAGAGATAGAAGAGAGAGAGAGAAAGAGAGAGAGAAAGAGAAAGATGTGAAGAGAGCGGGAAAGAGCGGAAGGAACAGGCAAATGAGAAGATGAAAAGCGAGAGAGAGAGAGAGAAGAAAGGAAGGAATGAAGTTGAGGTCTCCAACAGGGAGACGAGAAAAGATAGAGATAGGAATAGAGAGAGAGAGAGAGAGGGGGGGATGTTAAGAGAGCGGGGAGACGGGAGGGGACAGGTTGATTTCTGCAGCAGGCAAATGAGAAGATGAAAAGCGAGAGAGAGAGAGAGAGAGAGAGAGAGAGAGAGAGAGAAAGAGAGAGAGAGGGGCGAGGAAGGAGTGAAGATAAGGTGTCCAACAGGAAGACTAGAAAAGATAGAGGGAAAGAGACAGGAAGAGAGAGAGGGAGAGGAATAAATCGAGGTCTACTGCAAAGGGGGAGAAGAGAGGGAGATAGGTAAAGGAGGAGAGAGTTTGAGGTGTTCCGCAAGAGGTTGGAAAGAAGAGGCAGAGAGAAATATGAGGAGTGAGAGAGGAAGAGGAGCAGTCGGTATCTGAGACAGGAGGACGAGAAAAAGAAAGAGAGTTAGGAAGAGAGAGAGAGAGTTGGGGGAATAGGTTGAGTTCTACAGCAGACAAATGAGAGAAAGAGAGAGAGAGAGTAAGATTGGGATAGGCAAAGGAGGAGAGAGGTTGAGCTGTGCCGCAAGAGGTTGGAAAGAAGACACAAACAGAAATACGAAGAGTGAGAGAGGAAAAGGGGCGGTCGGGATCTGAGACGAGAAAAAGGAAAGAAAGTTGGGAAGAGATAGAGAGAGAGAGAGAGAGAGAGAGAGAGAGAGAGAAAGGAGGAGAGAATTCGAAGTGTGCAAGGGGAGGGCGAGAAGAAAAGAGAGAGATAGAAAGAGGGATCAGACGGGGAGGGTACACGTTGAGTAAAAAGAGAAAGAAAGATGTGAGAAGGAAGACGGAAGATAATACAAGGATGTGTTGAGTTCAGTAGTCAGAATGGGATGACAAGAGCTGGAGAGAAAAAAAAAGACCATGTTGCGATTATAGAAATAAAAGTAGAACAAATCCGGTTTAGTCACTCACTAGGGACTGTCACGTGACTGATGTCTTTTGGCAGCATGTTGAGTTAGGGGTGATCGATCAAAGATCGTAACAAGGGATGATAGACGAATAAAACTCTTCCTTCGCGTTTCGTTGTCTCGTTAAAATGCCCAGATTTAAAAAAAAAAAAAGCAAGCGTGAACCCAGTCGGACACAAACGAAGGCACCAATATAGCATAAACTTACATTGTAAAGTTAGAAGCAGAAAGACAAAATTCACAAGCAAAAACGGTGTACATCATTCAACACCATTTTCTCTATTACTTTGTATCGTATCTGTTCCTAATATTCCTGTTCAGAAGGGGCCAGACTATGAAGTCTCTAGACCAGCCTGGCATAATTGTCATGTATAATCATTTCCCGCTCTTCGTACGAAACTATGGCTTCGTATTTTTCCGACTACTTCTCTTGCTGTCAATCAAGATATTTTATATCTAAATTTAGATCTATTGCCAATTTAGATATTTTGTATCCAAATTAGGATATAATGCCGATTGAGATATCTCACACCTAAAATTTAGATCTATAATTTTAGATAAAAGATCCATAATCTCTAATATTTTTTAATTACATTTCTCGATAACCGCTGATCGTAACAACTCGACAATTCGATGCCTTGCGTGATGACTTATATATCTGGTGGTTGTCAACTTCGTACAATGGCCACTTGTCGAGTAATCGCAATGCATACACGTGCACATACGTACACATATAGTAAGATAAGAACTTGCGCTGAAACTCGCCATCACAGTTAATAATTGAACAACCGTGGCGTCAAAATTTGTTGTCATGTTAAAAGATTCCATTGAATAGATATGATCAGAATTAATACTACTATGACATGACTGACGTTTTCCACTGGAGAATGTCTGAAATAGAGTAAATTCATATTTGTTTTTGGAGTTGATGTGTAAATATTGTGTATAGTTGGAGATATCCAATGAAGCATAATTGAATATTAAATAAAGGTTGGAAAATGTACCAATGAAAATATCCTGGAAAGAACAAAGAGAGAGATAATCCCCCACATAGGATCACATTCAATATTGAAGAGAAATCTTCTCGAATTCATACATAAAAACGACGTACTCAATTTTCCTTTGAAGAACTGATGCCGTAACCAGCATAAAGATACTAGCTAGTTCTAAAAAAACTAACAATCAATAGAGATATAAACACGACGGAGATAGTTACAAGACTGATAGATAGATATATAGATAGATAGATAAATAAGTGGATAGATAGATAGACGGACAGACAGACCAGCGAACGAAACAGCCGATTGATCAGAGGAAAACGAAATATCATGAACGAAGTAATTAGGACGAAGTCATAAATAATGCAGAGCTCTTTGAAAGAGGAAAATGAATTCTGCGTCGTTTTATCGGAAAATGGAATACACGCTCGATAAAGAAACATTTGTTCTCTTTCCAATTGATTGTAAAAAGATACTATTATATGTTATTGCATTATCTCATCTAAACTGGCAACAGATGCCATGGTTTTTGATGAAAAAACAAATAACGAAATTTCGCTGGAATCCAAAAGATCTTAGAAACAAAAGTTTGCAGTTATGTCTCTTAGCCTCAGGGCTGCCAGTAACAAATTACATAAAGTAACAGGAACGTTTTTTTAAAAGAAGCAGATCTGGCTTAAAAGTAGAAAAAAATTAAAGATACGTTAACCAGGATTCTGTAGGTATTAATTCACAATTGAACAACTGCAGCCATCAAAGAGGGCTGTTCTTTCTTCTATATATACGTGTATGTGCGTGTTTTTATGTGTTTGTGTGTTAAGGCACTCCTTGCCATACCGTTTTGTCCACAGACATTAAAATTGGCATCAGTACTCCACAAGAGACTGGAGAATAATTTTCCACGAAAAAAGGCTTTTTGATCTCTCCGGACTCTTTTTGACGGGTATAATTCATTAACAATATCGACATCTTGATGTTTTACTCTATTCGAGATGTTTTCCGGTGGAAAACGCCAGTAATGTTATAAATAAAATTTATTCTGACCATATCTATTCCTCGATGGGATTTATTTTACAAAACTTCAAATTTTGACGCTAGGGTTGTTCTATCACTGACTGTAAAGGCGTGTTGATTTAAAAATCACTCGCAATGTGATTTCGCGATAATTCAACTTTGTGCGAGTACTGATCTGATATATGGAGTTCATTTGAATCTATGTATTTTGTTCTGACCGTCTAATGTTCAATAACATTACATACAATGCCTTCAGGCCTGCTTAGGGACGTTGCTGAGGTACGATATGGGAAGATTTTGAATAGTTTTATGAATGGTTCACTTACATTTTGCGTTTTTACTAATCACCTCCACCATCACCACCACCACAACCATCATCATCAGTCCTTTATCGCCGTCATTTGACATTAACTTTCGCCAGGATTTGCTGTCTGTCTGTCTCTTTAATATATATATATATATATATATATATATATATATATATATATATATATATATATATATATATATATATATATATACACATCTCATAATAATATCAAGTTCTGTGCAAAGCATGAAAAAAAAAATAAACTCTGGATATATTGGGAAATAATTGACTAAAATTACATACATTTTTTGAAAAAAATTTTTATACATTTAGTGCTTGAGGCTGTAAAGCTTTTTGGACTCTCTCTCTCTCTCTCTCTCTCTCTCTCTATCTATCTATATATATATATATATATATATATATATATATATATATATATATATATGTATATGTATATGTATATATAGTGGTGCCAAAGTCATGAAGGGTTTCGAGATAATCATATTTTTCTATATCAATATTCTATATTCTCCGCTTTTAGGAAACATCAAGGAACCCCCTGGGAATCAATCATAGAAAAATAAACAATCGTTCAACGCACTAAAATAATAGAATTTTACTTTGAATACTATCGATCAATCTATAACGTTAACCCAAATAACATATTCCTTTTATTCGAATGTGTGAACAACGCCATCTGAATTGGTGATATAACGTTTCATAGTGCGTTTCCAATAGATCGGCACCGATAATGATTATTCACAACCAGAGAGACCATGTTCAGTCTGAAATACTAAGAGGCGTCCATGTGTATAGTGTGTGTGTGTATGTATGTGAGTGTTCATGTGTGTGCGTGTGTTTTAAATTGGGAATATTTTTTTATCTTTTTCACAAAAGAAATAAAGGGAATATAAATTTTTCTTTCTCACAAAAAAAAGAGGTTTTTGTTTGTTTGTTTTTTTCACAAAAATTGGGAACATTTTTTTTTTTTTTTTTGGTGGCGGGGATGAAATAAGTTTCGCCGAATTCCTTTCCTTTCACCTGTCTGGCTTGGTTGGAATTGAATTCCCGCCAGCATAGTCCCCCGGGGCATTGGAATATTCAAGCCATACAACCACACCAAGGTATTTATTCGAGGCGTGGATTCTGGGAAATGTTAGTTAGAATGTTATTAAAAGAGCAAGAATTTGAGAAATAGAAAATGGTGGGTATTTGAAAGAAACCATTTTCTGTACATAGGTTAATTAAATTCCACTTTGTTTATATATTTCATTTGCAGTGTCTTATATCAATATAATACTCACTTATGTAAACCAAGTTACTGCTTTATATCTTAATATCTATTGGGCGTATCATCATCATCATCATCATCATCATCATCATCATCTGTCTGTTAGCGTCCGTTGATGGACATAGACCCTCTCAAAGATTCACCAGACCTCTCTATCATGGGCATTGCAGAGCAAGTACTCCCTGAATTTATCTAGCTCGTCATGCCATCTTACTTTCTGTCGGTCACAGCTTTGCACCTGATCTCTGGGGATCCACGTTATGAATCGTAAGGTTCACTGGTTGTCTGCCATTCTAGCAACGCGTCCAGCCCATTGCCATTTGAGTTTTCTCACAGTTTCTGTGATGTCTCAGAATCCAGTCTCTTCTCTAATATACTGTGCTGTCTTACGATCTCTCCACGTGAGGTTGAGCACGATTTTCTCATGTGCATGTTGCGTGGTTAAACAACTTCATAAATATTTGAATGGACACAAACTCTGTTTTCTTGCCTATAATTGCATTGTTTCCATAAATGTATTGGTCCACTTAAAGGATAATTAACTAACTAGTTTGGAAACTTTTCTAAATAACAACGTTAATTGGCTTTTTCAATCTACTTGATCGATTCAGAAATTCTTTCTAGCAAGAGAGGAAAACAATACCTGATTAATTCTTTAAACAATTTAATTCAATTTGTAAATTTCCCACTGGAATTTGGAAACACGAACATACCTAAATGCATATCTTGTTGTACTGATTGCGATAATTTTTTTTTTTAACAAGTACTTCCTGTTTTTAACTCTGGGAGTCGATTCAAATTAGCAAACTGTCTGTTTTCTCAAATACTTACTATCAAAGGGAATCCACTGTAATACTATACTTAAAAAGGTGCCGCAAGTCAGCTTGCCGGTGATTTGAGGGATCCTAGAGCGGGCCCTGAATGCACATGTGTGAGTCATTATCCAACGAGATTAGTTTATGGAATAGAATGATCAAATAAGAAGAGAAGCCCATCGTCATAATCAAATTCTAAGTCCGTTGTTGAATATTCACGTCATCATCTTTTTAGCGTCCGTCTTTGGACATGGACCGTCCCCAAGATTCGCCAGACCTCTCTATCATGGGTGTTGCAGGGCGAATACTTTCTGAACTATATGTGTGTTTACGTGTGCAAGCAGCCGTGCGAGAACGTACTTGTGTGTTCGCATGTATGTACCGAATGGTTTTAATCCTTTCCATACTACCAGGTCATGCAAAAACGATTGGGGAAAAGTCTAAAATGTTTATGGCTTTTCATGTCTTTGTCGTGCGAAGTAACTGGCTCCGACATAAGTTACCCTATGACAAATTTATTATAGAATCTGACATTGGAGAAGACGTGTTTGATTAGAAAAACAAAACAATAGAAAAAATGAGACAGTCAGCTTTCAAGTAAGCATTCTTGTATCTTGAAGCAAACAGTCTTTTCTCGTAAATCACATGAATTTAAACGATCGCCAATGGGAAAAAATGAAAAATCGTCATTACACATGATGAAATATATATATATATATATATATATATATATATATATATATATATATATATATATATATATCGGGTCGCAAAAAAGTAAGTCGACACTTGGACATATTGAAAATTGCATCAATTAATTTGAAATTAGCTCGAGTGTTTTGCTGTTAAGTTCGTCAATGTCGAGAGAAATGTTGAAAACGTTGGAGGAGAAAACGGAAGTACATTAGACAAGGCTGTCTGCTGCAGGGTCAAACTCTGGTCCAACTCCTACTCTGACTGAAGATGATTAAACAGTAATGCATTTATAGTAAAGAATAGGTATTTTCAATATTTTGTTTATTTATTACGTATACAATACTAACGTGTTTTCGATGCAAATTATCTGCAGAATGCACTTATAAGTAATTATAATTACATAACATAATGATAATAATCGTATTATTATTATTATTATCATTATTATTATCATTATTATTATCATTATTATTATTATTATTATTAGTGTGAGATTCAAAATAATAATAATAATGATAATAATAATAATAATAATAATAATAATAACAACAACAACAAAAACTAAAACAACGATAGAATTATGATGATGATATTATTATCTTATTATTGTTGGTTTTGTTGTTACAACTATTACAACAGACGATGATAATAATAATAATTATTTTTGTTATTATTATAATTATCATTATTGTGCAATCTCACACCAGTTGCTTGGTGGTAACCGCTGGAGTTTGAGTGACAGCAAGTCTCCTCAAGTCTCCAGCCCTCCTCTCCTAGTACTCATAGGTCGCAGTAATTCTACGATTTACAGTTTCACACCGGTTGCCCAGTGGTCATTGCTGAAGGCTGAGTGACAATAAGTCTCCTCATGTCGTCAGCCAGCATCTCTTCTCTCCTTTGCCTATCATGCCAGTGCTGTGGTTCACATTCCCGCTTTCATTTCCCATCCTTTGTTAGGTCACTGTTAACAATTAGTGTTGCAGTCTTTATATATCTGTTGTTATTATTATTATTATTATTATTATTAGGAATCTCACACCAGTTGCCTGGTGGTAACCGCTGGAGTTTGAGTGACAGCAAGTCTCCTCAAGTCTCCAGCCCTCCTCTCCTAGTACTCATAGGTCGCAGTAATTCTACGATTTACAGTTTCACACCGGTTGCCCAGTGGTCATTGCTGGAGGCTGAGTGACAATAAGTCTCCTCAGGTCTTCAGCCAGCATCTCTTCTCTCCTTTGCCTATCATGCCAGTGCTGTGGTTCACATTCCCGCTTTCATTTCCCATCCTTTGTTAGGTCACTGTTAACAATTAGTGTTGCAGTCTTTATATATCTGTTGTTATTATTATTATTATTATTAGGAATCTCACACCAGTTGCCTGGTGGTAACCGCTGGAGTTTGAGTGACAGCAAGTCTCCTCAAGTCTCCAGCCCTCCTCTCCTAGTACTCATAGGTCGCAGTAATTCTACGATTTACAGTTTCACACCGGTTGCCCAGTGGTTATCGCTGAAGGCTGAGTGACAATAAGTCTCCTCAGGTCCTCGGCTAACGTCTCCTCCCTCTTTCGCATATCATGACAGAGCTACTATTCGTTGCAGTACTTATTATTATTATTATTATTATTATTATTATTATTATTATTATTATTATTATTATTATTATTATTATTATTATTATTATTAATATCACTTGAATAAATAGAAAAAATTAAATCAAATTTTAAAAAAACGTCTAATGGCATCCTTGTAAACATCAAAAATACGCACCCAACATTAAAATACACATTGATTGAATTATAAAAATGTTTGAAACTTGATTAAAAACAAACAAGCTTCCCACAACAGAAAAAGATTGACCAGACACGTTCTCTTTATTTATTTTTCCTAAATTATTTCGTATATTCCATTTCATAACTTCCCCAAATTGCTCTGCCAATTTATTTTCTATCCAATAGAATCTAAATTCATCCAAGTTATTCAAAAATAATTATTTATACTTGTAGAATTTTTTTTTTTTTTTTTTACTTAAGATGGTAAACTATTACAGCATTTCAAAATTCTTTAGGGGAAAAAAATCAATTCGTTTTTGCGACTTGGTTTTCGTAATTGTCCCAACTTGTGAATTTCCCGTCCTTATCTGAATAATAATTGCGTAATTTTAAAAACCATTTAATATCTTGAAAGTTTAATTAACTCTCCTCTTTTCCTCCACTCAAACAATAATAAACTTTTCTGGTCTATCCTCATAACTTAAATCTCTCAAGTCACATATAATTCTGGTAAATTTTCTCTATTCTGTCTCCAATTTCAAAATTAAATTCCAATTGCTAAACTTAGCGTATTAATGTCTTATTCTACTTATCGTAAACGAATAAATTGCCTCCGAATACTTTGTGTTCATCTTAGGAGCTATTAGGAAGCGTAAATGGCAATGGACTGGCCATATTTCAAGAATATCAGACGCTACACATCGCGATTTACAATATGAATCCCTTGAGATCATACGAAACTGAAGCTGGTAATAAATAAAATGGCCTGATGATTTGAAAAGTTCTGAACGTCTTGGCACCGTGGAGCTTGTAGATCTCTGACAATGGCTATATAATCAAAACTGAAAACGAAGAAGTGGAGAAAGTAGTCCACAACATCTGCCTAAGACAAAGAATCTCCATGAAATCCTCAAAAGAAGATGAAATTAAGCAAAGAACATCTCTAGGGTGGTAAGTCTTTGGAAGAGCAAGCTCAACCTTCAAGAACAAGGAAATCCCATCAGTCCTTAGAAGACGAGTATACAACCAATGCATCCACTTGATTGTAACCTATGGAGCTGAAACATAGAACCTTACCCAGGGACTGAACTGCAGAATGAGAAGCATGCAACCTGCACATGAAAGAATCATGTTCAACCTCACATGAAGAGATCACAAGACAGCACGATATATCAGGGAAAAACAGGAATCTGAAACATTATAGAATTAACTAAAAAACTTAAATGGTAATAGGTTGGTCATGTTGCAAAAATGGCGGACAACCGATAGACATCACAAGTAACAACATTGATCCCCAGATATCACATGCGAAAACGATGCCCGTAGAATACAAGACGGAGAGACAAAGTAGAAAGGTTCATAAAGTATTGGCTCTGCAAAGCCCATGATAGAGATGTGGCGGACCCAGGGGAAGGTCCAATAAAGGACGATCAAATTTTCTCTTCTCATTCGATCATTCTATTCCATAATCCGATAGCATTGAATATGGACTCACATGCTCACACTAGAGACCAGCTCTGGGGTCCTTAAGGTCACGGGTAAGCTGAACTTTGATGCTCCTCCCAGTACAGTGATTAATAGGGCCACATAGGGACAAACGATTTTGGACCCAATAACCAGCTGGTTTGATTAACCAGAAACACAAAACAATTCTTTTTTCAATTCAAGGTGAACAACTTTTACGAAAGCACAACATTTTGATTCTCTTTATACTTTTACTTTTTTCCTTTTGAAAATAAGAGTCATGAGCTAAAATATTTAAAATAATTGTTTTGCAAGCTGAAAAATATTTTTTTTATTTAGAATAATGTTAATTTGGTACCACTGTTATCTGGTCAGGATAATCGGCCCATTGGTAAAAAATAAACGGAGCAAAATAGCGATAGCTATATAAGTTTGAATTGGTCACCACAAGATTGGTCTGATTAGGCAACTGGTTCTAATAACCGTTGGATCAATTTAGCGGGAGCCACTCTATTTTATATTGGATAAAAAGGTCCGACTTCATTTTGGGAACTGTTCTGATTTTACTCAGTTTAATTCATTCATTTTTCCATTTGTATTTGTAGAGATTTTGTACTCCTGGCACAGACTCATGTCTAGTGCCAGCTAGCACTTGACACCCTAAATGACTGTCTGTGTTGGCTGTACGTGATGCCAACCATATGCACACGAGAGGTAAAGCGTCTGTCTCTTAAGAGACAACCCCCATTGGAGAATATATAGTGATGAAATCCTAGTTTCTTTTTTATGCATCAGCTTAGTGATCTTTGCAATCATATCCTCTATCATGGGTGTTGCAGAGCCAGTACTTTCTGAACTTATGTAGCTCGTCCCTCCATCTAATATTCTGCCGGCCTCAGTTGCGCATGTGATCTCTAGAGATCCATGTCGTGAGGTGCAATGTCCCTCGGTTGTCCACCATTCTTGTTACAAGACCAGCTCACTGCCATTTGAGATTTTTAATGGATTCTATGATGCCCCGGACTCTTATCTTTTCTCGGATGAACTGTACTGTCTTGTGGTCTCTCCATGTGAGGCCCAGCATAATTCTTTCATGTGCACGTTGCATGGTTCTCAATTTACGGATCTGTCTCTTGGTTAAGTTCCATGTTTCAGCTCCATAAGGGACTATTGGGAGGTTGCTTTGGTTATACATCCTTTTTTTTAGGATAAATGGGATCTTCTCGTTCTTGGAAGTAGAGCTTGCTCTGCCAAAAGCTTGCCATCCTTGTGTGACTCTCCGCTTGATTTCTTCTTGTGTGACAGACGTGCTAACCATTACGCATTTCACTGATCGATAATCTAGTTCGCACAACATCAACCGTGACGGACATGGATGAATGATTTAAGTATAACAACACAAGTTTCCCCCCTGCTTCACACTGTTTCTGATGGTCCCGACAGGGATTATCGACTTTTTTTCCCTTTGTAAACTGTTTAGGGCGCTGGGTGCAAGAAGGGTGGTGCTGGGTACAGCAGGGTGGCGCCAAAGTCTTTGGATTGATATTACAGGATTGTGTTGGGAGGGGGCGTGGATCTGAGCACATGCCACACGCTTGTATGCATTGACAAAAAAAAAGATTTTCTATAGACAATAAAGGACACTCACACATTGTAACATAATAAAATACATTAAAAGGCAGAAATGTGCGTACATACGATGTATATGTATATACATGTGTATACAATAAAGGTTGTAATTAAGTAAAGAGTATAACCTTATGTATATACGTATGGGTGGGTGTGTTTGTGTATTTATGTCCGACCAAAAATTGATTTTTGTGTGAGTTATTCTCATATTACACTGAATCGGTGAAATTGCTCAATTTGAGATGCTTTAGGCTGTTTGTGTGTAAAATAAATAAATATGTAGTTTTTATTTGATCAGAAATTTATCCAATCAAAACAAAGATATAAGGTAACTATTTTTTACAATCAAAAGTTTATGTAATCAAAGAGAAACCAAGCTTTTTTGCAACGATAAATAAGTAAATACATAGTTCAAAGCATTTTTTTACACAATAAATGTACGTAGTTCCAAATCAAAAGTTTATTTTATAAAAACAAGAACTATTTTTACGAATAAAACTATGAGTTATCGAACTTTCTTTTTTGACAAAAATTAAGTGAATTACCTCGTTTAGCTATACTCTATGTAATGTAAGAGAGGAGGCTGTTTGTATGTGCATATATATCAAAGAAAAAGATTGATTTGTAAATGAATTATATAAATATATGAATAAAATTACATTATATTATATAGCAATATATTACATTATATATCGATAAAGAATGCAGGAAAATGATCCACACAGAAGTGAAACCACTGAACGTACTCACTTGATCCTTCAAACTTGAACGGAAAAACAAATATGGACTTCTTACCGAACCTGAAGAGAGCGACACCAACATCAATGAATTCAACAACAAAATGGCTGCCTCTTGTACCGAAGTTGTAATCATGTTTGAACTGAAGAATACCAATATAATAAGTAAAATCTCTGATTAAAACGAAAACCTCTCGGAAAAACATTGAGATCTCAAGCCACCACCATCAACAAAAGAGAGAATGAAGAAATCGAACTAACTGGCTCCGCGACTCTCATGATGGAGAAATGTGGCGAATCCCGGGGAAGATCTATGTCCAACGACGAACGTTAAAAGACTGATGATGATGATGATGATGATGATGATGATGATGATACGACAGCGATTATCGATACAATTATTTTAAAAAAAAAGGCAGGGCTTCAAAACTCCCGATGTGGGACGGAAACAAATAACTAATGTACTTTTTTTTTAAATGGAGACCTAACAACAGAGAGAGGTCAGATCGTCGAACGTGCCCAAGAATTCTACCAAAAAACCCTTTTCCTCCAAACAAGGAAAACTAAACATCAAACAGGATCTGCAAGAAATGAGCAATCAGTCCGAGGTTACGCCATGGAGGTGGGGGTTGACACAAACCATCAAACAAACAAAAGACAGAAAGGCTTCTGAGCAAAATAGCATCACCATCGACCTACTAATTGATTCAACTTTTGCCTGAAACAAAGTGAAGTCCCAGATGATTGGAACACAGCAGTCATAATGCCATTACAAAAAAGGGAACTGGGAAAATTTTGCAACTACAAAACGCTAGACGAAAACCAACCAGGGGAAAACTAGGTTTAGAAAGAGCTACTCAACCATTGACCATTTTCATTCTAAAAGAGAAAGCAGCAGAATATGAAATGCCACTCGCAGTAGCATTTATAAACTTTAAAAAGGCCTTCGACTCTGAGGAAGTTCCCAAGGTCGTTGATGCTATCACTGTACAAAGTGTAGACCCTGTATATGTCAGAGTACTTTAACATATATACCATCACAGCAGCTCCTTTGTTAGGCCACACGAAGACTCAGAGCGTTTCCAGCTCCCAAAAGAGCTAAGACAAGGTGATACCAACTCACCTAAACTCTCCGTAATGATCTTCAGAAAGCAAACCTGGGAAACAAAGGAATCAGAATAGGCGGCTATTACCAAAGTAACCCCAGTCAACTTATGCTAGACAAACTGAACAAAGAAAGCAAGAAAGTTGGCGTTTACAAAAATTTCAGCAAAACAAACGTTATATACAACTAACAGAAATAGATGCCCGACGGTCAAAATCAAAAACGCAAAGCAAGAGAAAGTTCACTATTACAACTAACTAGGATAGCAGATCTTCATGGAATCCTCACAAGATGAAGACAATCAGTGAATCACTCCAGGGTGGCAAGCCATCGGTCGAGCAAGCTCATCCTTTGAAAATAAGAAACTCCAATTAGTCTTACAAAAAAGTATACAACATACTGAATCCTACTGATAGTCACCTATGGAGCTGAAACATGGAAACTCACCGAGAGACTGAACTATAAACTGAGAAAATAATACGAGAGAATCATGTTCAACATTACATGGAAAGTTTATGAAACAGCACAGTATATTAAGGAAATAGTATTTGGAGAAACCTGTTGAAAACTCGAGTGGCAATGGGCTGGTTATGTTGCAAGAATGGCAGACAACTGATGGACCCACAACATGGATCCCCAGAGATCAAATGCAGAACTGAGGCCGACAGAATATGAGATGGCAAGACAAACTGGAAAGGTCCAGAAAATATTGGCTCCGCAACACCCACGATAGAGAGGTGTGGCAAATCCTTCTGGAAGATGTCTGTATAACGACAGACGCTAAAAGATCGATGATGGTACATATCTTTGACTCAAATCTTGATATATATATATATATATGGAAGGATCCTTATACGCAGACTCTACTCTTACTGACTGAGCAAACAACGTTCCCATGGCAAGGCACGACTTCTGTCGATTATAATTCATCCATTTACTGATATTGCATTCCATCGGCATTGACAACGACATAATTGTGACCAAAATCGTCAAATAAGGAAATGAATAACATAAGTTCGTTCCGAATGCCTGCCGTACCATGCGAGCGTTGTTAACTCAGTTGATAAGAGCAGAGTCTGCATACAAGTTTGCATCCAAAGTGGACGCAGTTTCGATCCCTACACGACGCTAATTTATTTCTTTATTCACGCGATTCATGGCCGCTCATTTGCTACCGAGTAAATAATTCTTTATAATTATCACACTTTGTCGGATATAAATCGTCCATTTACTGATATTTCATTCGTGGGCGTAGTGAACATAATAATTGTGCCATTGATCGTCAAATAGGGAAATGTGTGATATAAGTGCGTTTCGAATATATAAATATATAATTACAGAATATTACAGAGAAAGACTCAACACGTGTTTCATGGTTAACCCATTTTTCGAGAGAGGTAACATTTCGCATTAGCCTAATGACGTTAAAATTTCCGTCCATACACAATATTTGAATGAACCAAAATCAATTTTTGTTGATAAAAATAAAATCATTATGTGATATGATGAGTGGCTTCCCCTTATTTTCGATTCAAAATTCTTATTAACATTTTTTTCAAAACTGTAAAGGAATTTAATTTCTCATAAAGAAATCAAACAACAAAAATGGTGTGTATATTTAACTTAAGAATTGATAAGTGCTAGCTTAATCAAAGAAGTAATCTTTAGGGAATGATTCTTTGAATATTTAAAACTCACTTGCTTACACGAACAAATTAATATTCTAAAAATTATCGATCACATTAGGAATCCATTGGAAGAAAACTCTGTACGATGTTTCCATGTACGTCTAAGACATCTCTTCAGGAGATAGGATTGATCTATCCTTATTTTTGAGTTATTGAAAAAGAAGTAGTGTTCTTAGCCGTAACAGAATCGGTATAAAATAGAATCATTTTTCTTTATTTTTATATTGTTGTATACCCTTATTGTAAATATTGTAGCATAAACTTCCGATTTCAATTCATAAGACTATATTATGATTACTGTATCGTCCTAATTCAAGTTTTGGTATCAAAACTATATTGGTATCGAATTAATTGTAGTTCCTCGGGGTTGAGAGTCGATTTGTATTAAGTTGATGGTTAGGTGCCTAAGTGTCAGTTGGATAAATTTTGGATTAATTAGTTGTAGTATTGAGGCCAATGGATTGTGATTATATACGGATTTTGGGTTGTATTTACTAGTTTGATTTGGGTTGCTTAAATTCACCTTTGTAGGTTGAGCTCTTTGGGTTGATAAATGTGTAGTCTATTGAGACTTTCTTATCATAGTGTTATTTAGTAGTTGATGTTAGTAACTAGTATTTAGTAATGAGTGAATTCGACTTATGATGTGACTTTAAATGAGTTTTAGTCGATGCGATTGTTTATTGTTATCATGTTTTGTTGTTGTTGCTATTCTTTATCATTGTATCGTTCTTTCGTTTAAATCTGGTGCTAATGTGTGGTTAGTCAGCTTCAAGTTTGAATTTTCTTTTGTGTCTACAATACTATACACCATACACAATAAGAGAGTCATTTTAGATTACACACAGTGAGGAAGTCATAATAGGCTATACAAATATTAATACCAAAGCTCCAACCAACAAAAAGCCATCCATGATGTATATGCAAATGAATCTGTGTGCATTAAACGTCATGAATAAGTAATAGGTATAGAACGATGTATACACGCTTTTGAGTCTCTGTGTGGTTGTATGTGTATGTATGCCAACACCAAATTGATTTGTAAGTAAATTATGTACATGCATGAATAAAATCATATAATGCATATTTTTTATTCATATTATATATATATATACATATATATATATATATATATATATATATATATATATATATATATATATAATTTATCTAGTTGTCTCTTTCTTTATCTCTATTTGTATATCTATATACAGTGAATTCTGACTAATTGGACCATCAGTTTTTCTTTGTGCAAGCCACATAAAAAGACCAATCTAGGTACCGATTTAAACGTATGTAATCGTTTATAATTACCAATGAGCCGTTTATTCGGACCAAGCAACAGTGCTTGTAAATTGACATTTTTTAAAGTAAAATCTGGCCAAGTTACTAAATTTATTTTCTCTTCTCAAAAAAACTATCTCATATATCTTTATCTCGTGAATCCAGTTAAATGTGAAATGCAACACTTTCAAAAATTTTCCCTTTTATCCTGTGGCTGATGAATAAGTTACTTTCTTTGCAACACCTAGTGCTTCAAACAACAGTTCTCTATGTACATTTTTTTAACGGAAACAATTTGCCTTGTTGTTCGGTAAATCAGACAAACCGGTTATTGTGTCCAACACTGTTAGTCCCGATGCAGTCCAATTGAAAATGAAAGCTGAACGAATTACTATAATAAATTGTTCCGTTCTCAAAAAACTATCTTTTACAAAATTTTTATCACGTGAATCCAGTTAAACCGAACTTTCAAAAATTTGTCTTTAATGCTGTGGGTGACTAAGTTACCTCCCTTGCAACGGTCACTGCTTCGTTCAAGAGTTTTTTTTGATATATTTTTTTCGTACAAAATCTTTTGCCTTGTTCGGTAAATCGGGACCAGCCGGTTATTGGGTCCCAAATCACTGGTCCCGATGCGGTCCAGTTAATCGGAATCCATTGTATATACACTCACACACACACACACACATATATATATATAGTACATGTGGTACAAATCAGGCTAGCAGTATAACGTAATATAATGATATATCAATAATATAAAGCCACTTCTGATATGTAATGGATTTATTTCATAGAGTGCGCGATACATACAACTCTTTACGATTCAAGTTGTTTTAGAGTAAAGCAGGAAATTGAGCTGCGAATCTTCATTCTACTATTTACGTACATACACACACACACACACACACACACACACATCTATATATCTATATATCTATCTATCTCTCTCTATATATATATGTATATATATATATACATATACATACATATATATATATATATATATATATATATATATATATATATATATATATATATATATATATATATATATATATATGTGTGTGTGTGTGTGTGTGTGTGTGTGTATGAATACTGATATAGTCATACATGCGTACAGGTACGAGTAACTGAATATTGCAGAATTGTTTTCATCGTAGATGAAAAAAGGAATTTTTGCAAGTGAACACATGATTATCTATCTATATTATGAACAGGGCGACTTTTTTCTTTCTCTCAGTCCGTAACAATGGAATCTTCCTCTTAGAAGTAATGATTTTGTTGCTAAAGTACATCTTACCCACCATTTGAAACTGAGGTCTCTTCGACTTAAACAAGTTCGGTAGTTTTTTTCTGTTGTTCTTGTCAACATATTGCAGAAAAAAATCATATCAGAAAAATTCAACTATATCTGTGAGTTTTGCAGAAATCAATTTGTATATATATGACACGCACATAAATACATACATATGTTGTTATTATTATTATTATTATTATTATTATTATTATTATTATTATTATTATTATTATTATTATTGTTGTTGTTGTTGTTGTTGTTGTTGCTATTGTCTTTGATTTCAGTTTATGTGAGTCAACAGCCGAGTCTTAACCAGAGACCTACGGCTGACAACCATGTAAGTTATGACAGTCCGAGCTTTAGTAAAAATATTTTGAATCATTTTGTTTAGAACTATTAATACTGTTATGATAATCCATTATTATCATTAGTCGTAGCACTAATAGTGGTAGTCCTTATAGCAGTTGCACTACTACTACTACTACTACTACTACTACTAATAATAATAATAATAATAATAATAATAATAATAATGATAATAATAATAATAATAATAATAATAATAATAATAATAATAATAATAATAATAGACTGGAGCAGCTCGGGATAAAAAGAAGGGTTGAGACTGTACAGACCACAGCACTGCTAGGAGCTGCTCAGATGCTGAGGAAAGTGCTAGAAATATAAGGACTGCAACACTAAATCTTAGCAGTGGCCTAACAGAGGAAGGAAATGGAAGTGAAAATGTGAACCACAGGACTGGCATGATTGGCAAAGGAGAGAAAAGATGTTGGCTGAAGACCTGAGGAGACTTTTTGTCACTCAGCATTCAGCAATGACTACCGGGCAACTGGTGTGAAACTGTAAATCATAGTATTACTGTGGTCTATGAGAATGAGGAGAGGAGGGCTGAAGACTTGAGGAGACTTGCTGTCACTCAACCACAGGCGGTAACCACCAGGCAACTGGTGTGAGATTGCAAAATAATAATGATATCACCATTATGAAGCTCCTGTAGTGATTTCATTATTACTTTTGTTATTTACGGCATCCAGTTCATAATAGTTGCAGGAGGCAAAAGATGTTATTTCTTGTTTCCAGTTCACTTAATATTGGCCCAAGACACGCTCAGATGGTTTCATGCCTGAATGGTTACTGTACTTTTTACTAAATCCTTTCTTCCCTACAATAGTCATCGGGCTTTCATTCAAGTCAATTCATTGATAAACCAACATCCCTACTTGTTACACAGGATCGGTGAAATTGTTTAGTTTCTAAGTTTGATTTCATTATGATTACACAAACTTGATTGTAAAGAAATAGTTGTTTGTATCCTTGTTTTCATTAAATGAACTTTATATGAAAACTAAGTATCTGTTTATTTTTGTGTAAGAGAAAGTTGAAACTTCGCCAGCAACAATCACTAAAAACGTCTTTCCAGATAAAAAACCAAGTGGGTCAATCAAAAGAATTGGGTTACTGATAATCAATGAACAAGATATTTCTCTCTGCTTTGTTGAGCAGCAATCACTGAAAGCGTCTAGAATTCTCCCGAAAAATAAGTGAACGTGAACAGGTAACCAAATTAGTATGAACTTTCATCGCAGATTGAACCATCATGAAACAAATTATATATATATATATATATATATATATATATATATATATATATATATATATATATATATATATATATATATATATATATTATTCGGCAGAAATAATCATAAATGCGTTTCTATATCCATTTCTTCATGTTATAATTGTCTGCGTTGAGAAAAAATAGAGAGATTGAATGATCTAGATGATTTGGGCATGTAGCTGTTATTTGGGCCTTTGGCTAACCGGCGATCTGTTTAGCTCAATGGTAAGAGCGACTCTACCTACGTAAACATACTTTTATAGCAATATGGAGTGAAACCTGAAAAGAGCATATATTTTTTTGATATTTTTGGTTGAGAGTTTATAATACGAATGAATATCAATATCTTGACCACAAAAGTTTTAAGCTTTGATCATTTTTTGTTCCTGGGTAATTAGTGTTATTTTCTGACTGAATATGTCTAAACAATGTAGGAAATATCAATTGTTCCCTTTAAATTACACTTTTGCGACCAGGATTGTGATGATTTGAAATCTATTTATTTCGAATTAGACAATCGGCAAACTTATAAATTTTCGATCACATCGAATAGCAAAAACGATTGCATGTGAATATCAATATCCTGGCGACAAAAGCAGGGAATAATAGCCATTTTCTATAGTTTTTACGTATAATCAATCAGAAAATATTTCAAGAAGGCATTCGACTCTATAGAAATTCCCATGGTCATGAAGGCCATCAACCTACAAGGTGTAGACCCTTCAGACGTCAAAGTACCGCAACGTATATACAATCACAGCAACTCCTTTATCAGGCTACTCAAAGACTCTGAACCGTCCCAGCACCAAAAAGGAGTAAGGCAAGGTGATACCAGCTCACACAAACTCTTTACAGCGTACCTCGAGGTGATTTTCCAAAACATGGACGGGAAAAACAGAGAAATCAAAATAGATGGCGGATATCTGAGCAACCGTAGATTTGCAGACGACATCGTCTTTTTTGCAGAGAACCTACATGACCTCCAAATAATGTTAGATGAACTAAACGAAGAAAGCAAAAAGGTCGGCCTACACATGAATTTCAGTAAAACGAAAATCATGTGCAACAATCATCGTGAGAATAAGGATATAACTGTCAAGATAGAAGGTGTAAAATTCGGAAAGGTAGACCAATACATCTACTGAGGACAACGGATCTCCATGAGATCCTCAAAAGAGGAGAAATTCAAGCGAAGAATCACTCTGGGAAGGGAAGCCTCCGGCAGAGCAAGCTCAACTTTCAAAAATCAGACGATCCCAATAATCCTAAAAAGAAGAGTATCCAACCAATGCATTCTCCCAATAGTCACTTATGGAGCTGAAACATGGAACCTAATCAAGATACAGACCTACAAACTGAGAAGCATGCAACGTGAGCATGAGAGAATCATGCTCAACCTTACATGGAGAGATCACAAGACTGCATAATACATCGGAAAGAAAATGGGAGTCTGTGAAATCATAGAAACGATTAAAAAACTCGAATGGCAATGGGCAGGCTATGTTGCAAGAATGAAAGACACCTGAGGGATATCACGACTCACAACATGGATCCCTAAAGATCACATAAGAAACTGAGGCCGATAGAACACAAGATGGAGAGATGAACTAGACAGATTCAGAAAATACTGGCTCTGCGACGCCCGTGATAGAGAATTGTGATGGATCCTGGGAAAGTCTATGTCCAACGACGGACGTGAAAAGACTGAATATGATGATGATGATAATGATGATGATGATGATGATGATGATGATGATGATACAGGATAGAGAATTATGGCGGATCCTGGGAAAGTCTATGTCCAACGACGGACGTAAAAAAACTGATGATGATGATGATGATGATGATGATGATGATACAGGAACAAGAGTCACGTTGCACGAGGTTATGTCTCCTACTTTATTTATCCCTCTTGTGATAGAACGGATAATTATTAACTATAACCACAAGGTCCACAACTTCTATTACCCTCTTCAAAGTTATCATTACAGAAGAACATGTTTCGTACGTGTACATATCTGTTTGTCTCATACAAAACGTATGGCAATAAATAACAAAGAATTGGAAGATAAAGCAGAAAATTTCAAAATGGCGTCTGTTTATCAAACAATGGGCTTTACAAACAATGTCGACAAAGAAAACAACAATAAATAAAGATTCAGGAAAAGATTGGACTGAATAGAAAATTGTTCTTGGTAGGCAGGCTTTAGGTCGGAATAATTTCCTCCATAGACGTGCCCCAGTTATCTGCGGTCAGTGACATTATCTTGAATCGATCCGACCCAGTGAAAATGGCAGAGAAAGAATGATCAATAAAACTCATAGGGTAATATAAAAGCCTTAAGAGAGTTGGTCGTTCATAGTTTACGCGGGAAAGCGAGGTATCCTCCATTTTTTTTCTCTTTTTACTTCCTTTTTGTCCGTCTTTCCTCTCTTTCTCTCACATTGGCTCTTTCTTTCTCCTTCACATCTGAGAGAAAGATAGATCGGTAGAAAGATGGATATATAGATTGAGATAGATAAATAAATAGATAGATAGATAGATAGATTGATAGAAAAAGTCTTTCTCTCTGATTTGCTCTCTGTTTCTCCTTCACATTTGAGAGAAGATTGAAAAATGGACGTATAGATAAGGATAGACTGAGATAGATAGATAGATAGATAGATTAACTATTTCCCTCTCATTGGCTCTCTCTCTCTTTCTCCTTCACATTTGACGGAAAGATAAGAAGATAGATGTATAGATAAGAGTAGACTGAGATAGATAGAGAGATATTAACAGACTGAGAGAGATAGGTACATAGATGAACTATTTCCCTCTCATTGGCTCGTTCTCTTCCTCCTTCAAATTTGACAGAAATACATATATAGATAAGGTTAGACTGAGATGGATAGAGAGATATGAACAGACTGAGATAGATAGATAGATAGATAGATAGATAGATAGATAGATAGATAGATAGATAAACTATTTCGCACTCATTGGCCCTCTCTCTTTTCCTTCAGATTTGAGAGAAAGATAGATCGACAGAAAGATGGATATATTGATAAGAATAGACTGAGATAGATAGATAGATAGATAGATAGATAGATAGATAGACAGATGGATAAATAGATTCGAAAATATTGAGATAGATATATAAATATAACTCTATCTTAAGGCATTCAATATGTATGTATGTATGTATGTATGTATCTATCTATCTATCTATCTATCTATCTATCTATCTATCTATCTATGTATATATATATCTAAGGAAAATTAAAAAATGTGCACGTGTGCTTCTCTCCCTGTCTCTAAATGTTATCCTTATCTTTGTGACATATTTTACATGATTGAGGAAACTTCAACGGAAAGAGGAAAGAAAATGAAAATTTAAGAAACCTGGGTTTAGAAGAGACGGAAATGGGTTTGAGTTTTAATTTGTTTTTGAGGAAATATCTGTGGCTGTGTGATATTGGCAAAGATACGACCCCTATTATTTCCCTTCTTGAATAAAGCTCATTTCGAATTGAACTAACTTTCCTCCCTCGCATCTATTGTTATAATGTCCGATTAGCTTATCCAATCGTACACGATATATATATGTATATATATGCGTGTGTGTGTGTGTGTGTGTGTGTGTGTGTGTGTGTGTGTGTGTGTGTGTACATACATACATATTATGGAATTATTGAAACATTAATTTGCGCTATTTTTCATAGTGGGGGGGATCTGCCCGCATGGAAGCTGATTCTTAATCCTGGTTGAAATTCTAACTTGAACAGCTAATCTAAAAGACAACTGCCTCATCCACCGATCAGATATGAACTTGAACAGATAGATTGATAGATAGAAAGATATTAAGAGATAGATAGCTAAAAAAAGATTGATAGATAGATAGATAGATCGATCGATAGATAGATAGATTGATAGATAGATATTAACAGATAGATAGTTCTTGATAGATAGATATTTGAGAGATAGATAGTTATGAACTGATAGATATATAGTTCGATAGATATAGTATTATTAACAGACAGTTTTAGATCTGTACAGACCAAGATAGATAGATAGATAGATAGATAGAGAGAGAGAGAGAAAGATAGATAGATAGATAGACAGATGTGAACAGTGATAGATAGATAGATAGACAGATGTGAACAGTGATAGATAGATAGATGGATAGATAGATAGCTATGGACAGATAGATAGATAGATAGATAGATAGATAGATAAATAAATAGATAGATAGATATGAACAAACCAAGAAACCTATGTATATAGATAGATACACATAGATTGATATGAATGAACTTGTATTGATAGATAGATAGATAGATAGATAGATAGATAGATAGATAGATATGGACAGATTGATGGATAGATAGATTGATAGATAGATAGTTAGATAGATAGATGGGTAGATAGATATTAGCAGGCTGGGATAAATGGATAGAATCACAGTAAGTGAACGCTCTCCCCCCAATCGGTCACTTATCTTCCTTTCCTCGCCTCATTTGTCCATTCACGAGTACTTGTCCGGTTGCTATGGATATTGGCGTCACAAATAGATGTGTTGTCATGACAGCAAGTGGTCAGACCGTCAGAGTAGGTCTGTCCGCCCATGCCGGTGTTGGGGTGTGGAGAAAAAACAGTCCAACAATTATTGTGATCAATTAGAGAAGACGGCTGTTGGGATTCGTGCTGGACTTGTTGGAGCCGTGAATAAAAGGTCTTTATAGGAGACATTACAAATCATAAAGATATACGCATGCATATTGTATGAACACGCTATATCATACATTCATATGAGTGTGTAGATTGTGTTATATTTATGCAAATGTGTGTGTATGTGTGTGCACGACCATCCTGTGTGTCTGTGCACATAACGCACCTACACACAAATTATATATATATTATATATATATATATATATATATATATATATATATATATATATTTATATATATATAAAACAAATGAAACACTAGAGGTCGATTGAAGAAAAGCTTTGAAAATAAACACTGCAAATTGAAATCAATACTACCCCACCCCATTTGTTCTCATCGCCCTCCGAAGATATCTATACAGTCAAAACCAGTTAGGGACTATTTAATAAAAAATTCAATGAGAATGAGATAAATTCATTACTTTTTACATTCACTCCTATCCATGTTATATATATATATATATATATATATATATATATATATATATATATATATATATATATATATATATATCAATGAGGCCCAGAGAAGGCAGAAACCTGAGCTACTTTGTGCAGCGAATCCACATCCTATTATATATTTCCAGTTCTACTCTGAAATATCTTGACTTTCGAAGTATAAAATTGAATGTATCGAGCACTCTATGAAATAAATCCAACACATATCAGACGTTGCATTATTTTATGCTATATTGCTAACCTGACCTGTACCATATACGTATATATATATATGAATAATCTAGAAAAAAACTTTGAACCGTGACTGACGAATGGAAAAATCACTCAACTTTCAACCCAAAAGCCTAATCTGACCACGGATAATTAGCATTTGATCTCGATTTTATTTCAAATTATATTTACTATAATTTGCTAGAATTTTGAATGTAGATTCCATGCCTAAAGATCTCCCTGTTCCCTAGTTTCTAACTCCCTTTTTTTTATTGAAAATTCAGACTTTTTAGAAATCCAACAAAGGTCGAGAGTAGTAACTCATTCATTGATCACCCCTTTTCCCAATATTCTAATTGATCACCCCCAACACGACATGTTGTTCATCACGGGACCATTTCTAACCAGACCAGTTTGTAATTGTTTTGTAGCTGATGTGTAATTAATGTTTATAGTCAGAGACACCAAAAGAGGCGAAACAAATGAGATAAATGAATAACCTGGACAGCTATCCTTTGAGTACGATTTGACCAACATTTTGCACCCTTTCTTGCTACGTGTCCTGCCCACCACAAATGTTGTCGCCTAATCGCTTCCATGATATATTTTACTTTGGTTTGCTCTTGGATCAACATTGATCTCTTTCATTCTCTCGGTTTTTTTTTTCTTCCTGGCATTGTTCTTTCTATCCATCTCTAAATTAGTTCCAAAGTGATTTCGAGAAGAGTGAAATCTATCTGCAGTGGCACCGTGCTAAGACAAACCGAATCTGAACTTGGGGTTGTTAAGAGGTTTAAATACTAAGACATATACTAACTAATCTTTACTAGTATTTAGTAATAGTAATTTTAATAGTATATAGATGATGAGGGAACGCTGTTCACCCTCTTGCAAAAAGTAAAGGGAACGCCGTTTCTATGTGTGCCTAAAGCACTACTCCTGTATTCTGTGAGAAAAAAAAACCTAAAAAGTATGTTGGAGACAACTTAGAGAAAACTTTTTAAGTTTCCCTAAAGAATGACAGACTAAGTTCTTCCAGAGAAAAATCTCTCAATAAAGAAGAGTTTTCTGCATCTATATATGAAAAAAAGAGAAGGGTATAGCCTAGAGAGCTTACATACTTGTTTAACTGATTTTCTGACCAAAAATTGACCTCCTGGGTCTTTCCATATTACAAGAGACTACTCTACTGACTATTCCTGATAGAATCTAATGGTAATGGCTGCTGTGCACGTGGCCTTCTTCTCTGAAATATTTGGTTTGACAAGTGGACAGGAAATTACACAGACTTCAAAACCTCTGAGAATCTTGGGGCCATCATGAAGGAGCTTGTTGAAAATGTCACCTTGAACTTTCCCAGACAATAGAAACATAATTCTTGTCTGAATTTTGTTAGAACGAGATTGGAATCAGGCCCATATGGGATGAAATTCGAATTATTGACAGTGAGAACAGTTAGCAAATACGACGTCAGGAGGAAGTGGCATACATTCTTCCTTCAGTCGAATCAATCAGCAGACCATGCATGGATATCAATAGCATCTGGGAACCTCTAATCATAAGGGACTTCTAAAAAAAGGGTAATCTGTTTCTGGTGAGATCAAATAGCTGTGAAGGAGTATGAATTTTACATTTCTGCTAACACCTTTGATTTTAGTGTTTTATATGTTATTGTTATTCTTGTGAGGATAGAAGAAAAAAGTCAAGTTCAGTTTTCGTGATTTGACAAAATATTGATGGCATGTTGGCTTGGTTTTGCATGCAGAAAAAAAGATGGTTTTATAATGGGGCGCCCTTGATATTACTATTCATAAGTATGTTATTATTATCTTCTTTTTATATCTATCTATCACGTGATGTCTCTATGTAGGTGTGTATGTAAGTCTGTGCCGATATTTATTAGCCTATACCATCAGCCTGTCAATATCTGATGTGTTTTCTTATCCTGGATAATTACACTGTGACATGTCCGCGTCAATGTTTATACCGGTCGCCCACACAGCTTCCGGGTATTATATATATATATATATATATATATATATATATATATATATATATATATATATATATATATATAGTTTCCAGCAGGCTGCCTTGCTGACTGAGCTAAATTGAGTCTTAGATATTAACGAATATTTATCATACGGATACACGCGGGCTTATTTCATATTAATAAATCAATGAATGCTTTTATATGAGAAAAAATTATTTATCATATATACAATGAAAACATTGCAATAATCATCTTCAGTCGGAATAGATGTTGGCATGGAAACTGACCCTGCAGACACCAGGCTTGTTACTTCGCAAAAATCGGATTTTCTGTAGTCTCCTATGGTGAATAGATGAGAGCCTTAAAAAGGACATTGTCTCTCAATGAAAGAAAAATAGACTCGTCTTTCTACGGTGTCCGAGCTGTAGACAGGTTTGTGCTGTTTTCTCTGTAGAGTAATGTTGCCAATCATTCAGTGAGTAGAACGGGGGCATTTATCAGATTGATGCTTTTGGGCTTCCATATCTATTGAATTAATAGCTTCTAATTTTTCTCGGCAAATCCATGAAAATTGCCCCGGATAATATCTCATTGTTTTCATAATACTATTCCTATATCAATCCCCGTGAAACAAAAAAAAATCACAGATTTATTCGAATTTCTATAAGATGGTTTTTAAGGGAAAAAAATAGACATCGTTTCTGTGGAGGAGTCCATAGTTTCCAAAAGGTGACTGGGGGAAATTTCATCAGCAAAATTGTTACTTTTGAATTGAACAGAAAAGCTCACACTATTCAAATTTTGATCAACTTTGCATATATCTGCGTCAGATCATCGATACTGAGAGATCCAATAGGATTGAACCAACTGACAACGGTCTGCGAAATTATATTGTTAATCATTGCTATACGATGTCCATCCTGATCCATATAATTTACTTGTTGATCCCAGTAGAAAAATTCACTGACACAACTTCATTTCTATGAGTTTTTCCTTTAAAAGAATGTACTAAATTCGTTTATATTTATATATATTTATATATTATAGGCTGGCATTTTACCCCTGCCCTACACAGGACTGTATTATCAGTAGGGTTGAATTTAGGCGACATATTCATTTGCAAATAATTCCCCATACACCAGAGTGCTCTATTCATAAGTTGGAAGAGCATTGCATAAGCTTATAATGAGCGATTTACCTTACTTAGAGAGTGCTCGAATGCACGACTCTGAATAATATATATGTATGTATAATATGAACTATTGGAAGTGAGACGACCTCGTGAGTGAAAGTGTATGGAAATTAAGTTTATCAATCCGTAATTTGTTTTCATTGATGAGCTAGACATGTTTCGGGAGGTATTCCCATCTTCAGCAGTGTGTGCTGTATGTGTGTACCATTTGATGGTTATAAGTTTACTGTGGAACATAAGTCAACCATCAGGAGCTTTGCTTTATGAGCAAAAAATGGGATCCCATATATATATATATATATATATGCTCTTGTATATATATATATATATATATATATATATGCTCTTGTATATATATATATATATATATATATATATATATATATATATATATGCTCTTGTATTCAGGGTTGAGCACTCTTTCAGTGAGGTAACTCATCCACTGTAAGCTTATGCAATGCTTTTCCATAGGAATAGAGCACTCTGGTGGATGGGGGATTTTTGTGTAAACAAGTATATCGCTTAAATTCAGCATTACTGACTGTTCAGTTCCGTAGTCCAGAGGTAGGATATCGGCTTGCAGGTCTGATGTGAAGGTTTCAATTCTGCCATGGGATAATGGAAAGTCTGTAGCCACACTGAAGAGATGTAATTCATCGAAACAGCTGTGGATGACACAATATATATATATATATATATATATATATATATATGTGTGTGTGTGTGTGTGACATATTCAGCAAAAGAAATCTAGCTAATTTCAGCCGTTTTCTGAAGCCAGTTTAATGTTGCCATATTTTGACACGTCAAGTTAAATATTTTTAACCAAACTTCTATCAATTTTTAGCCTAATGATCAAAGGGTACGAGAAAAATCATGAAATGTGAAAAGGGTGCCACCCTTGAAGAAAGGTTGAGAAACACTGGAGTGGCTGGAGCTAAGCTCCGTCATTTGCCCATCTCAAAGATGCTTTTTCATCAGAAACCATCAACCGAAACTTCAGTTTTTAAGCTAGTCTGGCTGACTGGCTGGCTATTTACGTACGTACGTACGTGTCGCACATACAGGCTTCTCAGTTGCAGCTAGAGAACTAAAAATTTAAACATACGTAGAAATCGTCAAATAAAACTGTCATCAAAACTGTCTTAGGTTTCTTCCGTTTTTCAATGAGTCTGGCTGACTATCTATGTACGTATGTACAATGCATCCAGACCGGACCAAATGAAGTAAAGGGCTTGACATTATGTCTCCCCCCAAAAAACTTTATTTTTGTTTTGAAATTATCCCTAAAATAGGTTTGTAGTGGGGAATTTAATTTGCGACGTAGATTCATGCTGTATTGGACTCTTGGTTTGTGCTCGACTTTTTTTTTCTACATCCCTGTGCAAAAAATAGGCCAATTATTCATTTATCATCCCTTTTTCAATTTTTTAAGCTGATCACCCCTAACACGGCATTGATACCAGAAGATATCATTTGCATCACGGTTTCTATTGAGTGAATAACCAGACTTGTTTTGAAATGGTTTTTGAGGAATTTTCAAACAAAGTGACATATAGGAATCAGGAATGATTTTGTTTTTTTGTGAATTGAAAAATTTGAGAAATGAATATCAAAAATCGGTCTGGAATTTCTCAAAAGCCCTGACTGCAAATGTGACACGCCAGAGAAAACGTTGAGAATTGTTGATGTTATTCTTTTTTTTTGACATTTATTCAATAACAAAAATACGAATGACGAGACTGGTTGCTTCAGGGTCAAACTTTGCTGTGGCAGAAGCTTACAAGTTGTGAAAATGTTTCTTTTTTTGTAAAAATGTTTTCCTTTAACCGAAAAAGATCTTTTGATTTGGCCATGGAAGGGAACTTGGTGAAATAATATTTAGATATTCTTCTAGATAAATAGCATGGAAGTCTAGATGAATCTAGATAAGATTTGAGGCGATTTGAATATCAATTGAAAAGTAGCGTCTGTAGCTTTCCATTCTCTCTTTCTCTCTTTCTTAGTTGCTCTTTCTCTTTTTCTTTCTTTCTTTCTTTCTTTCTCTGTCTTTCTTTCTTCCTTTCTTTCTGTCTCTCTCTGTCTTTCTTTCTGTCTTTCTTTCTTTCTTTCTGTCTCTCTCTGTCTTTCTTTCTTTCTTTCTTTCTTTCTTTCTTTCTACTTTTTTGTCTCTTCCTCTTTTTCGTTGATTGATGACGTAAGAATAGGATCAGTCCCCCCCCCCTCTCTCTCTCTCTTCATGATTTAAACATTTTCCTTTATTAGTCTTGAACGGAAGTCTGAAATTGTGGTTATATCATCATCATCATCATCATCATCATCATCATCATCATCATCTAGCATCCATTGTTGTACATTGAACTTCCTCAAGACCTCTCTATCATGAGCGTCACGGAGTCAATAGTTCCTGAACTTGTATAGTTCGTCACGTCATCTTATATTTTCTAAGCAACAGTTTAGCATGTAATCTCTAGGGAACCGTGTTGTGAGTCGTGATGTTAAGCGGTGGACATTCTTACAAAAGAGTAAAAACAAAAATAATCAAAGCTTCCAAATTTGTAAAAAAAAAAGTTTCCCTTCACTTTTGATCTTTTAAGGTGGAAAAAAGTTTAACTAAAATTTCGACCCCTTAAAGATGGGAAAATTTCCCTTGACTTTTGACCCCTTGAATAATTATATATTGCCATTAAAAAGGATAAAGTATATGTATACATATATATATATATATATATATATATATATGAATATTGAACGGAAGAGTCCAATAGAAATTTTTATATTATAATCAAACCATTCTCAAATCCTTCTTTAGAAAAAAATTCATAAAACCTCTTTTTGGTGAACTTATATCTGTATTTATAAACATTCTAAAATTCCCTCAGAACTTTTTACTTTAAAAAGATCACCTAGGTCCAGAGAATATGCATGCTAAATTTAGTTGGGTTAAACCTATGTTTGGGTATTTTTTATAGTGTGACAGACAGACGGAGTGACACCTCTCACTTGTATGTTGAGATATTTATATAACGCTTATAGCAATGACTTTATAAGACCAACCATACTATTCAGATGTGAAGAAGTTCGGATTGTATGCAATTAGAAACAGAGAAAAAATTCATAGAAGCTGCATACATCAACATATCGACTCAGTGTATGTCAGAAAAGTGCGGAGTTCGAACCCTACGTGGCTTTCGCTACTCAACAGGGTCAAGTATGGAAATCCATGCCTAACAAGTAAACGGAAAGATGACACTCTACAAAAAGATCCCAAGTTACAATCGTTGCTACCATTGGTGGAGAAATTCTGTTTACCACCGTCACATTCGTATAGTACACCTGAGGCCGTAGAATGGATCGGCTGAAACGTCTTTTTAATGAGACAAACGACGAGGAGTTCAGTTGTCCCCAAAAAACTCTTAGAACATCCATCCATACTTATTGGGTATTCCAACGAACAGCCAAAAGTTCCACGCAAATGGCTCCTTCCCAAGAACGTCTTCCGTGTGGAATAAACTCTCGCCCAGGACTAAATATAATCTCAATCTTTTTAAATCTACGTGAACATAAATCATTACTTAATGTTAGTCATTTCAATTCTCTTATTACACTTTTAGTATCTCCTTCATTTTAATCATGTCATTGTTTTAGTGTTTCTAAGTTTTATGATTCTGACGCCAATAAGTCATTTTAACATTTTAACAACTTATTGTCTGAAATTCGTTCGACGGGGTTTATCAATCATTTCGTGAGGCAAATACGACGACTGAAGGAGAGGGCACACATACTTTATCCAATCAGTTGACTGGGTAATGATATCAATAGCATCTGTGAGTCTTTCTTCATAAGAAAGTTCTTAGAAAAAGCAAAAATCGGATTGCCCAATGCAAGGGAGGAAACTACGATGCACCGTGACAACATAACCCAGATTTAACAAATGAAAACAAACAAAAAAAAAAAAAAAAAAATTAAACAATACAACGTGTTCGGTCCAACTTGGCATGCGCTGTGAGCATTGATTCTACATTAGAGAACCAAAAACATCCAACGAGGGCCAGGGCTGGGTAAATGGCTGAAAGGCCGTGAAAAAAATACATAGACAAAAAAAATAGTTCGACCTCATGCATAATGATTTCAACAACTTTTATCGCTTGTAATCCATTTTAACCCCCCTTTGGCTTTTTAATCTCTTAACATATCATGGTTTAGTACTCCAAACTTTTACAATTTTCACATCGATAAGCTATAAGGTTACCGTAGCACCCACAAATAGCCCGACCAATCGGCCAATTGGGTTACGGATTCTCCTCTCTTCGTTCGTGTGTCCGTGTGATTGTCTCTGAGTATGTATGTGTGTATGTTTTTGCTGTTGCTTTTATGTTATGTATGTGAGTGTCAGGGCACTCTTGGTCACAAGGGGGGGGGGTCTACACCCCTGAGAGAATTAGTACACAACTAAGCACTATCTACAAACCTTTTTTTCTCTTTCTAAAAAGTGCTTCTCTTTAGTCGTTTTGGACCAACAACGCTCAAATTTTGTGCTAGTACTTCAGATAATTTTAGATGAATACATCTATTTATTTAAGATGATTTTAGATATTTATTTTAGAAAATCAGTTCTGGTACCCGTGCGTACTATGGTGATTCATTCATGCAAGGTACAGATGTTTCAACATATTTCTTTTTTTTACTGGTCTTAAATTGTATGGCATGAATGATCCATTGTTTGACGTGAGAAGTGACCAGAAAATATCGATCTCTCGCGAGATTTAGTTAATCAGCCAATCAATCACTGTAAAGCCCATATTTTCAAATCAACCAATGGAAAGGCTGCACTAAAATTAAACCCTACTTTGACGCAAATGACGTCCGTTGGCCTTAACAGCAGAAGGATCAATCATCGATTTATTAATAGGAAAGACTTAATCAACGTGAAAAACTATTGACTGACCAGATCAGATTCACGTTAGGGCGATTATCTGTGATAAGTTGTACCTCACTTCTAGCTTGTAGCCAATTCAGCGCTTTTTTTCATTTTTTGATAGCTTTAAAATTCAACATTCAGCGCTACTTTCAGCTAATTTTGAACACTGATTGTGAAATGTTCTAGCCAATTTTTAGCAATATTTTAGCCATTTTGAGCAAATTCAGCAATTAAAATGGCCATACGCTGACTCTTTCTTGAGGTCGATTTAGCATTGGAAAAAATTCGAGTTGGCAATACTGCTTCTTGACATATGTTCGGTACAGGAGATCTATGATGCAAAATAACAGGTTTGGTTAGTCACTCAATAGAAACAGTCACCTGACCAACCTTTTTTTCTTTTTTTGGTTGCATGCCTTGTTGGGGAAGATCAATGAAAATATTTGAAAAAAAGGTTGATCATGGATGAAATACTTCTCTTACCTTTTCTTGGGCGGTGATCACCAAAGAGTACGTATTAAAAAAAAACAAGTGTGAACATTGTTGGACACTAACTAAATGACAAATTTAGTATTATTTAACATTTTAATTTGCCCTTCCCCCTAAAAACCTATTTAAGGGGTCGGGAATTTAAAACAAAAAACAAAAAACGTCTTTTCTAAAAGAGTAAATGTTCAAATTTTCTGCACTCTTGCTAGATTGGTGCAATCAATATGTGCAATCCATTTATTAATAGCCAGTCAGTATATCTCTGAATTTTTGAGATGAGGTATTATTATTATTTCTATTAATATTTGGACCATCCTCACCTTGGTTGTTTTTCATACAACGTTTGCTTCCCCACACCTACCAGATGATACCTGATGAAGGCCGTAGAGTACAACGGCCGAAACATTGTATGAAAAACAACCAAGATGAGGATGGTCCGAATATTAATAGAAATAATAGCCAGTCAGTTGAAAACTAAAGAAACCTATGTCAACTATAGTTGACAGTTTTAATTGAAGCTTTTTGATACAAAATGACGCTATTGCTTGAAAGGTTGACCCCTGACCAATAGGAGAAAAAAAAACCAATCAGATTAGTCATGAAAAGTCTGATAGTAAGCTAGAGCTTTCTTCTTCGGAGACCTTCATACAAGATGCAGCCGCAAGCCCAACATTTTCAAGAACCCCACGCTAAACACTTTCAAGCTATCAATTCTGAAATTCTGCTTTAGATAGTAAGACGAACTAAACACATTTAGGAAATATTGGCTGTGCAACACCATTGATAAAGATGTCTGGCAACACTTAATGAGGGTCTATGTCCAACAACGGATTCTAAAGGGCTGCTGCTAATGATGGTATCTACCTGATGCATCTGTGATGCAGAAATACTAAAGATTTTGAAACTGAAGTCCTAACCGTTACACAAAAATCAAAATGAAAGCAAGTAATACTATCAGTGAAATTTCAGAGATATTTATTGCATTATCTGGTTGTATTACAAATGAAAAAATATTACTTTACAATGTAAGTAAAAAAATCTTGTTTTTTTCTCTCAATCATTTTCCTAATTTGTAGCCCCTTCATAACATACAGACCCTGCAGTAGCATAATCTACTCCTGACTTGATGTGATTCGAATTGTATGATGGTAAGCAGACTTCATACCAAACCCGCTAAAAAGACGCCATTGATGGCCTTTATTGAGCTGGAACATGGAACCTAACAAGGAGACTGACCCACAGTCTGAGAAGCATGCAACCTGCACATGAAAGAATTATGTCCAACCTCACGTGGAGGGATCACAAGACAGCAAAGTATATCAGGGAGAAAACAAGAGTCTGACACATCATAGAATCCATTAAAAAAACTTAGATGGCAATGGGCTGGTCATGCTGCAAGAATGGCTGACAACAGATGGATATCACGACTCACAACATGGATCACTATAGATTACATGCACAACCGAGGCTGGTAGAATACAAGATGGAAAGACGAACTTGACTAATTCAGAAAGCACTGGCTCCGCGACGCCCATGATAGAGAGGTGTGCCGGATCCTGGGGAAGGTCTATGTCCAACGACAGACGATAAAAGACTGATGATGATGATGATGAATCATCACTTTTTATTAATACAATTATGGACTGCCCACCAAAACTGTCTGAATTACTTGCTTCCGTTTTCAAGTTGGCTGGCTATGCATCACTCACACAGTACTTACAAATAGAGCTAAAGGGCTGATATTTTCAACATCCAATTCGTATTATGTGTAGAATAAACGACTTTTTTTGTTTTTGGAAATTCAGAAGTTTCCAGTGATGACTACCCAACAAAAGGCGAGAGAGGTAAATTATCAATTGATAAGCCCACTTTCCAATTTTTTATTTGATCAAACCCCACACAGCATGCTGCCAAAGGATACTAGTCATGTTTCTATTTGGTGACTATCCAGACTTGTTTATAAATCGATTATTTGCTTAATCCTCTTATTTATCTTATAAAGAACAGTAAAAAGAGCAGCAATTAGAAATGAATAAACCTAGAGTTATCTTCCTTGTTCAGACTTTTTTTGTCGATTTGAATTTAATTGAATTAATTACTCGAAAACCGGTGGCCCGATTGGACAGGAAATTGCTTGATTCATTAAATTAGAACTTCTGAAGAGCTTTCTTTAAAACGTGATAAGCACCATTTTCAAAAGGATGTGTTAAATTTAATTGAAAATAGAATTCTGGATTTGAATTCTTTTTTTCATCAACGAAGATATAATTCATGTTTTAGAATTTCTATCTTACTACAACCTTTTTATATAAAATATGTTACGCCATATCAGCAAATTTGTCTAATTGACAAAATTTACTAATATTTTTTTTATATAAAATTTCACTTTGATTACTTAAACAGACATCTATATCATTGTTTTGATCAAATTAAAAATACGTATTAATTTTTTTTTTAAAAGTTCAAACTTTGCCAAGTAGGTAATTTTGCGGATTCAGTATATACGCAGTCTATTAGGTAAATATAAGTCCAGTTTTTTTTAATTCGATTGAACACCATTTTAAATGGCGCTTTTAACTAATCTTTTTGGGGGTATTTCGCTAACAAAGATCTCACAACGATGTGCTGTTTTCGTTGTGTTAGTGTAACGCAACAGGTAGAAATCGGATCGTAATAATAGTAATTGTTGATGCTGGTGACGTCCGCGCCCGTAACAAAAATCGAAACCCCTTGTGACAAAAGCAGACTGCAAGAAAGACAAGCTAATCCAAAATAGCTCCCACGCAGTTCCTGGGAATTCGTTAAAAATGACAGAAGAAATAAAAAGAGAACGATAATTCACGCGTTAGAGTATTGCTTTTGGCCAACTTTTGACCATCTTACTATGATTCATCGAATGCGAGGTACTCAGCACTTTATGTCGTGTCGTGTTGACAGAAATGGTGTCAAAAATGTTCGCCAGATGTTTGAAAAGTTGAAATGACATTTTAAATTGTATTATATATTGTTTTGTTTTCTCAGGTAGGCGTCAATGCTTTATTTACAAAATAGCCTGGCTAAAATACCTTTGTTCAAATTGTTGGCTGTCAATAAAAGGCCTACGTATATCCTCAAAAAGAAAACAATGGCTACTTCGTAAAACAATTGGTTACGTGTTAGAATAGCGATAGTGTAAACAACATATAGATATACATCATCATAATTATCAACAACAATGATAAATCCACAGCTGGACAAAGGCCTTTCCCATCACCTCTCATGACGACTGCGATTTTAACTGTCTCTGTCACGTCTTACAAGGAAAATTTTCAATCTCATCCCTCCTTCTCGTTGCTGGTCTTTTTCTACTGTGTTTACTGTCTCATGGGCACCAATCGGTTGATCTTTCGCTCCATTTGATGCAATTATTTTTTTCGCTGGATTATCTGTATAACAACCTCCTTTCTAGTCCTCCTTTGGATCCTTGTCAATATTTTTATCTCTTAAATTTATTTCTAACATTGCTCTTTCCATGGCTCTTGAATTATATATGAATGAGTACGCGTGTATATTTGTACATACACGCAAATTATAAGAAACTCTGAACTAAAATTGTCAATGAAACTGTCAACATAGGTTTCTTTAGTTTTCAAGTCGGTTCGGCTGAATGAATGGCTGGCAATGCACGAATGAATATATCACGTGTGGAGGCTAAAACGCTTGAGTAAGAGGACTGAAACTTTAAACATTTATCATGTCTAGAAAAACCCTTTCTTTGGTGTTAAAAAATTCTGAATCGTGAATTATATCCGGAGAATGACGAATAATTATTTTGGACTGAATTAGGAACGTTACAAAATTTGGTAAGAATTATTTCGTTATTCACAATTGCCAAATTGTAATAAAATCTGTTTTGTTCATTTTCAAATACAGGGTCCAACCGGAAATTTTTAACGTAATCTGAATATCAACCATCATTTTCGAAAAATGGGTCTACCATGAAACACATGTAGGTTGATTCCTCTCTCTCTCTCTCTCTCTATATATATATATATATATGTATGTATATACATATATATATATATATATATATATATATATATATGTGTGTGTGTGTGTGTGTGTGTGTGTATGTGTACTTATATAAATATTGCTCAGTATTGTATTAATGAAACATTGAGAACTTTTAATTTAATGGAGAAATTCTGAATCTTAAAGTTTCAACTACACTATTTTTTATTGAAATTGTTTTAAAAATAATGTAGTATTACTAATATATACATATATATATATATATATATATATATATATATATATATATATATATATATATATATATACATGCATACATGCATAGATATATACATATATAGTACAGATCAGGTTAGCAATATAGGATAATATAAAGCAACGTCTGATACGTGATGGGTTTATCTCATAGAGTGCTCGATACATTCAACTTTATACTTCGAAAGTCAAATTGTTTTAGAGTAGAGCTGGAAATATATAATAGGAAGAGGATTTGCTAGTTTGCGTTGACCTGAAAGAATAAGCACATTTATACGTAAAGAAAAAAACTATTCATTACACCTTCGTATGGAACATATTGATGTCAATACATAAGTATAGACGTAAATATATGGGTACATATACATCAATCAGGGGCATTATCAAGAGGGAAAAGAGATCAATACCGAGAGAATGCAGGTCTGAATACAGAGCTTTCTGAAATAGTGATCGCAACTCTTCCAATGGTGTGAAAATACAAAAATTGAACTGTTAAAGGGGTTTCCAGAAATGACCTGACCTTCAATTGATCTTTGGAGGTCATCAGAGGTCAGTGACACTTATCCTATGTTTGTTCAACCTGGAATCAAGATACCCATACACACAATTTTCAGGCTATAGGGTGGATTTGTTTAGGAGACTATAAAACACAGGAACAAACTTGGAAACAGACAAACATCTGTCGTCTTTGTAGAATCTAATATATATATATATATATATATATATATATATATATATATATATATATATATGATGGGAACTTTTAACACATACTAACACAGTACACACCACTGGAGATGGGAAGAAACCCGAAACTTGGCGGGACAATTTACATCTAAGGATTAATAAACCTTACCTCTAAACACTTTACTCCCGAGTCTGTCTCACTCTCTGTAGTACACATTTCATATATATATATATATATATATATATATATATATATAGAGAGAGAGAGAGAGAGAGAGAGATAGATAGATAGATAGATAGATGTAGATATATATGCACACTCATGTATGTATGAAAATTCATGCTGATTTATACATGCAGGCATATATCCGAATATGTGTACTTATGCAATTGTTTTTGTGTATGAGTATTAAAAAATGAGTTAACAACCAATGCATTCAGATAGTCACCTATGGAGCTGAAATATGGGACCTCGCCAAGAGAGTGACCGGCAAACATGAAAGAAATATGCTCAACCATACATGGAAGGATCACAAGACAGCACATTATGTCAGTCCGAAACATCATAGAAACTATTAGAAAACATAAATGGCAATGGGCAGGCCATTTTGCAAGAATGACAGACAACAGAGGGACATCACGACTCACAACATTGACCACTAGAGATCATATGCACATCCGATGCCAGCAGAATACGAGATAGAGAGATGAAGTAGACGAATTCATATAGTATTGGTTACGCGACGCTCATGATATAGAGGTTTGGAGAATCGTAGGGAAAGTCTTTATCCAACAACTGACGATTGAAGAATGATTATAATGATAATGCGTTTATTGATAGAAGGTGTGCAATATATATATATATATATATATATATATATGCTTTAACACATTCATTCTCTAAAAGAAATATGTCTATCATCAACAGACTCATTACTGAACCTACGTTTATTAACTGAATTTATGGATCTAT